>JAQIUQ010000353.1:0-492500 GCA_030378365.1 Hybognathus amarus
GCTCATTGATGTGCGTCATTTTTCTGGGGCCGTGACGTCACCCTCGCGCCCTGCTGCTTTCCTGGCTGGAGTGCACTGTGAATGGGTTGCCCGTAAACACAGTTGAAGCTGCTATCTAATGGCTGTGATGTCTACTGCGTGTGGGTGCTTCCCGTAGAGTCCGACCTATCTGCGTTCCGGCCAATGAGTTTCGTCAGAGACATGTGGCTCTATCTACCGCATAGTTTGCGACGTGATCCGGAGACAGCATGTTTGCTGCACGCGTTAAGAGAAATAGCGGCGTTCCGAATGAGTATTACGTGCTGTGCCTCATCCTAAAGTGCTGATTGCTCCAACGTCCTGCCTCATCATTGACTGCTGTTCTGTTTCCACTGATTTCCCCGCGTCTAGCACGGGACTGAAACGTTTCTCATTACTTTATTTTTAAAGTGAACTTTTTGGGCTTAGGCTCAAGTAAGGAAGTGTGATATGCTTTGTTTTCTTTTATTGATTTCCATGTTCAAGTATGTTTTGAATTTGTATTATTATTTCAATTGTGTCCAGTGAAGTAATGTGTTGCTTGCAAACCCTGTTTGCTCGAGTCAAACTGCTGAATTCATTGGATTATTTCATTTAGTGATTTTATTTAATTTGAGTTTATCTTTTGTTTTCTTTGTGTTTTGATTGTGTTACAGTGACTGGATTGTGACCACCTGGTTGGTCCCTTCTGGGGATTATATTCATTTGTTGTATTTTGTTTTCTGTGCATATCTCTCTTACTGTCTTCTCTTTATTTGTCAGCAGGACCTGGGCACACGGGGGTCAGACGAGTGATCTTTTGGTGGTGGCATTCGCACTGTGTGTCGTGGTCTTCTCTGACATGAGTTGCTGAGTGTGTGCTTGTGGGTGTGTGTGCACCGTGAAAAGAGTGATTTTTTCTAAGGGTGATATCGTGAGACTGCCCCTGTTGGTAAGCCCAGGTTCCTCTGCTGCCAACGATAGGATTTAACAAATTGATGAGAGTGATTGCTGGTCAACACCTTTTAAAATTTGTCTTAATAATTAATAAACTTTTGTACGACTACCACCGTCTCTGATTCCTCCATGATTAGGATCTGCGTGTGCCTTTAAGTAGAGGGTTAAATTCTTGGGTGAAATTCCTCAGGTGGCGTAGTTGGAGATAATATCGAATGCAAATATATTAGAGCTGCCCAAGCGCACGTTGCCACATTTTGACGTAGTCGGCAGGGTTATCATTGGATTGGGTCAGAGACGGTAGGTTTTCGGTGTGGTTGTGTTGTCCTTATGGTTTTAATTTCTTTCTTATTTTTTGGGAAACAGAACAGCAGCGTGGTGAAAGTGCAGGTGGCTCCTTCTACGGGGTGGTAAGTCTGTTTCAATTTGTTCAGTAAATCCGGTGTAAGTCTCAATGAATGGGTCGAAGAGGCACAGGCATGCATTAGAGTGCGCGGTGTATATGGGGATTGCTAAACAAGCCTTTTTATTTCCCCATCTGGAGGGGGAGGCCCCAGAGAACTTGTAGCAAGTGTCTCGTTTGTGTTTGTCGTTGTTTAGTTGTCAAGGCAGAGACCTTGGGCATCACTCCGTTTCTCGTTGTGTAGCCGTCAAGGCAGAGAACTTGTGCATCACTCGTTTCTCCTTGTGTAGCCGTCAAGGCAGAGAACTCGTAGCAGTGTCTCATTTGCGTTTCTCGTTGTGTAGCCGTCAAGGCAGAGAACTTGTGTATCACTCGTTTCTCGTTGCATAGCCGTCAAGGCAGAGAATTCGTAGCAAGTGCCTCAATTTGCGTTTCTCGTTGTATAGCCGTCGAGGCAGAGAACTTGTGCATCACTCGTTTCTCGTCGTGTAGCCGTCATGGCAGAGGACTTGTAACAGGTCACTCGTGTGTTGTGTGGCACACGTGTTACGTATGCCAGTGTTGCACTGTTCACCTTAACTGTCCAGTCTTATCTAAGTCCTGTCCTGTGCTCACACTCCTCAAGCTATTTTACCGTTATTGAGACCTGTTGCAGAGTACCTGTTTGCTGTCATCCTGTGAGTTTCCGCGCTGACTGGCCTCACTCTCATGTCTCCTACTATCATCATGCTGCCGTGCTGTTGGGACGAAGAGTTTAAGTTTCAACTGATTGTTGGTTAGCTCTAAAAGGCTTTTGTGTTTTCTCATTTGACACTTGCATACCTGGACAGCACCCTTTTTGTTCACTAAAGACTGTTTGCTGCCATTTCGCTATTGGGTCTTTTCTTCATCCTTCATCATCCTCTTCTATTTTTAGAATCCCCATTACAATCGCTTAGACGCCATTCTGCTCCAGTGTATCAACAATGACGGACAATAGAGATTGCTAACGTGACATCACCAGTGACGTATTACCAGTGGTGAAAGCAAAGCATTTTGGGAATCCGCGGCACAAACAGTGTACAAGCTGCCGTCTACCTGCTGTGTTGTAAACTGTAATTATCAATTACGTTGACTATTAGGGACAAGAAAATGGATTATTTGTCAAATTCGAATGACGTTTTTATAATTTATGACCGTGTAAGTGAGTTTAGTTTGTTCATTGATCGATCGTTAATCTAGTAAATGATCTAATCCACTGATTACTGCTGTGGTAATATAAACACTCTCCCTACAGCATACGGTTTCTTTTTAGCCTTAAAAGTAATTTATTCCAAGCCAAATTAAAATTATATAGTTGTATATCCCTTGTGATGGTTATTTTGTATAGATATGGCCAGGCGTGCAGTTTACCAATAACATCAGAGCGACAGCACTACGAACGCCCGCGGCCCACAAGCGACATCACAGTAGCCTAGCGACACACAGCCACAAAGTCGCTGGCGGTGAGAATGGGGCTTTTGACTGGCAGTGGCACACACGCACACGCAAGCATTGCAATCTTGACAGGAATTCTGACTACATGCAAATGACAGAGAGCGGTGAGTGTGGAATAGCATACATTTGAACGGACAAGTTTGCTGCCCCACTTATACAATCTCCAGGTCCTGGACCCATCCATCTGTAAGAAAAGACTTGGGCCTGCTGCAGCGACTCTGAATTTACTGAAAACTTTGTGTGTCTTGTCTGTATGCTCTAACATTTAATATAGTTGTGTATGGGTGCTGGAAGTTGGGCAACAGGTTGACGTCTCCTGGCCAGTCACTATGCTCATAAGGATCCAGTCCTTTGATTCCCTTTATTTTCTCTTCATATCTCGTCTTTGCATGCATTAGGATTTAGCTCCGACCAGTGCTTGAAGTGGGAGAAAAGGGGTACAGTACTCGCTTGCATTGGCAAATCATCACATTTGACATTTCTACAGTGAAAAATAAAACTAGGAAATATTGCTGGTACAACAACAATTTATTGTTATTTATTAACAACATAAATGTATTTAAACAAGTGTGTGTGCGTGCATTTCTTTACAAAGAAATTCTCTTTTTAGAAGTTGGTCAGGAATAAACTTGATTCTTGATGTTTGTTAAGATTGGAGGTATACAACAATTGCATGTAAACGGTAAACAAAAAAAAATATGGCTCTGATATTGTCTTTTCAATCATACTTCGATATGTTTACAAGACAGCAAACATTAACAAAAAGTACACTCGGGTTTGATTTGGGCACCTGTCTGTGGCTATTACATAAACTAAAAGAAAGCTTTTATTCTGACTAGTTTGCTTGTTTTATTTATTAATAAAACATATAGTTTTACTGAATAATTAAGAGAAGTTTAAATGAGTCTTCTGAGTCTTTTTCCTTTCTGACGTAGCCTACTCCAGTGCTTGTTAAGACATGCAAATTCTGTGCATTTTGGACACTTTTTCTGTGAAATCATATTTATTTTCTTCATCAAAAGTGATTTCACTTGAAATGAGCATAGCACAACACAAATAGACTCTGCCCGAACCTCCACTTGCTGCCCACGCGCCGTTCCTCCACGCGGTGTGAACGCACTCACTGATTAACATGCAAACCGGAAAAATACGTGCTGATCACGCTTGCGGTGGCCGCGAATCAGCTCCGGTAGCTGTATCATGCCGCACATCATGTGCAGTGTAAATAAGGGTTTAAACGGCCGTCACACTTTTTCTGTCAGTTGTAAAGACTAGTACCGGCTGCATAGCGGTACGTAAGGAACAGTGCAAGTAACGTTATGCTTAAAATAGTAAAATGTAGAAGTGCTGGTACTGCCCCACTTCAAGCACTGGCTCCGACAATGTTATCTTTAGCCCGCTGCATTTTGTACGATTTACTTTTTTCATGTCAGAAAGCAAGACTGCTATGCTAGCACATGTAAACTGGCCAAACAAACCCATAAATCTTTGCGTTCTGACATTTGATGACAGCTCGCTAGGGCGGGTCTGTGTTGAAACACTGCTGTCAATCAACAACCGTGGGAGCCGGCGGTGCGACCGTGTCGGGTGGTGTCACACGGTCGTACGGCTCCGATTTGAGGCAGGGGAAAACAAATAAGGAGATTAAAACAAAACCACTGCATGGATTTTTATCAACAAATGATGGTTGTGTACAGGCACTGACAACACACATTGCAGTACAATCAACTTGTAAAAGTGCATGTACCATTATTTCTTGATTCTTGTTCGAAGTAGCTATACCCTTGAGTTTGAGAATTGCCTCAATTACACTCGTACTAAAGAAACCCTCACTCTGATGCCTTCTCATCTTATCAAACTTTTGTCCATGGATACATGGTGCTGTTATTTCTAAGGTATTGAAAAAAAAAATGTTTACAGCTTCAGACCATCTTAGTTTCAGTCGGGTTTAAATTTCTGCACAGCAAAGCTCTTATGGAATTATGGAACCGCTCTCATCTTCCCAAGCGCTGCAGAGATTGCAATCCATGCTCAGAGATTGCAATCCATGCTCTTATATTACCTCACACTTGGACTATCACAACTCTCTTTATTTTGGTGTATCAAAGTCCCAAACGGCACGCTTACAGGTCGTTCAAAATGCTGCGGCGAGATTTCTGAAGGGAAAGAGGAAATTTGATCATGCCACCCCTCTTTTGAGATGCCTTTATTGGCTACTGATCTATTTCAGAGTTGAATATAAAATTGTATTACAGGTGTATACATTTTTAAAAGATTTAGCACCTTATGTGTCTGACTTACTCCATTAATATTCTCCCATTAGAAGTCTTAGATCTGACTCGAAAATTCTCCTTCACATACCTAGAACCGGCTAAAATCAAGGTGTAATCGTGCTTTTGAAGTGGCTGGCCCCACACTGTGGAACAAGCTCCCACTGTATATTAGATCGACTTCCTCTCTGTCTTCTGTTCAAGTCATGTCTCAAAACCTATTTATTTTCTATTGCTTTTAGGTAGTGATTGTTCTGTTTTGAACTGTGTTTAGTATTACAAGTGTTACTAATTTCTATTAGCTCTATTTTCTAATACACAAAATCTCTTTCTCTGATCCTTTACCAAACAGCAACATACACATTCTTTTAACATTGAACTACACTAAAGTAGGCTGAGTTTGAATGCATCAACCTTGCAAACACTCAAATAAACAATGTCCAAAGCCATGAATTTTATTTTATTTACACATTGAAAGGAGAACTCCGGCGCAAAATGAACCTTTGGTCTAATAACACATTGGTACCTAGTCAACCGTTCTCTGAGATTTGTTCTCATGATAATCAAATGTAAAGAGTTTTATCTCTAAAAACTGTTTAGATTGTAATGCTAGTAGGCTATATGGGGGCATATAATAAGTAAAAGGAAATCGCTAGTTTATACCACTAACAAGGCTCAAAATAGCCCCACAGAAACATAATGAGGGTCCCTAAGCATTGAGAACTTTGTAAGTGTATAGACCGTTTAATATGAAGATACTTAATAAAGACAGTCCACTTTGTGTATACAGGCAGGAGCCATCTTCTGGAAAACAGTCTCGACAAGTCGAACCATGAACAACGTGCCAAGTGAGCTGAACTGAATGAAGTTCAGCGAACTTCTGAACTGTATGAACGGCGGTCGTGGTTCAGACTTGTCGAGACCTTTACCTTTAGCCTTGTTAGTGGTAATAACGTCTCGGTTACTAGTGTAACCCTCGTTCCCTGAGTAGGGAACAGAGACGTTACGTCAAGGAGTGACAGAGAATGGGGGTTTCGCATAGAAAGCCAATCCTCTTCGAGTATTTAACAACGAGCCAATGGCATGAAAATGCCTTGGGGCTGCGGAATTTGCATAGCGTACTTCACCCCACCGCGTGGGTATGAAAAGGAGGAAGTGAACGCAACGCAGTATGTCTTCGCTGAGGAGCCGAGACTGAACTCAGGCGTCACCCAGCGGTACAGCAAAAGTGGCAAGGAGACGTGACGTCTCCGTTCCCTACTCAGGGAACGAGGGTTACACTAGTAACCGAGACGTTCCCTTTCATAGTCACTCCGAGTTATGTCAAGGAGTGACGGAGAATGGGGGTCTGTGCCATCACGCCATCTTATAGCTGTCTTCCAGTGCCCTGTGAAAGTCTAGACCCCCTGAACCTAGGTTATAACCAGGAGGTCCTACTTTGACACAGGAATACCAAGGTACACTGGGAAACATATCCCGGGAGGGACATGCTACCAGATGCCTACCGAAGGGAGGACTTACGAATACGCATGTGGCCGCTTAGGGACTACACATGGAGATCACTGGAGGGCCAACCACAGGTGGCTGACTTTTAACTCCAGGGGTGGCAGATGGCTAGCCGAGGGAAGACACCTGCTCAGAGAGGCTTACAGTGGAGAATACACATGAGACAGTTACCAGAGGGAACCGTGCACACGGAGGCACCTAGCCGGCACCATAGCGTTTTTCGTTAGAGCAGTGGTGCCCGCATCATGAGTGCTGGAGGACTCAGGGCTAGCCGAGGCTACCTGAGGAATATCGCACTTATCCAATCCTGAGGAGGGGAATGGCGAGCAAGCGAAGACACTTAAGCGGGTCCAGTACTGGCGGAAGCAAGTACGTGAGAGGACACCGGCTCAACTCGCAGATTATAAAATCTTGTGAAGGTGTTAGGTGTCAGGGCCCAAGAGGAAGCCACACTGCGAGTGGAGTGGGCTGTCACACCAAGGGGGCACGGTCGACCTTGCTGCTGGTAAGACAAAGCAATAGCGTCCACTATCCAGTGAGACAGCCGTTGCTTTGAGAGAGCCCTTCCCTTCTGGCTCCCCCCATGACAGGGAATAAAACTGGACGCAGTGGGATGAGTCCCGGGAGGCGAACAGGTCTCATCTGTGCCTCCCCGAACTGGTCCCAGATCAGCTGAACCGTCTGGGGATGGAGTCGCCATTCGCCGGAGATAGGGCGGACCCGTGACAGCTCGTCGGCCGCCAGGTTCCTGTCTCCTGGAATGTACACTGCATGAAGGGACCTCAGGTGCTTCTGACTCCATAGCAGGAGTTGGCGAGCGAGCTGCGACATCCGACGTGAGCGTAGACCACCCTGGTGGTTGATGTACGCTACTGTAGCGGTGTTGTCTGAATGGACAAGTACATGTTGACCCTTGAGCAGTGCTCGAAAGCGGTGCAGGGCCAGGCGTACTGCCAGCAGCCCGAGGCAATTGATGTGCATGAGGCACTGGGGTCCTGTCCAGGAACCTGCGGCTGCATGCCCATTGCACATGGCCCCCCAACCCGTGGTGGATGCATCCGTGGAGACAACGAGATGCCTGGAAACTCGCTGAAGCGGGACCCCGCTCGTAAAAAGCTGAGGTTCGACCACGGGAAGAAGGTTTGGCGGCACGCTGGAGTCACTGGAACTCGGAGCGAGCCGCGATGCCATGCCCACCTCGGGACTCGATCGCAAAGCCACAGCTGAAGTGGTCTCATATGAAGCAGTCCGCGCGGCGTTGCCGTGGCTGCGGATGCCATATGCCCCAGGAGCCTCTGAAAAAGTTTCAGTGGAACCGCACTCTTGCCTTCGAACTGTCGAAGACAAGTCAGCAGTGAGTGCGCGCGCTCGTTCGTGAGCTGCGCGGACATGGTGACCGAGACCACTCTCCACGCCGAGAAAAGAGATCCTCTGCACGGGGCAAAGTTTGCTCTTCTCTCGGTTGACCCGAAGGCCCAGACGGGCTAGGTGCCGGAGCACCAGGTCTCTGTGTTCGCAAACCTGTTCTCGAGAGTGTGCCAGTGTCGAGATAGGGAAACAAGGGCTGCCTCAACAATGTTCGTGAAGACGCGAGGTGACAGAGCTAACCCGAATGGGAGAACCGCGTACTAATATGCCTGGCCTTCGAAAGCAAACCGAAGAAACGGTCTGTGTCGAGGCAAGATGGAGACATGAAAGTACGCGTCCTTCAGGTTGATCGCTGCAAACCAATCCTGAGGCATTCGAAAAATGCGTTTGGCTGTGAGCATTTTGAACGGCATACGATGGAGAGTACGGTTCAAAATGCGCAGATCCAGGATCGGTCGTAACCCACCGGTTTTCTTGAGGACAATGAAGTAGGGGCTGTAAAACCCGGACCTCATCTCGGCTGGAGGGACCGTCTCGACTGCACCCTTCGCCAGCAGGGTTGCAATCTCCGCTCTCATGATCGGGGCATTGCCACCGACCACCGTGGAGCAAATTCCCCTGAAACGGGGAGGAGACCGTGCGAACTGAATCGCGTAGTCGAATCTGATCGTTGTGATGACCCAACGGGACAGCCCGGGGAGCTCTAACCAAGCTCCCAGGAATTGAACCAATGGGGTCATGCGAACCACAGATGTCCCCCTGGAGGGGCAGCGAGATGGGGAGACCGGCATGCGCCCGGGAGTTACCACGTGCGGATGCACAGTCAAACCCTGTTCCCTGACAGAAGAGACCAGGGAAGGACCAGCGTTCCACGGGGGTCTGTTCTGTCTGGGATCTGGCGATAGAGGGGGAGGGGAGCGGTGAGGAACAATGCATGCTCCCTTCCGCTCCCTCAGAGACAGAGAGGAATGAAAGGGTCGACGTGCCGGGACGCGAGGTCAGTGGCCGCCAGCAGTTCGTTAAAATTGGTCAGTCCCGCCCTCGTGCATATCTCTGAGCAGTTTCGCTTGAAACACTTGCAAAGTGCTCATCGCATGCAGGGCGGAGGCTGCCTGTCCCGCCGCTCTATAGGAACGCGCCGCCACAGACGACGAGAACCTACAGGCCTTGGATGGGTGCTTAGGAACCCGACGGGAGGAGGCGCTCTGCGGACACAGTTGCATCGCAACAGAACGCTTCACCGGAGGAATCCCAGCGTACCCACGGGCAGCCACAACATCAAGGGAAGGAAAGCTGGGGAAGCTGGAGCGCGCTCTCGTGAGGTCAAAGGGGCCTTCCAAGTGCGCGTCAGTTCCGCATGCAGCTCGGGGAAAAGGGAATTGGGGTCGGCTGTGGTTTTGCGGCGGCAGCCTTCCCCAAAAACCAATTATCCATCCGCGAGAGATCGGGGCAGGGCGGAGGGTTCCACTCTAACCCGATGCTCGCGGCGGCCCGAGAAAGCATGGCCGTCATCTCGGGATCAGACACGGGCAACGCTGGCGCTCCCGAGGGAGGCAACGCAGCCGCATCCTCACTTCCCGAGGAATCAAGCCCGCCCTGTGATGCTGTGATCGACATCGCATCATCCTCTGGAGCGCCGAACGAAACCGACGGTGCCTGCGAACAGGCAGATGTCAACACCGATTCGGCGCTCGCTGGCTCTACCACTGTGGCGGGAGGTGTGGCCCGAGGTTCTCTCGACGGGTTTTTGTTCCACACAGTCACCGTCAGATCACCCTGTTCGCGAGTCGAAGAGCTTCTAGAAGAAGAAGCAGAATGAGTAGCGGGCACGGGGACTCTCACTTTAGTAAGATCATTGAGTCTCGATCGCAGTGTAGAAATGGTCATATTCCCACAGAAGGAACATGACTAATCCACAAACGCTGCTGCTGCATGCTGAAAGCCCGTGACCAACGATCGTGACCATCAGAGGACGAAATGAATCGACCGCACCCAGAAGAACACGGGCGAGCCATCTTTAAAAAGACGTGCCACGTGCAGCTCTTTTAGATGAGAGGAGGAAATTCACTCTTCTAGTGCTGAGGCGACCAGGGAGAAGCGCAAAGTCTGGCAGACCACTGCACAGATCGCAGGCAATGCAGAATCCCGCTGGGTACCGCCGTCACACCAACACTGAAGAGGACGCTCGTCTCGAAGAGTTTTAGTCAGTGAGAATGGCTTAAGGAGTGAAGAAGTCTCTTGGCTCCGAAGCGAAAACATACTGCGGTTGCGTTCACTTCCTCCTTTTATACCCACGCGGTGAGGCAGAGTACACTATGCAGATTCCGCAGCCCCAAGGCATTTTCATGCCATTGGCTCGTTGTTAAATACTCGTTAAATACTGTGCTACCGGAGCTAGAAACATAACGTTAATGGCAGAAGGTGAGCTGTCCCATTCATCAGGGGCTACGTTTACATGCATTCAAATAAACACTTTTGGTAAACGGATTAAAGGCTCAAATAGACTGAAAAGCCTTGTAAACACCTGGTTGGGCTCAATACGAACGAATGAGCACAACGTCCCACCAGTCCTTGTTTCAGATTTTCATTCACAGACGACTCGACACACAAGCAATCAGAAGATCTGTCATTGCTGCGGTCACGTCACCTTTGTTTCCTTGTATATGATTGGCTGAAGCCTTTTCTTTTGCCTCAAAAGTAAAAAAAAATCGACATCGAAGCGAAAAAAATAAAAGTAGTTTTTTCGTCGCAGCACATTCACGTTCAGTGTGGAAGCACTCATTATACAAACAGCTGATCAAAAAATAAAACCAACCAGTGTGAAAGGACCTTTATGGGGTAGGATGGGCCGCATTTATGTATCCTCTCTTTCACTGGGAAACGAAGGGTGCATTTGGCGCCGTGATGTGGTGTAAATGGAGAAGAGGAGCAGTCCAAGAACTGAGCCCTGGGGAATAGAGTTCTCAACGGGCCTGAAAATTATTACCCGACCCGACCTGGCCCGTGGCTTTTGAAGCCCGACCCCGATGTAACCCGACACATCAACATGAATTATCCGCCCGAACCCGGCCCACGGCCCGACTCGGACGCGCACGCGTTCTAGTACAGTCTATTGTCGTTGCAGCGTCTATTCATTCCGGTGAAATCACAAAATAAAATGAGCACAAACTTAGAAAGGTTGACTTACTAGTCCATCAACAAGATTGCCAGGTCAGCATCACTGTTGCATCCAGTGCTGCTTTTGAGCTCGCGCCAATGAGAATAAAGCTTCGACCGAGAGCGGGACTCCTGTCAGGTTTCTCACGCAGTCAGATTCTCTTTTCCTTTTCCTAGTCTTCCTACCGCGTTTTGAAACCAGCAGGCGGGCTACGAGTTTTGAAACAAAATAGACCTAGCCTACAAACATAATCATATGCTTATAATAGGCATCGTGGAGGAAGATCAGTGCGTCCACAGTGGATAGACTGAGGCGTGTTCTCCTCTGCCAGCCACCCGCGATGGACTTTGCACGCAGCAGCCAGACTTTCTTTACGGTGAACAGCAGCGATGATTATAATAATTTGTTTGTTTTTTTACTGGGTGGAAAAGATTAAGCCCGAGGTCCGACCCGACCCGAGTCATTTGCTTATATTTTCGACCCGAACCCGGCCCGAACCCGCGGGTCACGTCGGGTTTGTCGGGCCGACCCGACCCGTTGAGAACTCTACTGGGGAACCCCTGTGGTCAGTTGATGTGCTTTGGATACCTCACCTCTCAATATGACCCTGAAGGACCTACCTGTGATAGGACTCAAACCAGTGGAGAGGAGTACCTGTGATGCCAAGTGATGAGAGAGGATGGACAGAAGGATCTGATGATTCACAGTGTCGAAGACATCAGACAGGTCCAGGAGAATGAGGACGGATGATTTGGAAGCAGCTTTTGCGATCCTAAGGGCTTCGGTGACCAACAGCAATGCAGTGGTTGAATGGCCTTTCTTGAAGCCTGATTCGTTGACATCCAGCTTGTTGTTCAGAGACCGGAAAGATGATATTTGGTTGAAAGCAACTCTTTGGTTTGTTTTTTTGCAATGAATGGTAGGAGAGAGACAGGTCTGTAATTCACTAAAAGTGATGTGTCTAACATAGTTTTTTTAAGAGTTACCCGAACCTGCTTAAATGCTGTAGGGAAAATGCCAGTGTGGAGGAATGAGTTGATAATGTGTGTGAGAGCTGGAAGAAGTGTAGGAGAGACTGGTTGTAGGAGGTGTGAGGGGATGGGGTCTAGAGGGCAGGTGGTAGGATTACTGGAGAGGAGAAGCTTAGATACTTCCTCGGTTAGTGGAGTGGAGGAGAGAAGGTTGTTTGCTGTGGGAGAGGTTAGTCTGGGTTCCTGTGTGTGTGTGTGAAGCTGAGAACTGACTGCTGAGCTGATAGTTGCAGTTTTGTTAGTGAAGAAGTTAGCAAAATCATCAGCAGTTAACGAGGAGGTGGGTGGTGGTGGAGGTGGACAGAGTAGGGTGTTGAATGTCTTGAACAGTGAATGTGTGTTAGCGCAGTGAAGGCGCTGTTGATCTTGTTGCAGAAATATGAAGATTTTGAAGCATGAACATAAGTAGACGAGGCAGAGAGCAGAGATTAATACCTACTGAGGTCAGATGTGTCTTTTGATTTGTGTTTACCATAATCTGTGTTTACCGTGTCCCATGCAGTTTTCTCACAGTTTTCACTTTTGGCCATCTAACTCCAGGCCTATGCCCATTGAGGTTCTTTTCTCTCTTATGCTGGTTAGTCTGACCGGGTTCACATGTATCAATGTTCATAACCAACTGTGCAAACCCTCTTCTCCTATGTGACAGGAGTGCTGATATCCTGCGAGCAGTGGTTTGCTTCCTGTCGCTGGATTTCATTCGACTGACTTGACTGATTTTGTAAGAAGTACTGATCAATGCGAGGCCCTTGTCACACCCAGCAACAGACACAAGCTTGGAGTTCAATGACTTTACTAACTGCAGATCTTGAGTAGTCTTGCTCTCCATACTTATATCTGTAAACACGGAGCTGGATACTGCCAACAAGGGTAGCTAACCCTTACCAGCCCCATTGGGTCTCTTTCCTCCTGTCAGCTGTCTCTCCAGGCTGTCACAGGTCGTTCCATTGTTGCCAGCAGCACTATTCACTGCAGTCACTGGACATATCCAGAAGTTCAAAGTTAGAGTTGGAAACATCTTGAAAATAAAATTGTGTTTTTCCATAAATCTCTTATAAAGTATTATTTTTTTAAGTAATATTAATAATAATAATAATAGATTTTATTTGTAACGCACTTTTCATTCCAAAGAATCCCAAAGTGCTACATAAAAGAACATCAATAATAGCTACAGAATACTAAAAACAATAAAACAATAAAAACAATCAGCACATAAAAGCCTTTCTAAATAAAAAAGTCTTTAGTTCTGCCTTAAAGGCATCCAGGCTCTGTACTTCTCTCAGATCACTCGGGAGGTGGTTCCAAAGCCGGGGTGCAGCTGAGCAGAAAGCTCGGTCCCCATGGTACGGAGTCTGGTGGTCGGAACCTGGAGAAGCAGGTGACCAGATGATCTGAGAGTGCGGGAGGAGATTTTCAAGGTGATTAGTTCTTGTAGGTATGGTGGTGCATGTCCAGTGATACATTTGTGTGTGTATAGCAGAATTTTGAAATCGATCCGAAATGCAACAGGGAGCCAGTGGAGTGAGTGTAAGATGGGAGTTATGTGGTCATATTTTCTGACTCTCATGAGGACTCTGGCAGCGCTATTTTGGACATATTGTAGCTTCTGCATGTTTCTGGCAGAGATTCCAGTGAAAAGTCCGTTACAATAATCCAACCTGGTGGAAATAAAAGCATGGACAAGTTTCTCTGCATCCGAAAAGGTTAAAAGAGGACGTAGTTTAGAGATATTGCGAAGATGGTTGAAGGAGGTTTTGCAAATATATGTGATGTGTTCGTATAGGCCAATACATTTTATCATACATATTTCAAAGTTAAGGATTCATTATTTTGATATAGCCTAGCTTGCATTGGAACAAACACTATAACAGTTGATTAGTTTATTTTTTACAAAAAAAATACTATATCTTCAACATATGAGCAGAAACTGTCAAACACCTTATTTGATGTCTATTTTAGAGTAAAAACTAAAACACTATTCTATATCGCGATTAGAACAAATCTCAGTGGGCTATAGCAATATAGTTTGAATGTGTTCAAATAAAAATAACATTTACTAATGTAGGAGCGAGAGTGAATGAACGCACAGATGCGATGTACATCTGTAGTAAACATTCATTCACTCACACACAGACACGCAATTCATATTTAAACAGTCTTTGTGCAGTTTACAGACACTATTCAATAACACAAAAGCACTTAACAATAAATAACTTACTACATCAGCTGAATTAGTGCTCCTCGAAATGAAACTACCAGCACTTCTGAGGTAACTTTTCCAGGATTATTACGATAGTATTATTCCTCACAGAGCAGCAAGATGAGGTAAAGTACAAGATTCTTATTAAACTGGATGTTTTATCCAGCCGATGTGGGCGTTGGCATGGCTTGCCTCAACATTTACGTTTGAATAGCACGTGGGCGTGTCACATTAACATGTAATAAACTATAATGAGCTAAAAGGAAAAATACCGACATCTCTCTCTTTTCATACAGATTACATTATTTGAGAAAAAAAATTGCGTGGTTGAGGCCGTTTATCAGTTTGGACCAATGCAGCGCGAGCCGATCTTAATCAAGCAGCACTGTCACTACACAGCGAAATCCAGTAAAAGAAAACATTTGAATTCGCCACTGAAGTAATAACATTGCTGCGGAGGAATTCACATATTAACGCGATCAAACAGCGCTGACGTAGAAACCAGGAAGAAACATTGTGCCATGAATGAACTATCCAGTGCCCACAGATGAGCAACATTCACCTTGGATTTACTGTAGTAACACTACTAACTGTTATCATGGAAGTTTGGCAGGTAGGCTATAATGCTATAAAGCAACATCACGTTGGGTTTATTTTGACATCATGAATACAATTGCTGCCCTCAAATGTTAATCTGAACTAAAATAAACCTTTGTTTCTAACTACTACAATATTACATTTCATTTTGTCCAAGGAGTTTTATATGCTCCATCATTGAAATGTCAAGTATAGCTCCATATATATATATATAACTTCATTTAAATGAAGAGACAATACAGATTGTATCAAAGCAGCTTCACAGTGATAACATGAAAGTACAACACAGATCAATAATATTGTTAAATATTAAATATCCCCATTTATTTAACACAAACACAATATTTAACACAAACACACGTGTGTGCGTGTGTTTGTGTTAAATATTAGTTTTATGTGTTAGAATTATCAATAAAGTCTTGTTTGTATTTTAAAGGAGCATAACGCAAGTCTCTGAGTTTTTGCAGAACTACGCCCCTCTGGCGACAAACGAAACAGCGTGCGCGTTCATGGAAGACACGCATACACACGCATACACGCACGTTTGCACGAGCTGTTCATAACCAAAGGCTGCATCAGCCGCACACTGTGCGGCACACATCTCTTGTTACAGTCATAATGAGGTAATACAGTTATAAATCTGCAAAATCATCTAAAATATATGAAAGGAAAGGCATTTGAGTAAAATTACACACTTAGGGCCTATGTGTGTGCGTGAGGGGAAAACGGTGGTAGTAGAAAACTTCGGTTTTTGTTTCCCTCTATCTGTGCTTATGGAAACACGTTCATGAACAATATAAGTCATTACTTTGTATAGGACCCGTTTGAGCCCTAGAGCAGACGGAGATCTCTCCGTTTGTTGAAAGCCTTCCCTATGTTTACTCTTATTATTCCGACGCCTGGCACTGGACAGACAGAAGTTCTATTTTCTTTGGAGTGATTTTTCTTTGTCTCACGCGGAGTTTGCGTTGGGGTTGGAATGAAAAAGCCGGTCTCTTTGGGGCTGTTTACACCTGGCCACAACGCGTTTTCTCAGATTGGATATCTGATTTATCAAAACGATTCCATTACACCTGCTCACATAAATGTGTTTTTGCAAAACGAATATTAATCTGATCTTCAATTCCCGCGCTATATTCATATTTAATGAAGTGCACGGAGAGCAGAGCTGCATTTTATTAATCATCGGCTAATTTCAAAATCAGCAAAGACAGCAATGAGAGCAGCAACAGGCCTGGTAAGATAATTTATTTTCTTTACTTTACTTTTAATGAAGATTGCAGTGTAAAGCGTCTGTGACTTACTTTCACTTTGATTTGCGATGGATTGCAGTGCGCTGGCTTGAATGAATACACTCATCTGCTCATCTGAGGTGATGCGCGTCATCATTTATGACTAAAATAACATGACATATAGCCTGATTTCAACAACCAGATGCATTTACACTTGTCCAGTTTCGTCTGGAATGCGGCCCAGACCACGTCCTCAAGTGGTTTGAGCGATCGGATTCAAATCCGTCTCGAATGCGTTTCGGGGGCAGTACACAGTCTTTCCACCATCGAATAGCTATCCGATCACAGAAAACGCATGAAGTAACCAGATGTAGGCTAAACAGCCCCTTTGAATCCATCTTCTACTTTTGTGGAAAGTTGACTAAAGTTGTGTCGCTCGAGTTGTCTTATCTGATACGGGAGAATGTCGGCGAATACACTTAACCTACAAGACAGCCAGGCACATAGCCAGGCGAGCGTGAACGCGCGTGACGTCACGCCCAGTCTCAGATTCGAGCCCCGAATCCCTCTTCTTTATTTTACTCTACAGGGTTATAGAGGCGATCGCAGTGATCAGAGACTGGCTCATTCAGCTCATCAGGCGATTTTTTAAGCATGTATGGGTTAGAAAACGGCTATGTTTAACTTGAAATGTTGCGCAATGCACCTTTAAAAATAAGTGTTCTTGTGTTATGTGCTTACAAATTTAAATGTCTTAAACTGCTGATCTCAAGTGACATTGCTAATAATTAGTGTTTTCACTAGTTTGGATATGTATATCTGCTGCAGAGCTAATAGTTATGGCCCATTCAAATGAACACTCATTTGTGTGGCCATATGAATGATTCTTCCGAGAGTCCCTATAAATAAATTAATAATTCCCTTTGAGCAGTGTGATGTAAAAGAAAATGTGATTTATCAGACCAGGCCACCTTCTTCCATTGCCTCGTGGTCCAGTGCTGATGCTTACTTGCCAATTGTTGTCTTTTTCGGAGCTGGACAGGGTTAGACACTTGCTGCCTAATATATCCCACCCAATAAAAGGTGCTGTGATGAAGAGATATTCAGTGTCATTCACTTCCCCTGTCAGTGATCATATTGCAACGCCTGATTGGCATATATAAAGTGAGAGGGTATCTTTCAGTCAGGTGTTTGTGCATATAGATACTGAGGAGTTCAAACGAAAAACTCCAAATCCAGCATAAAGAGACTCAGTGAATATAGAGGTGAATGTGTGCAAGTGTGTGAGCGCGTGTGTTCCAGAGACCATGTAGAAGGACACAGTGCCGGCCGGCCAGTCCACATACACTCCAATTCTCTTAGAGGGGCATGAAGGGACACGAATGACAGTTTCCTTATTATCATGACAGGCAGTGAAAGTGTCAGAACAGATCAGACTCCAAGAGTTTCTATTGTTTCTATTATATCCAAACTCAGAGAATTCATTCCATCCTTTCCTGCTGATTCCTTTATATGTCACTGCTATAACAGCATATCCGTTCCATTCAGCCTCCCAGTAACAGCGTCCATTCAGACTCTCTCTACACAGAACCTGAGGCCACCCATCAAATCTTTCTGGCAGATCAGGGTATAACTGTTTTTGTCCCACATATGTCACATTTCTGTTTTCATCAGACAGAATTAGATGAGTGTTTGCCGTGTTTGGATCCAGTGTGAGATTACAGGCATCTGAACACAAGAAGAGAGAACATTTACAGCACAATGCAACACAACAAAAATCACTAAAGGTGTATGTGTGTTTGTGTGTAGACATACATTTATGTAGTCCTGCTGTAATCCTGAAATCTCCTTTATGATCCACACTATAAAACATACACAATGTCACATTCAATTAGTAAACACATACATGTACATGTGCACACAAAGCACTGTGATGAAATCACACTGAAATGTCCTGCTTGACATACTTGAGTTTGTCCAGTGCATAGTTTTGATGGTTCTGTATATCGGACAGTAGTTTAAGTCCTGATTCTCCTGGGTGATTATAGCTCAGATCCAGCTCTCTCAGGTGTGAGGGGTTTGAACTCAGAGCTGAAGACACATAACGACAGCCTTCCTCTGTCACCATACAGCCAGACAGTCTACAAACACACACACAAAGCAACAGTTTTTAATTATTTTGTGTAATTATTATACAACATAATAATTATATATAAAACAGTGTAATTATTTTGCCAATTACACATCACACAGCGAGCTGTGCAGTTCACTCAGCTACAGACATTGTGTTTTTGCTCCTTGAGTTCCTTGTAAAAATTTCACTTCATTCATGTACATATTGTCTGGCTGATGCTGTGGGATAAAATCACTGATCTAGGATACTGGCAATGTTCCCTCTAAGATTTGCATTTGTGATGCCGCAGCCGTAGCCTGGTAATACCAGACTCTGCTACTTCACTTTGCTTTGTAGACAGAGTCAGGAATGGCATGGCGAGCCCGAGGCCCCTGCTCTCAAGAGTCATTCCGCCGCCCCGCAGCGCAGCGAGAGCGAGTCATCATGACTGGTTAATAGGAAGTTCATTTTACTGACTCTCTGAGTCATTCGAGTCATTTTGTTTATTTAAGTTGCTTTAAATGTTATAATTTTAACAGCCAAATTCCCTGATCACATCCACCTACGCAATGTTGATCATATTCTGAATTAAGAAATCATAATGCAGTAAAAAATTATTTACAGGGAACTTAAATAACATATCTGGGACTAATGCAGCAGGATGTCGAAACGAAATATGGTGGATTGTTGTTATTATTATCATGATAATAATATGATAATAAAGAGCGGCGCCAGGAGCGTTCACAGCGAGGAGACCGACGTTCTTTTCATGGCCGTAAAAGACAGAGAAGTGACGTTGAATGGGGGTAAGTTATGTCCTTATAGTTATGCATATTATGCATATAACGTTAGTTATGGCCAAACAGGTCTGATCAGAAAAGATTGGGTTGCGTAAATGTGTAAGCTTGAAGTGTTAATATTTTTCCATGTTATAATGTATGATTGGCAAAAATAAAAACGGCTGCATCTGTGTTGATGAGAGAATCAAAGCCTCAGAGCGGCAGAAGTGCACGCTGCCGGTCCTGGCTGTAAACACTTGATGATGCGAGCGAAATACCGGAGTGAACATGGCTGTAAACGAGCTTTTGTTTTCAGTTTCGAAAAACCCCGGAATGTTATGTTCTCCATAACAGAGCAAATTGCATCCCGTGTCTTGTTTCCCATTTCTGCGGTCGTTTCGGTTTTCGATTTCTCTAACCTAATGTAAAACTCTGCGCTTACCGTCTACGTCACGGCTCTCTGCCCGCCTTCTGTTCGTTGATTGGCTGGCTGTTGATTGGCCAATGTGGCTGGTAACTTTCTAAAGATCAGAATTTCCCTGAGCCAATTTTTTTCCAGTGAAAATAAGAGAAATTATGAGTGCCACTAAATGCATTTGATCATTTTATTAACATAATTGGCATGAAAAACACATATAAAATACAATACTCTTTCAGTCTATGCTCCCTCCTCTGGCTCCGTTCTTCATCTTCTTCCTTGTATTTTCTGGTGGACACTCCGTTCGTTTCCATGACCATTCTTGCGCTTGTTTCACTGCAGATTGCATGCAGCCAATGGGCGTATGAAACGTCATCACGTCACATTACGGCACAGTGTTCATGTGAAATCTAGGAAGTGCTGCCAGGGGATAAATGACCGAGAACAGAGACTTATGGACATTGCACACTGAGTCCGAAATTTGCGTATGGCGCTTTTTCATGTTCGTCAGCCTGAAAAATTCATCACGCACAGAAACCTTGCACACTGAGTCCGTTAACATTTGTGGAAAAAAGCGCTCAAAAATACATTCGTCAAGCAGTGAAGATGATTTTGTTGCCCTCTCTCTTATTGAAAAGAGAAGAAAGAGAAAATATTGGGTCCATCCAATCCTGAAATTGCGCCGAGGAAGGAGAGAACCACCTCCTTATCAAGGAGTTGCAAATTTATCCCAAGATATTAAAAATTTACTTCAGAATGTCAGTGGAACAGTTTGATGCTAGCGAATTCTGGAACCACATATTAAAAAGAAGACAACCAACTTTTAACTCTCTCTTTTCCAGAACTTTAGACGCAGTTGCTCCGTTGCGCTTAAAGAAGATTAAAGAAAATAGTCCAACGCCGTGGTACAGCGAGCACTCGGGCCCTTAAGAGAGCAGCCAGAAAAATAGAGCGTAGCTGGAAGAAAACTAAACTAGAGGTATTCCGGATTTCATGGAAGGAGAGCTCGATTGCATACAGAGAGGCCTTAAAAACGGCTAGGTCTGCTTATTTTTCAAACCTGTTAGAAGAAAATAAACATAATCATAGGTATTTATTTGAAACAGTGGCTAAACAAACGAAAAAGAAAGCTTCAAGCCCAGAAGTGTCCAAGCAACACAGCAGTAATGACTTCATGAATTTCTTCACTTATAAGATTGATAATATCAGGGAGAAAATTATAAACTATGCAAGTGTCTACTAAAGTATCGCAGCAGGGGGTGCATTGTTGTCTCCCTGAGGAAAGATTTGGTTCATTTGCTGCTATAGGAGAGGAAGAATTTAGCAAACTTGTTAATTCATCTAAATCAACAACATCTAAACATCTAAATTGTATGCTAGACCTTATACCGACTAAACTGCTGAAAGAGATGCTTCCAGAGGTCATAGATCCTCTTCTTAATATCATTAATTCATCTTTGTCACTAGGATACTTACCAAAAACCATTAAGCTAGCTATGATAAAACCGCTTGTTAAAAAAACGCAACTTGATCCTACAGAATTAGTTAATTCAGACAATCTCGAACCTGCCTTTTCTGTCAAAGATACTGGAAAAAGCAGTATCCTCACAACTGTGTTCCTTTCTTGAAAGAAATGATATCTGCGAGGATTTTCAATCAGGATTTAGACCACATCATAGTACCGAGACAGCTCCATTACAGTCACAAATGATCTGCTCTTATCGTCTGATCGTGGTTGTATCTCTCTATTAGTGTTACTTGATCTTAGTGCTGCATTTGACACAATTGACCACAACATTCTTTTAAATAGACTAGAAAACTATGTTGGCATTTGTGGAACTGCATTAGCATGGTTTAAATCATACTTATCTGACCGTTATCAGTTCGAAGTAGTAAACAAAGAGATGTCTTATCGATCACAAGTTCAGTATGGCGTACCACACGGCTCAGTACTAGGACTGCTGCTTTTCACCCTGTACATGCTACCATTAGGAGATCATTAGGAAACATGGAATTAGCTTTCACTGTTATACTAATGATACCCAGCTGTATATTTTTTTAAAACCTAACGAAACTTACCAACTCACAAAATTAACGGAATGCATTGCTGATGTAAAAAATTAGATGGCTAGTAATTTCCTACTGCTAAATTCTGAAAAAAACAGAGATTCTAATTATACGCCTTATTCACGGCAGCGCCATCTTTGATTTTTAATGAGGACGAAAGCGAGGCTGTAAGGTATAGACATGCATCTCTTCAATGGGCTGTACTGTTATTTATTTAATGTGTTTTCAGATTGTTCTACTCATAAAACACTGAAAAAATATCTTTCCAAGAAATGTCAGTTGACAAAAAACTCCCGACAATGTAAGCTGTGGAAAATTGTAAGTAATCTAGGAGCTTTATTCAGCTTTTTACAGCGGATGCCATTGGAAACACGGTAAGTCTATCCCTCACAGCCTCACTTTCATACCTGTCATGGCGCTGCTCTGAATAAGGTCTATTGGACAAAAAAACTTCCACATGTAACAGCCTAGAATACTGTCTAACACTTGATGGCTGCTCTGTTAAGTCTTCGTCCTCGGTTAAGAACCTGAGTGTGCTCTTTGATACTAATCTCTCATTTGAAAGTCACATGTCTAGTATCTGTAGAACCGCATTTTTCCATCTTCTTTTTTCCATCTAAATTACGCCATATGCTCTCATTGTCAAATACGGAACAATTAGTTAATGCGTTCGTGATATCAAGGCTAGATTATTGTAATGCTCTACTGGGAGGTTGCCCTGCACGTTTAATAAACAAATACAATAGTCCAAATACAAATACAAAAACAGATAGTCCAAAACGCAGCCGCTCAGAGTTCTTACCAGAACCAGGAAGTATGACCATATTAGCCCGATTCTGTCAACACTGCATTGGCTTCCTATTAAACATCATATAAATTTTAAAATATTGCTGATTACTTATAAAGCACTGAATGGTTTAGCTCCGCAGTACTTAAGCGAGCTCTTAACGCATTATAGTCCTTCACGTCTATTGCGATCTGAAAATCGGCCAGTTGATAATACCTAGAATATCAAAATCGACTGCAGGCGGTAGATCCTTTTCCTATTTAGCACCAAAACTCTGGAACAATCTTTCTAACTCTGTCCGGGAAGCAGACACAATCGGTCAGTTCAAATCTAGACTAAAAACACATCTCTTTGGCCTAGCATACACATAAAACACTATAGACTTCCTAAATTCAAATTAGGCTGCATAGTTTAGATCAGCCGGAACCGGGAACACATCCCGTAAATCCTGATGTACTTGGTACCTCAAAAGAAGGATGGCGTCTACGCTAATATCAGTTTCTCTGTTTATCCCGAGGGACCCTCTATGGTGGACCTGCAACTTGACCCATCCCGACTCATCCTTAAGTGCCGGCCTCATCGATCACGACAGCCATCGGCACTAATCCCCAACATCTCGTCTCCAAACCGGCATGGTTACTTCGACTTCCAAACAGATGGAAATGGACAATTCTCTTAATGTTTTGATCCAATTTGTTTTGTAATGCTACCCGAATCACACACTGTTGCTTCGTGTGGCCAGAGGAGAACTGACCCCCGACTGAGCCTGGGTTCTCCCAAGGTTTTTTTCTCCATTCAATCACCTGATGGAGTTTTGGTTTCTTGCCACTGTTGCCTTGCTTTTGGCTTGCTTAGTTAGGGACATTTAAAGGTGCCCTAGAATGTTTTTTTTATTATTATTTTATGTTTCCTGGGTTGCCCTTATATTGTTAGTATGTTTTTTTAGATCAAAAATAGTCATAATTTAGAAATAAAAGGCATTTTTCCTAGCCTGATTTTAGCCTCTGCTTTGAACACTCGTGTTGAAGGGGCGTGTCTACTGTGTACTAAAAGCACAAGTATGATCTCATTTGAAAGCTGACACCTGGCAGTTTATTGTAAATGTAGAATTAGTCATAATGAAAATTGAAGTTGGCATTGTATCAGATCTAGAAATGCACTGCAGCTAAAGCCACATGTTTGACCATGTTATATTTAAAATTTGAAGATGATAAGTCTAAAACTCTGCATTTAGTTAAATGTTTTTCAAGATCATGTCATATGACTTTATTTTGATTAGACTCTAAATGTGCTTTTCTTTTGTTTGCATTATAATCACTAACGACTGGCAATTCACACTGTTTCAATCCCTCATTTCTTTTATCAAAGATCTCACTTCACATTTGAAACTGTATCAACTGCCATTTTTGAAAAAAAGAAACCTTATAGTAAGCATTTATACTGGCAACGGTTAAGAGGTTAACATGCTATATACAAAATATATGTGGGGTACTATAAGCTAAAACTTCACATACAGACATTTATTTTACATCTTGTGAAAAGGGCATTATACAAACCATTTTAAGTAAAAGAGTAAATTACATTTCAAAGTTAAAATATGTCAAGAGAAGAGTAAATGAAAGTGACATGTTTGATCAATCTGATACCTCAATATGTTCAGTTGACAATGTGAACTTTTCAGTCCTTCAGAGAGCAGCTTCACTCCCAAATCCCGCAGATCATTGTTACTTAGGTCCAGCTCTTTTAGACAAGAATTTGATGACTGTAGGGCTGAAGACAAACTTTCACAGCACTGGCCCGTGAGATTACAGATGACCAATCTAAAACAAAAATAAATCAGGAAGTATTTAACTTCTGTCAAAACACCTGTTTAATGACTTGGGTGGCCAACACTGCTTTTGAAGGGCTTGCATCCTGAGTTTAGCTCAAATAGTAATAAAACACACCTGAACTAGCTAATCAAGGTGTTGTGGGTTACTAACAGGCAGATGTATTGAAGCAGGGTTAGAACTGAAGTCTAAAAAGGAAGGAAGGAAAATAGCTCTCCAGGAGACTTAAGGCTAGCCCACACTAAGATATTTTTAAAACCAACAATGATAATAATAAAAAAAATAAAAATAAAAAAAAGTTTTGTTCCTATGGTGTGTGCACTGTGACCAAGACATCACATCACATCACACACTAACATATTCCACAGGAAATCTAGCAAAATATCTTGTGGCAGATGTGATTTCACAGTAAACAAATAGGGCAGTTGACTGGCAAGAAGAAATGGTGATAATAGTGTTTGACCTGCTTTTTACAGATAACTACAGAGCAACAGTATTAAAACAATGAATGAAAATTACAAAAACACTTCATTCATTCATTCATTCAACTTGAGCACAGTGAATAAAGTGAATGTGAAATTTGAACCTCAGTAAATTCAATTGAGAGTGTGAACTCTTCAATCCATCAGACAGCAGCTTGACTCCTGAATCCATCAGGTCATTGCTGCTTAGGTCCAGCTCTGTCAGATGGGAGTTGGATGATTGTAAAACTGAAGACAAATTTTCACAACCCTGACCAGTCAGTGAGCAGCCTGCAAATCTGAATGAAACAACAAAATGATTAAGTAATTGAAATATGTTAAAACACTCATAAATGACAAGACTCAATCTGACTAACTTTAACAGCTATAGACCATAGATAAACAAAAAAGATATGTAGCGGAGAGCGGGGCACAACCTAACGCTTTTTGGTTTTGGCTCAATTAATTAAAAAATAATTAGGTTAGATTAATACTTTTTTTACACAAGCAACATACACATCTCTGCTACAAATGACCACTTAAAGTTTTTTTTCTAGGACCTACCATTTTCATACAGTTGCACTGAAAGTGACAGAAGTGCAAATGTTACAACTTACCCCATATACAGGGTTAATTGTAACAGATAGAGGGGTTAGTTGTAACACTTGTGTGTAACACACATAATTCAGTACTATTGTATTTGTATATTTTGAAATTGTTTGTGCAGCTGTAGACAGATATCCATATATCCATCCCTCATCCAATCATCCTTCTATTGTGGATCAATAACATGGATAGAGACATAGAAAAGGGCAGCATAGTTTTGCAATAAATAATAATAAATAAAATTATAAATATTGTAATTGCAATTAAATTAGATTTGTGTGTGGCAGCTGCATGTACAAATATTATTATTAATAATAATAACAGTAATAATAATACAAATGAGCTTAAAATAAAAATGTAAAGGGTTTTTTGCATTAAAAACAGGCCATATTTTTAATAAATAAACAAGTTATCATTCATAGTACACTATATTTTAAACATTTTAAATTCCAACATTGTTTGTGAAAGTCTAACAAAGTTAAATGTATAAATAAATACTCAAACCTGAAAAGTTGTGCGGCTCCGTTTTCATTTGATTATCATTGTACACTTGGGGGCTTAGTTGTAACACTCTGTTACAATTGGCTTTATGCACAGCTCCACTACTTCCTGAACTTAAGCCAGCTCCTTTGTTTCCTGTCTGCCATTATTGGACAAATTGATTAGTTCAGGTGTGCCTGACCTCAGTAGTCACGGCAACAATAATCAGACACACCTGAATTAATCAAGCTTGGCCAATAATGGAAGACAGGAAACAAAGGAGCTGGCTTAAGTTCAGGAAGTAGTGTAGCTGTGCATGAAGCCAATTAACCCCGCTGTATATTACATATTTTAAGCCTAGCTAACAGTCGCTAGGAATTGCTGACATGTTTCAAAACGGTGCTATGTTTGAGCCAACAAGACAGTGATTAAGGCAATATAAAGTTAGATTTGGAAACGTATACACCCAACTCAGAAACCGAAAAAAAAAAAACCTATGATGAAAAAAATTACTTTCATGGTGTCAAAACACTTTGTCCAGTATCTTCATGAAATATAATCAAAACTTTCCGCAAATTCGCGGGAGACCGTCTTCTGGCAGCAAGAGAAAAATTGCAAAAGGAAACCTGCTTGATCCTGACGAACTATGTAAATGGTCCGTGTTACATTTAACCCCGCGTTAGGTTGTGCCCCGTGCTCCCCTACAGTCATATGTACAGCCAACATTAACAAAGTTTATAAACAATCTCATGTAGACACAGCATGCCGCATACGTTATGTTATAAGTTGAAACATGGAGGGAAGGCAGTGAGAGTTTTCACAACCTATACAACCGAGTGGAATTATATGAATTAAGTATGTTTTACATGCAGCACACAGTGAAAACGATATAGCACAGCATATTTTTAAATAAAGCATTTAAAATGTTTCGATGGTGTCTCCTGTGAAGCTGATCTTCTGTTCACATTCACTCACTGCGCACAGACCATCACTCGCAGTAACACGTTTATGCCGGCTACAAATGCACACTTCACAAGATACCACAGCTGGATTCGATTAAATCTGCAAGGTTTGTGAAATCAAATGATTATTAGATATTTAGAGATTTGTTTAAATGATGTAAATGTGCATTTGCTGAATGTTGATGGTAAATGAGAAAGTATTTTATGCTGATTGTTTGCCTTTTCTGTTACAATTAATATAAAAGCAAACGCATTACTTTTTCACATACCATTTACTTTATTTGATTAGCTGCTACCAGTTCTGTAGCCCCCAGTTCTGTCAAACAAAGTATTAGATATGACTGACAGAGATCGTCAACTAATTAAGACTGTAAGCGTTGTATGATCACTGATCAGTTCTCTTCTTAAGCGCTGGTGTTCACAGCACCGCCCGTCAAAATAAAAGTCCCGCTTCCAACACATTGGCCAATCAGAAAAATGTATCGGCTGATGGCGATATTTTAAAAATGCCAAATATCGGTATCGGCCAAATATCGGCCCTTTGGGGATTGGCCCCTAATAAAACCAACAGATACAATAGGTGCCTCAGCCCCTTCAAAGCTTGGCCCCTAATAGTGCATTTTATTTAATGGCGCCTTTCATAACACTCAAGGTCACCTCACAAGCAATATACAGGTCACTGCATAAGACAATACACACAACAAACAAGCCACATACAAATAAAGTGCATTAAAAGCTCAATCCAACAAGTTATAAAAAAAGCTTGTATAAAAGATGTCTTCAGATGCGTTTTAAAAGTCAACAAGCAGTCGCTATTGCGAACATCAAGGGGAAGAGAATTCCATAGGTGGGGGACAGCATAACTAAAAGATCTGGCACCCACGGTATATAAGTTGAATCTGAGGTACCACAAGAGAACTTGAAGATGAAGATCTGAGAGCACATGAAAGAGTGTAAACGTGGAGAAGTTGTGTAAGGTAATGGGGTACAAGACTACAAAGTGCCTTATAAGTAATGCCTCGTTTCCACTGAGGGGTACGGTACGGTACGGTACAGTACAGTACGGGTCGGGTACACCATGATCAGGCTTGCGTTTCCACCGCCAACAGTACCCTTACTTGATAGGCGTGGTGTTTGCTGGAAAGAAGCGATCGACGTCATTTTCGCGCGAAGAAAGCGACATAGTAAACAACAATGGATGACAGACAGCACAGCAGATCTTGTTCTTGCTTCTCAGCATGTTTGTCACTTGAAACAAGCGCTGGCATTAGGCGTTTCTCAATACCAAGTAGCCATCGCAAAGTCCGACTCAGGAGAATGATCCCTGCTAATGGAACAGCGCGTTCTTGAACGCGGCACTCAGCTTGCTCTGGCTCTGCGACTCCGGTTATCTCTGTATGTACATTTTAGGCAATAATAAAACGAAATATGTTATAAAACACCACTCTGCTTCTTTTCGATTTCATTTCAATACATTTTAAACATTATAAAGCACACAAATGTGGTTCAGGCAACGCATAGCCTATTGATTATTCACTGCATGTATGTCGTTATATTTATAACAAAACTAAATATAAAACACAACCCTGCCTCTTTTCGTTTAAATGTAAAAATATTAAACATATTCCAGGCAATATGTAATGTATTGCATATCGTATTGGTACAAATGTTGCAATAAACAACACATTATCTTGTAATAGAATTTAAAAAATGACAAAATTATCTCTCTTTTTGTTGCATTTCAGTTTTATCAATAATAGCCATTATAAAAGTATAAGTAAAAGGTACAAACAGATATACAGTAAATAGTAAATAACAGTAAATAACATAAAGAAACAATTCAGTCAGTCAACTACAAATTCAGCGCTCAAAGATATGAAACTTCACGTAGCCTTCTGCCAAAACTATTGGCCAGGGAACGAATTATAGATTCACGAGACCAAAGATCACCTGTTAGGTTTATACAAGACGAACTATATCTCATGTTTAACCACAACAGAGCCGTCCGAGTCAGCGGCAAACATCAGAGCGACTAGCCGAGGTAAGGCTGTTCCAGGCGGGGACACGAGCGCGAGCGTCCGGTGATCGCTTGAAATGGATCTCAGTCAAATTATCATAAATCTATAAATAAACCACAGATTTGAGCTTTAAAAAACTACTTTCTCACCTGAAAAACTCTTAAAACTACATTTCGTGACACAATAACAGTAGAATAATATTTCAACTTTATGCTTCTAATGCCCTTAGCACGCGCGAGTGACAATACTCTGTCCACCAATCACCATTCTGCAGTGAGTCTAGCTCCACCTTTTAGTACCCTTTCACTGTGCTAGGTACCCCAACGAAAGGGTACCCAAAATAGTGGTACGGTACGGTTCGCTTTTTGGTACCATTCACAACTTTTGACAGTGGAAACGCAAATAAATGCGTGCCGAACCGAACCGTACCGTACCGCTCAGTGGAAACGAGGCATTAGTAGCAGGATCTTGAATTCAACTCTATAATTTACTGGAAGCCAGTGCAATTGCTGAAGATCTGGAGAAATGTGCTTAGTAGAAGGTGTTCTAGATAGAACACGAGCTGCAGAATTCTGAACCAACTGAAGCTTAAGTAGCAATTTGGAGGGAACACCTATGAAAAGAGCATTACAGTAGTCTACCAGTGACCAGTGCGTGAATAAGAACTGCAGTATTATTATTTGAAAGAAAGGGATGGACATTTTCAGGACTCTTTTCCAAGTTTAGAGAAAATATCTCTTTCCATTCACAAGTTATAACTTGGTAACGTTGTAGGCGGTGTGAGTACTAATGTACCAGTGCCCATAGTTTCAAGTATCCGCAACTTACTGTACGGTTTCGTTCTGCCCGATCAGTTTTATATGGATCCCCTAAAAATACTTCCAATTACAATAGGGTTTCAGCACTTCATGCTTGAACCCCTAAATAGTTTCTGTATCACAGTGTTGACCTAGTTGAATAGTTGAAGTGAAACCACCCCGTGACTCCCCACTGTCCCCTAGTGTCACCCGCCAGTATACACAGGTTTAAGTGATGAATACAGACAGAGGTATACTTAATAAATGTTAATCAGCAATACATAATGCCAATAACACATATGAACTAGAATGTACATTTCCAGAAGAAAATGTGAAGTGGTGCTTGCAGTGGCAAAACTCACGACCCGATTGCTAGGGTATTCTGGGTGGTTGCTAGGGTGTTCTGGGTGATTGCTAGGGTGTTCTGGGTGGTTGCTAGGCGGTTGTTAGGGTATTCTGGGTGGTTGCTAGGGTGTTGCTAGGTGGTTACTAGGGTGTTGCTAGGTGGTTGCTAGGGTGTTCTGGGTGGTTGATAGGGTGTTGCTAGGTGGTTGGTAGGGTGTTCTGTGTGGTTGCTATGGTGTTGGTAGGTGGTTGCTAGGGTGTTGCTAGGTGGTTGATAGGGTGTTGCTAGGTGGTTGCTAGGGTGTTCTGGGTGGTTGTTAGGGTGTTGCTAGGTGGTTGCTAGGGTGTTGCTAGGTGGTTGCTAGGGTGTTCTGGGTGGTTTCTAGGGTGTTTTAGGGGGTTGCTATGGTGTTACTAGGTGGTTGGTAGTGTTCACATACGGTTACTATAGAGTTTTTATAATGTTCACGGCATGATTTAGCACTTAGCTAATCAATATTAGCATGTAGCTATTCACTGCTAGCATGTGTAGCATGTAGCAAGTCCTGTTTGCTAGCATGAGTAAAAAGAGCCAACCCCCATCTCTATACGATGTTTTGATGCAGATATAGGTCTTGCAAAATGGTTGCAAGGGTACTGTGTTTGGTTGCTAGGGAGTGGCTTGGCAGCTGCCAATCATGAAGCTCCAAAGACAATGTGAATGTATAAACCAACCCCCATCTCTATACGATGTTTTGATGCAGAGATATAGGTCTTGCAAAATGGTTGCTAGGGTACTGTGTTTAGTTGCTAGGGAGTGGCTTGGCAGCTCCCAATCATGAAACTCCAAAGGCTGCTTGTCAGTATGAATTATATAAACCAACTCCCATGCCTCTATGACATTCAGAATGGAAGATATCCCTCTTTGGATTTTGGTTGCTAAGGTGCTCAACAATGGTTGCTAGGGCGTTGCCATTAAGTGTTGAGGTGATTCAGGATTTGCTGTTTGCTGGCCCGAGTTGAACGAGCCCACCCTCATGTCTCTATGACACTTATATCCTGGGGCCTCGTGCATATCGCCCACGGTTGCTAGGGTGCTGTATTGCTATGGTGTGGCTATGACGATTTTAGGCCATTACTTATTGGCTGCTTGATTAAATAAATCCTCCTAGGGGCAGGGCTGTCAGGCCCTTTTGTGTCTGTGAGAAAGTGACAGTTGGGATTTGAATTGACTAGGGAGGGAGAGGGAGGGAGAGAGAGAGAGAGAGAGAGAGAGAGAGAGAGAGAGAGAGAGAGAGAGAGAGAGAGAGAGAGAGAGAGAGACTTGACTTTTAAGATCACTTTATTTACAAAAACATTAAAGGCATAATATTTTTAGCAAATTCCTTCTTTTTTTAACTAAAATGAGAGCATAGAAATATATAAAAAAGGAGAGAAAAAAAGGTTCTGATTACAGCCCTTTTGTATGTACAAAAAGTCTTAATTGAGAAAGATTATACATACATTTGGAGACAGCCATCAGTGTCAACATCACAAAAACATTTCTCTATTCCCCATTTACCTCTGAAAACATCTAGGTCATTAACAGCCTTGTAATAGCAATACTCTATTTTGATACGGGATTGTATTAACCCCTTTAACACAGCGACCACATCAGTTGATACACCATCATTAGGGCCCAAGCCCTGAAAGGGCGCAGAGCCCTATTGTTTTCCTTCCGATTATTTTTTTTTTTTTTTTTTTTTTTTTTTTCTTTTTCTAGCGACTATTCGGGCACTTTTGAGGCCCTTAACATGCTCGAAAACTCTTGAAACTTTGCACACGGGTCAGAACCCGCTGGCCATCAAGTACCCGGGCGTGGCAGGGCGGCTCGTCAGCGCCCCCTGGAATGGGGTCCGAACACCTGGTCCATAACTCAAACACACTTGCATGTAATAATATGAAACTCGGTACACATGTCGATAGCAGAATTTCATCTATACCTCGCGTTCTTACTTTTTACCCCAGCCCAACAGGAAGTTGGCTATTGAGGTTTTTTTGTAAAACACACGCAATGAACTTTTAAATACTCCTCCTAGAGCTCTGATCCAAATTCGACGAAACTCGGTCAGCGTGAAGTCAAGACATTGAGGATGAAAGTTTGTGTGGGGATTTTTGATATCTCGAACGGTTTGGCCGTGGCGAGGAAACGAAACTATGGCGAGAAACGTGAAACAGGAAGTGTGTCATAACTTCAGCATACATTAACTGATCTGGATGAAACTTCAGCAGTGCGTTCGCTGTAAGAGGACGATCACATGGATGTGACTATTGTGAGTCAAAGTTATAGCGCCACCAACTGGCAGCAGGAAGTGTGTCACTTTCAAAATGCTTTGAAATCACCCTCTTATTTTTACCCGATTTGCTTCAAACTTCATCTGTATAATGTACATACACGGCAGATGAAGACCTATGAATGGATTCTTGATATCTTTGAAACTGTTGCCGTGGCGACGCATCAAACTTTACCATTCTTTTAGGATGCATTCTTTTAGGGATTCGAACATTTGTCCATAAATCAAACACACGTGCATGGATTAATATGAAACTCGGTACACTCATAGATCACATCAGGCCAAACAACTTTCGTGCTCTAAGTTTTACGACAGTTCAAACGGAAGTCGGGAATTATGTTTTTTTTTTTTAAATAATTGTCCTAGAAAAACATCAAATTACAACCCATGCTGTTACCAATCACCACCAAACTCGGTGTGCATGAAGTCAAGACATTGAGGATGCTATATTCCGGACGGATTTTTGATATCTCGAACGGTTTGGCCGTGGCGGATTTTTTTGACTAAAAAAGGACACATAAAGTGTGTTATAACTTGGTTAGTTTTACTGACAGTTACAAAACTTGCCGTGTATATTGTTCTATTCAAGCCAAACAACTTTCTAATTAACAATAATAAGCTCAAACCCACAGAAAGTCAGATATTGTAGTTTGAATATGATCATGCTCTTTCTGAGCCTAGGCCTGTCACACAGTCTGTGTGTGTGTGTGATTGAGTCTTTTGACACACAGTCTCTGTGTGTGTGTGTAGGGGGAGGGGGCTTAATAATTTCACTGTGTGTCTGGCCTGCTAAAGTAAATACATTTCTTAAGCCTGGTATTTTTTAAATAAGTTTTTGTTTTTATTTTTTTTATAAGTAAAGACATATAACCTGTTTAATTGTAGTGCATTGACAATAGTTTTATATAATTAGTGTATTAATTAAATTAACTTGGTCCATAAATCAAAAAGGAAGTGTGTTAAAACTTCTGCATACATTAACTGATCTTGATGAAACTTCAGCAGTGTGTTCGTTGTAAGAGGACGATCACATGGATGTGACTATTGTGAGTCAAATATATAGCGCCACCAACTGGCAGCAGAAAGTGTTTCACTTGCAAAATGCTTTGAAATCACACTCTTACTTTTACCCGATTTGCTTCAAACTTCATCTGTATAATGTAAACACACGCCAGATGAAGAGCTGTGAAAGCATTATTCAATATCTAAGATAATGTTGCCATAGCAACGCATCAAACTTTAACATTCCTTTTTTTGATGATTTTGAGTCTCTTAGCGGCTTTTGGGGCCCTTAATGGGTTTGAAAACTCTTGAAACTTTGCACACAGGTCAGATCCCACAGCCATCAGAGCCGGGAAGATGGTACCCGGGTGTGGCAAGGGGGCTGACAGCGCCCCCTGGAACGGGGTCCAAAAACTTGGTCCATAAATCAAACACGCTTGCATGTAATAATATGAAACTCAGTACACATGTTGATCTCATCGTTTCATATATTCATATATTCTCCTCAAGCCGGACAACTTGCTAATTTACACTCATGAGCTAGGACCCACAGAAAGTCAGATATTTTGGTTTGAAAATGTTGAGTGTCTCTCTGAGCCTACACTTCTGTATGGCAAGCCCTTTTAACATTTAAAAGCTAAGTTTGACTATTCGTAATTAACATTGTAGATATCAACAACGTCTTTCTAGTCGTAATTACATTTTGGATAGTTTGTATTATCATTTAAGATATCTGTAACGTAATTGTGACTAGTCGAAACGACAGATAGAGTATGGCAAGCCGTTTTAACATTTAATAATTTTAACCTACTAGTCTCTATTTTCATGTTACTAGTACTTATTTTTTAGATACTAGTATCTATTCCATTAAGTACTAGTACTTATTCATTAGCTACTAGTGCTTATTCTTTAGATACTAGTGCCTTTTCTTTAGATACTAGTGTTTATTCTTTAGGTACTAGTACCTTTTTAAAGATACTAGTACTTATTCATTAGACACTAGTCCTTATTTATTAGATACTAGTACTTATTCATTAGATGCTAGTCCTTATTCATTACATACCAATGCTTATTAATTAGTTACTAGTACTTATTCATTAGATGCTAGTACCTATTAAATAGATACTAGTAGTTATTCATTAGACACTAGTACTTATTTCAATGGTGACTAGTAACTATTCTTTTGTTACTAGTCACATTTTTTCCAGTGACTTCTATGGTGATCTGTCATTCAGATATCAACTATTCAGTTCTGACTAGTATGTTAGTATGTATTCCAATTGTGGAATACATACTAGTATGTATTCCAAAGCAGGGGTTACGCTTCTGCACGTCGTGCAGAATAACCCTAAAGGCACCAAGGTGGCGGTGCCACCGGTTTTTATATATATATATATATATATATATATATATATATATATATAAATATAGCTGCGAGCAGCGATGGAGGGCCTAAAGCCGGCGGTACCGCCATCCCGGTGCCTTTAGGCACCGGGGTTGCGGTGCCACCGGCTTGGGCCCGCAATCGCTGCTCGCAGCTCATATTTTAATTTTCTTTTTCGTGACAACCAAATTGCCATTTTAGCTTGCCACTATAGAAAATTTGATAAAACGTGAACTTCTTTTTTTTCTCTTGCTGTATTTAGGTCAATAAATAAAAAACATGGGAACAAAAACTTCCCCCAGGGTCTGGCACCACTCTTCTAATTTGTGAAATAAAGGCTTTAGCCTAAAACAATTAAAAAACAAATGAGAAACTGTTTCCTGCATCCCACAGAACGGACAATCCTCCCCTACCTGTGGGTCAAGGTGTGCTCTGTGTCTGTTTGTGGCTATTATCCCATGCACAACTCTCCACTGAAGGTCTCCAGACCTTTTCTCTATTGGAGGCTTGTACAGGGACCTCCAGCAGCCTTTGGGGGAAGCGCCTGGCCCAAACACCTCCTGCCACTTGGACTCTCTCACTCTCTCAAGTGAGTGCAGATGTGACACTTTCACACACAGTGCATACAGAGCTTTTTTCCCAGTGTTGCTAAAAAAGTCCAAATGGGGGGTCTTAAAAGAAAGCAGGCCTCCCTCAGTCTCTTGCCATATTCCAGTGTTTGCTGAAAAAAACAATTCTGGAAAAGTAGGATTCTCCTCCTCCCCACCAGATGACTCTAAAGCCAGTCTATAGTCCTGGGGCAAAAACTCACGTATTTGAGTCAGCATTCTTTCCACCACTCGAACTGATCTAATGTCCAGCTTTTTAGCCAAATTTTCTGCAGATATCCAAACATCCTCAGAGATCAAAAGTCCGACCTTTGTAATATTTGCAGTCCATAAAGCTCTTCTGAGAGAGACAGAATTTGAAATGTCCAAAGCCAGTGCTGGGTTAAATAGCAGAGGTTCTTCCCTCTTCCACAGTTCCAGCACACCATTTGGCTCTCGAGATATTTTTAACAGTGTCCACGCTCTCATTACTGACCGGTAGAATGCTGTCAGTCCTGTTAAGTCCAGCTTTTTGATGTCCATAAGAAACAGGTGTCGGTCTAGCCCCATGTTGCCAGCTCTCCTCAGAAGGGCACAGGCCACCTCGGCCCAGCTCACGTCCTCCCCGTAGAGTAGTCTCCGAGCTGCCTGCAGTCTGAAAGCTCTGATCCTGGAACCGATGTCGATTAGCCCCTGCCCTCCTTATTGAGTAGGCAGATACAGTACTGGCGCCCTCAGCCAATGCTGTCCCGACCAGAAAAAGTCCACCAGGTTTTTCTGGATTTCCTTTACTAGATCTTCTGGAGGCTCCAGAATCATCATCCTGTGCCATAGTGATGAAGCCACCAGATTATTGCAGACCAGGACCCTCCCCCTGTAGGACAGCCGAGGCAGCAACCATTTCCAGTGAGACAACCAAGCACACACTTTCTCCACTGGGCCCTCCCAGTTTCTCTTTTTATACTCCTCTACTCCTAAAAACACTACAAGATATTTAAACCCTGTTCTTCCCCATTGTAATCCACCAGGAAGTGATGGACTATTCAGCCCACAACCACACCAAAGGGCCTCACTTTTTCCCCAGTTTACTCTAGCCGAAGATGCCTTCCCGTAATACTCTAGAGCTCCTTTTAAAGATTGAACCTCACTCTGATTACTGATTAACACTGTGATGTCATCTGCATATGCAGAGAGTTTGATAGGTTCTTTAAACACCAGTGTATTGACATTTAAACCAGAAAGCTGTCTCCATAGCAGAGGCTCAATAGCTATGCTGTATAACTGACCCGAGAGAGGACACCCTTGCCGAATCCCTCTGTGTATCTTCACAGGAGTACTGAGGCCACCAGCCATTTTAACCATACATATAGCCTCAGTGTATAGCAATCTAATCTTAGAAATGAAAGCATCCCCAAATCCAAAAGCCTTCAATGTGTTAAAAAAAAATTGTGGTCAACTCTGTCAAAAGCTTTTTCTTGATCTAATGACAGAAACCCAATATTAATGTTGTTTTGAAATGCTAAATCAAGCATATCTCGTACCAAATGTAAATTATCTGTGATGGACCGATCTTTTATACAGTAAGACTGATCTTTGTGTATAATTTCATTCAATACAGTATTTAGCCTGTTGGCTAGACATTTAGAAAAAAAATTATATTCTGAGCATAAAATTGCTACAGGCCTCCAGTTCTTTAAAAGCGTTAAATCGCCCTTTTTTGGGAGCAGTGTTAAAACAGCCCGCCGACAGCTTGTGGGAAGGATTCCTTCTGTAATGCAGTTTTGCAAAACCTCAAAGTAATCGTGTCCTAAAACAGTCCAAAAGTTTTTATAAAATTCGGCAGGTAATTCATCCAAGCCAGGTGCGCGTCCAGAGGAGAGGCCCATGACGGCAGCGGTGACCTCCTCAAAGGAGAGCTCGGTCTCCAACAACAGTTTATGCTCAGGAGTTAACACGGGAATGGTCTGGAGCAGTTCATTTGTGCACTGCTCATCCGAGGTTCCAGCAGTAAATAAATCAGAATAAAAGTCCACAGCAATTCTGCGCATTTTTACTGGATCAGAGGTGTCTTGTCCATTATTTTCTTTTAAACAGTACATCTGCTTTTCCTGTCCAGTTTTTCTTTCCAAATTAAAAAAATATGAAGTTGGACCATCCATGTCCCTTGTTGTTAAAAAACGGCTCCTTACAAGGGCTCCTTTAACTTTTTCATTCAGAATGAAACTCAGCTGGTGTTTCTTTTCGGTCCACTGCTCTTGTAGATCTGCAGCATCATTAACAGTCATGATTTTCTCAATGTCAATGATCTCCTTTTCAAGCAACTCTAGTGTCTTTTTTAGAGCCAAAGAAGAATGGGCTGCATATTGCTGACAGAATCCTTTTATGTGAACCTTGCTGATTTCCCACCACTGAATTATACTTTCATACAAACATTTTTCAGCTTTACAGGTTTCCCAAAAAACTTCAAAGTTCTCACAGAAGTACTTATCCTCCAGAAGTTTAATGTTAAAGTGCCAATAATAACTCCTTTGAGCTCGTTCCACCAATGAAACCTCTGTTGTAATGAGTTTGTGATCAGAAAAAGATGTGGGGGTGATAGCTGTATGTTTTACTCTATTCCTCATAACATGTGATGTGTAGAACCTGTCCAAACGTGCCCCCGAGATCCTACCATTACTAAATTTTACCCATGTGTAGATTCTTTTCCATGTAGCAGATAGATTTTGTTCCCTCCAAACATCTGATAAGTTACATTTTTTTATTACATTGCCTAAGATTGCAGCTGACTGTGCGTTAGGTTCTTCTCCATTCCTATCTTTTGTAAAATCCAAAGTGCAGTTCCAATCTCCTCCTAATATTATTAAATCCCCATCCTGCTTTTGGCTTATTACTGTCTCCAGCTTGTTAAAAAAATTCACCCTGTCTGGTCCTAAATTTGGAGCATAAATATTTATGAACACAAAAACAAGATTTCTAATTTCAGCCCTAATAATTAGCAATCTTCCTGGTTCAACCTTTTCTTTCAATAAGATTTTTTCTTTAAGACCCGGTGAAAAAAGCACAGCCACTCCTGCACTCAGATTTGTCCCATGACTGAGAACCTTCTCGCCTTCCCACCACAAACCCCAATCAACCTCATTCCCTTTATCACTATGAGTCTCCTGCAAAAAGACAACGTTTAGATCTTTCAATCGTATCATTTCTGAAAGTAACCATTTTTTTCCCATCCCTCAACCCATTTACATTTAGAGATCCCACCCGTAAGGTCTCCATTAGGAAAAGAGAGAGAAAAAGAAAGCAGTAAGGAAAAGATAAACTTATAGTCATTATTATTTATTTTTTCCCCTCGTTTTTCCTGGTTTCTTACCTACTCTTAAAGTAGTTAAATGTTTCTTTAAACGAAACCTCTTTTGTAGCGAAAGCTCGTCGTAGTTGCTCATTTTTCTAGCCCACATTACAGAAGAAATAAACTTTTCTACATCAGGGAAGTGATCTCCTATTTCAACACCGGATTTTCCTTTTGTAATGTCAAGAAAGGAGTTGATTTGTTCAACAGAATACATGTCCTTTACAGCCTCTGACCACTGCTCATCATTCTTCATTCCATCATTGCTACACTGAGATAAATCCTCCCTTTCATCATCCATGTTTTCCTTCTCACCTTCTACCTGTTCTGCATCAATCCTCTGTCCCTCATCCTCAACATCACCTTGAGTCTCGCTCTCATTAACAACATCAGACGAACACACCGCTTTATCAAGAGCAAGACTGCAGCCAGGTTGTTCCTCACTCCCAATGTTTACATGATTATGTTCACTTATCTCCTGCTGTCCCTGCTCTTCCTCTGTAGTAACTTTATCCTGCTCTTCAGCGTTTCGTGTTCCTGTGTTAACGATGTCCTGTGCGTCAGATGTGGGCTCGCGCTGTTCGTCTTTGTGCGGACACGCGAACCGCTTATGGCCCAGATCGCCACAATAAAAACAGGGCAGACTGTCAGTAGTGGCATACACCATGAAAGAATTCCCTCCTTGATTGACACGGAAAGAGACTTCCAAAGTTCGCTCCGGTGAATTTAAAAACATGTAAACCTGGCGTCTAAACGACAGGACATGCTTCAGACCGGTGTTTTTACACCCTAAGGGAATCATTCTCGCAGGACCTGCGATTTTACCAAATCTTTGCAACTCTTTAATGATAACATCGTTAGATACAAAAGGTGGAACATTTGAAACGGTAACTTTAGTTGCTGGAGCAGATAGCGGAGTTACCGGTACAAATGCTTCCTTCACCCATATGCCACTAACAGTCAACTGATTAACTAGCGCCTCAGACTTCAAAAACACAACAACCGCCTTATTCATCCGAGAGGCCGATACTATGTTTTCAAAATCCACCTGCTCTCCTATCACCAGTAGCAGATCCTCCACTGTCACTCCAGGTTCCGGCACACACCGGTACCCGTTTCGCAGTGACAGTGTCGGCGTCCTGGCGTGGGAACAGACGCCATTCTGGCGTCTTAAACGCACACACACAAGCTGTCCTACACCGTGTAAAAAGCGAGGGGAAAAAAAAAAAAAAAAGGGGGGAGCACAAAAGCTCTCAGCAAACACACCCAACTCTCACATACACTCAACAGTCACACCGGAAGAGAGAGAGAGAGAGAGAGAGAGAGAGAGAGAGAGAGAGAGATTTTTTAAAGATCCCCATTGGAAAGACATTGGGACTTTTTTGGCCGGTTTATCGTCCGCTGTGCGAACATCGTACACCCGATCTCTCATAGCACACCTCTCCTAAACGAGCCGGTCGATTTGACACCTCATTCATGGGTCTGTGACAAAAGCTGTGGGAGGAGTAGCACCACTAATAACAATACATGGCAGTATTTGAATCCATATGAATACATACTAACCCTAACCTAATAATTTATTAATAATCTAATGCGAGTTAACCAGTAGGTGCAAATTAATGAGAGTTAGTCGACATGTATATAACACCAACCTGTCCAGGGACAGCAGGTGGAAATTTGGCATTATTTGCTATAATCTGGCACATGACATCTCTTCTTAGACTAATGTTTTCTGTGTATTGTCCCTGATCAAATAAAGAACTAAACTAAACATGTACTTGCAAAGTTATTTATACTTAGCAGTGTTGGGCATGTTACTTAAAAAAAGTAATTAGTTGGAGTTACTAGTTACTTCTCACAAATAGTAAAATAGGCCTATGTCAGCTAACTTGGATGCACCCAATATTAAATATGTTAAATTAATGGACACTATAGAATAAATTATTATTACAAAACATTGTACACTAATCTACACTATCGTAATGTTGCTGTGGGACAATGTGAGAGACACCTATAAAATTTCAATATATTATTTTAAATATTATCATTACTTTAGTAGAACAATAAAATATAATTTTACAGTAGGTTTAGGTTTAGAACTCTTAACATTTAATATTACACAGAACACAACTGGCCAACAAATAAGACTAAAATAAAATATGCTTAAATGTACCAAAAATGAATAAATAATAATAATAAAAAAATATACATACACTCTTTGTAGAATGTTCCTTGCAGGTTATTTTTTACATTTTATTTGTATAACCATGTAAATTAATTAAACATTGCAGATGATACCAATAGGCTACAGAGATTATTCTAATGCTGAAATTTGTAATTTATTTATAAACAAACTATATAATGCTCGGACACACTCGGTCTCTCTCGCGCAGTTCACTCCGCTTCGTGTTCGCTTCAGGCGCGTCCAGTCCGGCACCTCATATACCCCTTTTCCACCAAAAAAAGAACTGGTTACGGAACTGGTGCTGGTTCATAGTTGGTTCGGAATTGGTTCAACTTGCGAACCGCTTCAGAACCTATTTGTTTTTCCACTGACTAGAGTGCCCAGGGAACCACGTCGTTACGTCACTGTGTACATTGCCATACGTCTAGCTAGAAACGCTTGCAAGTACAACATTACTTTGGGATAATTTCTAACTTGTGTACCAAGAAGGCTTTTAAAACAATTGAAATAAGTCTTTTAATCTTTTCGTTTGATATGTAATCTTTTCTGATTATGTACTCCTGTCTTGTGTCTTTTTTTCTTTCCATTTCCATTTTCTTCTTTGCTTATAATGTTTTCAATAAAAAAAATACAAAAATAGAAACGCTTGCGTTAACTTCAAGCATATCAATTACAAAGGCGGATTCCATAGTGTTTCTGCAAATGTTTCTCTTGGCTTTGCGATGGGCAAAAAAGATGTTTAGAACATCTAAACCCGCCCCAGCCCCCGACGTAAGCATGACGTGGTAAAAGAACGGTTCTAGTCCAGCAAAGAGTTGGTGCCGCTTTGGAACCAGTTTTCCCGGCCGAGAACCGGTTCTGGTTCGCGCGCAGGCACCGGCTCCGAACTGGCTCTCAAAATGCTTTGGTGGAAAAGGGGCTATAAACACACACACACACACACACACCAGAGAAAATACTTTGCAGGTCCTATGACGAAGACAGAGCCTACTCGGATGGAAACCGCTTCAGTGAGCTCAATTAGGCTAAAGTAACGCCGCAATTTATTGTCATTAACAGTAATGTCTAAAGTGGACCATTGAATAAAGTGTAACTGTATTTATTTCCTCATCATTATTTTTGAAGAAGCACTGCCTCCCCTGTGAAGAGAAATTGCCACTGATACATTCATACAACAATTTACACAACTTAAAGTATCGGCTAACCATATTTATGAAACATACATAGGCACGTCTGAACATGGTGAATAAATTAATGTGAAAGACAGACCTCAGAATGTTCAGTTGACTGTGTGAATTCCTCAGTCCATCAGAGAGTAACTTCACTCCTGAAACTTTCACAGTTCTGATCAGAGAGACAACATCCAGCAAGTCTATAACAGAGGACGACAGTGTTTACAATCACCAACCATGCAAAGACACACACGTCATTCAAAAATTATTCCACTTCATGGTTTGGGCAAATTAACCATCAAAAATACATAATGAACAAAAAATGTGTTTATATTTAGTAAAAAATGGTTTTGTGATAAAAGTTTTTTCCTCATTTATCAAACTTTAAGCAATCTTAGGTAACTTCAAAAATGTTGTAATGTGTCTGTGTGTGTGTGTGTGTGTGTGTGTGTGTGTGTGTGTGTGTGTGTGTGTGTGTTGCGTGCGTGCGTGCGTGTGTGCGTGCTGTGTGTGTGTGAGAGAGAGAGAGTCTGCTGTTAGCCTTGCAATGGTCAAGTCAAGTCAACTCGCCTTTATTTATTACAGCGCTTCTAACAATACAGATTATATCAAAGCAGCTTCACAGTGATAACATGAAAATAATACAACACAGATCAATAATATTGTTGAATATTAAATGTCCCCAACTAAGCAAGCCAAAAGCCAAGGCAACAGTGGCAAGGAACCAAAACTCCATTAGGTGACAGAATGGAGAAAAAAACCTTGGGAGAAACCTTGGGAGGAGGGGAGGGGGAATTAGAGAATACATACACTACCGGTCAAAAGTTTAGGGTCGGTAAGATTTTTTATGTTTTTAAAAGAAGTCTCTTCTGCTCACCAAGGCTGCAATTTTTTGATAAAAAATGTTGAAAAAAGTTTTTTACATTTTTATTTCAGGATTCATTGATGAATAGAAAGTTCAAAAGAACAGCTTTTATCTGAAATGGAAAGCTTTTCTTACATTAAACACTACCCTTTAAAAAGTTTGGGGTCAGTAAGAATTTGTATTTTATTTTTGGGGAAAATAAATAATAAATCAATACTTCTATTCATCAAGGATGAGTTACATTGATCAAAAGTTACAGTAAAGACATTTATAATGTTAAAAAAGATTCTAATTAAATAAATGCTGTTCTTTTGAACTTTCTATTCATCAAAGAATCCTGAAATAAAAATGTAAAAAAACTGTTTTCAACATGGATAATAATCATACATGTTTTTGGAGCATAAAATCATCATATTAGAGTGATTTGTGAAGGATCATGTGACACTGAAGACTGGAGCAATGATGCTGAAAATTCAGCTTTTTTCAGAGGAATAAATTACATTTTATATATTTATTAACATAAAAAAAGTCATTTTAAATTGTCATAATATTTCACAATATTACTGTGTTTGTGTATTTTTTATCAAAAAATTGCAGCCTTGGTGAGCAAAGACTTCTTTTAAAAACCTAAAAAATCTTACCGACCCTGAAACTTTTAACCGGTCAGTGTATATATGACCCGAAGGATGCATATGGGGAATCATTGGGATGCTCCGGCTGCAGGTGGAATATTTCAACCCCAGGGGTGGCAAGGTCAGCTTGAGGTAGGGTAGCTCATTTATGCTCAGGAGAGGCTTACAGTGGCTCTCTCTGTGGAGAGAGCCTTTCCCTTCAGCCTTCAGATTGCAAAGGCTCAAGGGAGCACTCTGCAGGGCAGTTAAGACCACTGAGAAGTCCCAAGAAGGGCCCGCCCGAGAGGAGGGTGAGGATTCAGTCTCCTCACTCCTTCTCAGGAACCTGACGATCAGGTCTTGCTTCCCTACTGACTTACCTTGTGGTGTGTGGCAATTGCGGCGAAATAGACCTTGAGGGTGGAGGGAGACAGCCTTCGCTCCAACCCATCTTGAAGGAAGGAAAGTACGACAATTATCGAACATCTCCTGGGATCTTCTTGGTGAGAAGAGCACCAGTTGATGAAGAGGTTTCACTTCAAGCGTGTTAGACATGAGTGATGGTAGCCAACATCGCTGGTGGTAGGGTACTCAAACCTGCCACGAGGGTGCCACAGGTTACCTTGTCCCTGAGAAAGGAGGTCCTTCCTCAGAGGAATGGGCCAAGGAGGTGCTGACGCGGAGGAGAATGAGTTTGTAGAACCAGGTCCGGGTGGGCCAATCACGGCACAACCAGAATGACCTGCGCAGAGTCTGCGCAAGAAGGCTCACTGGGGAGAACGCACATTAGCCGGCCGCGCGCCAGCTGTGCGCCAGTGCATCCGCGTGCCAAGCGTGCCCTCGATCAGGGAATAATACTGGGCGCAATGGGTCGAGTCATGAGAGGCAAACAGATCTATCTGTGCGTCCCCGAACTCATCCCAAATCAGCTGAACTCGACTGGGGATTGCTCTTCGCCATTCTCCAGGGAGGGGCTGAAGCCGAGAGCTCATCAGCTGCACAGTTCAGGAGTTCCGGGAATATAAATGGCATACTTCTGACTCTGCGACATACAGTGAGAATGCAGACCAGGGGCACTCCGGCCCGTAGGAACTGAGGTTCGACCCTCGGGTAGAAGGTCTGATGGCAGGTCGGAGTAACTGGTACTCAGAGAGTGCCGTGTTGCCATGTCGCCATTGCCACCTCGAAGGCCCAGACGGGCTAAGTGCTGGAGCATTAGGTTCCTGTGTTCGCAAACCTGGTCTTGAGAGTGAGCTAGGATCAGCCCCTCTGTCAAGATAGTTCAGGATGCGAACCCCGTGTTCCCGGAGGGGAACAAGGGCTGCCTTGACGTCCTTCATGAAGCACGCTGAGGACACCGGGCTAGGCCCGAATGGGAGAACTCACGTACTGATGTGCCTGCCTCTCAAAAGCAAACCACAGGAACGGTCTGTGTCGGGGGAGAATGGAGACATGAAAGTAGGCTTCCTTCAGGTCAATCGCTGCAAACCAATCCTGGTGCCGAACACATTCGAAAATGTGTTTGGCGGTGAGAATCTTGAACGGCAGCCTGTGAAGTGAGCGGTTCAGAAAGCGCAGGTCCAGGATTGGCCATAACCCACCGGTTTTCTCCAGGACAATGAAGTACGGGCTGTAGAAGCCAAACCTCATTTTGGCTGGAGGGACAGTCTCGAATCGCACCCTTCGCCAGCAGGGTAGCAATCTCCGCTCTCATGATAGGGGCATTGCCACCGACCATAGTGGAGCGGACACCCCTGAAGCGGGGATGAGGAAGGAATGAGGACGGAGGGGAGGAAAGGTGGATGAAATCAGCGAGTGATCAAGGGAAGACATGGGAGAATTCCAGGACTTTGAGATCTCATCATGCACGTCCGGGAAGAAGGAATTGGGGTTGGTTGCGGAAGTGAATCGGCAGCCCGCACCCAAAAACCAATCACATCTAGCCGAAGGAGGCAGCACTGTCGAGTCATTACTCGATGAATCCTGCCCACCTTGTGATGCAGCGACAGACATGATGTCATCATCTGTAGCGGCCAGGAGAAAACTTGAGGGACATCCCAAAGATGGACCCGCGTTAATCCTCTGGTCACTAACGGGCACCGCCACGGGAGGGGAAGGTGCAGGGCATGGACTGGTAGTTGGCGCCATGTTCCATTCGACACCATCGCCCACTGGTCACCCTGGCCAGATGGGTAGTAGGAGGAGTGCGCTTGGCTTCTGGGATGCGACTACCACCAATCAGAGCATACATGGATGACATGACAACCATGACTACAACAGTAGCCTGCACTAATCGGTTATTGGGGAAGTTAACAGATAATATTGAATGGGCAATTTAAGCCCTCTAAATCAAGGAGCATCTCGATAGTTAAAGGAAAGGTAGTAGATAAAACATTCTTCATAAATGGTGAGGCAATACCAACAAGTTTCAGAGAAGCCAGTGAGGAATCTTGGAGATGGTACGATGGGGATCTAAAGGACAGAGTTCGAATGGGAGAAGTTAGATGACAAGGAGTGGAAGGGTTGAAGAGCATAAACAGCTGTGTCTCTACCAGGCAAACTAAAACTCTGTTTGGTCTACTGCCGAGGTTGCTGTGGCCACTAACTGTGTACAAGGTTTCTTTGACAACAGTGGATAAGCTAGAAGCGTCAATAAGTTAATACATCAGGAAATGGTTGGGAGTTCCACGCTGCCTCAGCAGAGTGGGACTTTACAGTAAAGGAATATTGCAGCTGCCAGTCTCTGCTGTAATCGAGGAGTTTAAGTGTGCCAAGGTCAGACTGGAAATAAGCCTTGCGTAGAGTCACGCAACAAATATATAAGGGAGGCAGCCCCTGTGTCAAAAACTGGTAGAAAGTGGTCAGCAAAGAAATCGGCAGTAAGGAGGCAAAGGCTGTCCTTCAAATTGGGGATATCGTGGGACAGGTACAGCATGGAAGAGGGGGTTTTGGGCTCAGTCTCAGCTCCTCCTAAATGGCACAAGGCAGGCCAAGCTCAAAGGAGGAAGCTTGTAGTCAATGAGGTGCGAAAGCAGGAGGAGAGTATGAGGTGTATAAAGGCCATTTCCCAGGCCAAGCAGGGAGAGCGGATGAGATGGGAGAGTGTGGAACAACGCAAGATGGGCTGGCAAGACCTTTGGTCAATGAAAGAGAGTAGGACCAGTTTCCTTATCAAGTCAACGTATGATGTTCTCCCATCACTGCAGAACCTAAACCTCTGAGTAGGAGAGGATCCCTCTTGTCCTTTGTGTTCATCATCTGCCACATTAAGGCACATTTTGACAGAATGTAAGGTGGCTCTTAGCCAAGGTCGGTTTACTTGGCACCATGAACAAGTATTGCGATGTTGGGCTATAGCATTGGAAGGCAAGCGTAGTATGACCAATAAGTTGCACAAAATTATTGTAAAAATATATTGGATATAAAGTGATTGATATATAAAATATACTGTATGTAGTGTATATAAAGTGTGAAAAAAACATGATTAATGTGAAGGTCAAACCTTAGTATGTTTAGTTGACAATGTGAACTCTCCAGTCCAGTACAGAGCAGCTTCCACACCTGAATGCTGCAGTACATTGTTGCTTAGGTCCAGCTCTCTCAGATGGTTTGATGATTGTAGAGCTGATGACAAACTTTCACAGTGTCCGATACAGATGGACGACATGCAGCAAGTCTATAATAGAGGATGATGATTGCAATGATTCAGGAGATGGATGGTTTCTGTATATCTGTGCATTCTGTTTTTTAATTAAATAGCATGACATGTATGGAGCTAGAATTGTGTCTTTATTACATGCGAGAAAATAAATGATCTGAGAGAAAAAAAATGTTTGAGAGAAAAAGTTATCACACTGATGGCAAAAAAGTATTTAATGAGAGAAAGAAAGGTATTTGAGAGAAAAAGTGTTTCATACCAATAGCCGAATATATGAAGAGTTCAGATGCAAAAGCCTCTAAGTGCCATTTAAAATTTTCTTTCTAAAATGATCATTTTTATCAAGCTTGTATATTTAAGTTCAGTAATTTCACTTGAAATGACAATGAAGATTACCTATTAATTGTAATTTAAGTGAAATTACTGAACTTAAGATATACAAGCTTGATAAAATGGTCATTTTAGAAGAAAATTTCAATTGGCATTTAGAGGCTTTTGCATCTGAACTCTTCATATATATATTATTATATACATATATATATACGTATATACACACACACACACACACACACACACACACACACACACACACACACACACATACATATATACAGTACATACATACATATATATATATATATATATACATGTACATACATATATATATATATATATATACATATATATATATATATATATATATATATATATATGTATGTATGTATATATGTATGTGTGTGTGTGTGTATGTGTGTGTATAGTGTATATATATATATATATATATATATATATATATATATATATATATATATATATATACACAGTACTGTGCAGAAGTCTTAGGCACACTAGTATTTTCACCTCAAATAAATGGTTTTAAGCCAGTTATTTATATATTTTGTTGTAGTGTCTCAGTAGGAAATATCAGTTTACATTTCCAGACATTAATTGTGCCATTAATTGTAATAATCCAGTGAAATCTTTGAATGCACAAGGATTCTGACAACAGCCAATGCTCCACACGGAGGTCGGATCTCACCATCATCGAGTGCATCTGAAATTATATGAAGAAACAGAAAAAACAGAGACTAAGACCAGAAGAACTGCGGCAACGTCTTGAAGGTAGTGCCTGCTTGCCTGCAAAGCTACAGTACTGTGAAAAGTTTAGCACTTGTGTAAAAATGCTGTAAATGAGAATGTTTTCAAAAATAATGTCATAATCATAAATAGATTTTATTTATCAATTCACTTTTATTAGTTAACTATTATTTACTGTTTATTAACTTTTAACTAAATCAAATCAATAGGTGTTGAGTACCCTTTATGTTTAAAATAGCTTTTTGTCCAGGTATTGCACATAATTTTTAGTTTTGCAGGTTTTTTCATGCGTCTTTGGAAACATTGCCGTAGTTCTTCTGGTCTTAGTCTCTGTTTTTTCTGTTTCTTCATATAATTTCAGATGCACTTGATGATGGTGAGATCAGACCTCCAGTATTGAGCATTGGCTGTTGTTCAGAATCCTTGTCCATTCGAAAATTCCACTGGATTATTGCGATTAATGGCACAATTAATGTCTGGAAATGTAAACTGAAACAGCCCAGGCAAACAGATAATCAAATGATACTCGAAATTTACTCAAAGATGTCTTATTAATTGCAATACATTTAAAGTAGGCTATGTCTAATCTGTATGGATAGAAAATTTATATATTACAAGACACAAATTCAAATTCTCAGCATGTTTTATTATGACAGGTTTCAAAAATAATGAATGAAATAATGATAGAAATAATGTATTTTCTGTATTAGAAAAATAAATTCATAAATAATAAATAACTAAAAGAAATACCTCCAAATTGAACAAAAATAACTCTGACAAACTTACAAAAACAAACAAAAGTATATTTATATCTTCAGTTTTCTTCCTCTTTATCCTGTTTTTTCTTCCTCATCCTCCTTTGTTTGCCCATCTATATTTTGCTGTAGAGCTGATCTTTCCCAGAAGTTTTTTGAAAACCAGGGACATTTTAATCACTTTATAAAAAACAGCCAGGACAGGATGTGAAAACAGGACATGTCCTGGAAAAACCAGGACTGTTGGTCACCCTATGTTAAGGTGAACTACACTCCATGTGCTAATCAGTGGAGGTATAACCAACCAACCAAAATCCTGATGAAAATGCCACAATATCAGTCTTGGCAACTAACCTAGTTTGGAAGGTGATGTTAAAGGTGAAGTATGATTTTTTTATGTTAAAATACATTCTCTTGTAATGTACTGAGTAATATTAGTATGCCCTTCATGGGTTTATGAAGGGCATACTAATGTTAACTAACAAAAGTATAAACAGTGAGCCTCCCAGGCACCATCAAAACATTCACGTGGTCCACTCAGACCCATCAATCACTTTAGAGCTAAATCTATAGTGAAAATTTGAGGGCATAACTACTTTAGCAAGCTGAGCCAGATGGCTAAATAGTATTTTCACCTCTTTTTTGGTGGCAGGAGTGAAAATTTGACATCTTATTCTTCTGCTTTAAAGTCACAAATATCATAGCTTTTATAATAGCCCTACTGTTATTGAGACATTTATTCAAGAAATTCCTTACAACAAGAAAGACACACAGCACAGAGTGTCGGAGGAGGTTTTGTGTGAACATCATTTTACCAGTGAGCGTGAGCGTTACATGAGTGGAGTGTTCGTTTGGGCAGTGAGCGATTAAGTGGAGCATAGTGGCATAGAGCAGAATATTGAGCGGAGCATCTCACCGCTCGGCTTCACTCACATGCCCGGCATCTAACACTAACCTAACACCCTACTAGAGTCTACTGATACTAATGACTGGTAGTTGACATAGTTGCAAAGTTACTTATTGCTTGAATGTCTAAAGTGAACAATCAAAATTGTGTAAAGCGAAAAAAAAAATTCATAAGGTACATTTATTTTGCACACCACAGTATAATATACACTGGGGGAAATCATCTGTTAGCTATAGTTGTAAAACACATATTCATACACATGTTTGGGTAAATGTGAAAGTCAAACCTCAGTATGTTCAGTTGACAGTGTGAATTGTTCAGTCTAGCACAGAGAAGCCTCACTCCCCTACCCAGCAGGTCATTGTTACTCATGTCCAGCTCTCTCAGATGGGACTTTGATGATTGTAGAGCTGAACAAACAGTTTCACAGTGCTGAACAGAGAGACAACATCCAAGCAAGTCTATAACAGAGGATGACATAGAGTTGGGCACATAAAATCATGTTATCTGTATTCTGTGCATACTAATTAACTAGTTTGGTAACACTTTAAGATTAGGGAACAGATTTTCACTATTAACTACTGTAGTTGCTTATTAGCATGCATATTACTAGCATATTGGCTGTTTATTAGTATTTATAAAGCACCTATCAATGTCTTATTCTGCAGGACCATATTTTACATCTTTTAACCCTACCAAGACATAACCACTACATCAACTACTTACCTTTATTTTCAATAAACAGTGACAGGAGTTTATTGAGGGAAAACTCCTAGTTAATAGTGAATATCTGTTGTCTAATATAAAGTGTTACCCAAGTTTTTTATAGATTACACCATAAATGAAGGTCTCTGTACACAGCTCATGAATTATCCAGTGGCTGGTAAACTTTAACAAATCCAAAACATTGATGGTAAAATTTATTCAATTTGATAAAGTTGTAAAGTTGCATTAACGACCATAGAATTCAAAAGGGTGTCCTTTCTATTTCACACGACTGTGTATATATGTGCAATATATATTACACACACACGCGCACACATACAGTATATATTAAATGTATATCAGGGATGTAACGGTACATGTTTTTGTCCTGAAACGTACGGTACGGACATCATGGTTCAGTACATGCAGTCGCACGATTAATACATTCAGTATGTATGGAGCATGCACGGCAATTGAACACTGTTTGGTAACAGTAAAAAGTGCAGAAGAAGTTTACATCTTTCAAGCAGTGTTTCAACTGTGGAAAGATATCAATAAAACAGCTTGAGAATAATATCATGTTACATTAACTTAGGCAATTAGTGTCGACAGCATGTTAGTTTCCTAGCAAAATGAACTCTAGAGAGAAGCATTTTGTATATGCATTATATAAGCCTATGCATTCTATTTAATTAACCTGTAAGGAATGTGTTGATTATTTAATGTATGATTAAATAAATTTGTCATGAAAACAACTCATGACAGTCACTGTGTAAATTATTATAAAACTGCAAAACTGTACACACATCCAACATAATGCTGTGACAAATGCACAATCTGACAATCTCAACAAGTTTTCAATTGTTATATTGATTAAATGTTATATTGAATTATGAGACTATTATGTATTAATTGAACTGAATAGTGAAATAACCATATCAACCCACCCCTAGTGATAAATAATAAATGAATACTCACAGAGCTTTTCTGCAGTTCATCACAGCTGGTATCAGTCTCCATCTCCCCTCATATGATGTGTTGTATTTTATAGGCTCAAACTCATCCAGAACCTCTTCTGACATCTGAATCATGTAGGCTATTGCTGAGCAGTGAACAGGAGAGAGTTTCTTGTCTGAGTGTTTATCCGATTTTACGAACTCCTGAATCTCTCTGCACACAGTCTGATCCTTCACTTCCAGCAGACAGAGGAACAAACTGATGGATCTATCAGCTGAGAGATTATAACAATTGATTCTGTCTTTAATGTAATGTGCAGTTTCTCTGATGGTTTCTGAGCTGTTCTCTGTGCGTGTCAGTAGATCACGTAAGAGTATCTGAATTGAACTCCAGTGAGATGCCCAGCAGGAACCGCAGAAAAAGATCCAGGTGTCCATTTTTACTCTTAAGAGTTTTGTCAGCAGCTGCAGTTAGTAGCTCACACAAAGTGTTTCTCTTAGACTTGTCTCTCTTATCTTCAAAATGTTCATATTCTTCACACAGAAACAACTGCAATGGCTCCATGTTCTTCATCAGATGGGAGTAAAACACATAGAAAGCAGCTAGAAACTCCTGAAAGCTCAGATGTATGAAGCAGTAGACTTTTCTGTGCTGAAGCACAGATTCCTCTTTAAAAACCTCGGTGCAAATCCCAGAATACACTGCGTCAGTGAAGTCTATGCAACACTCTCTCAGGTCCTCCTCATAGAACATGACGTTACCCTTCATCAGATGATTGAAAGCCAGTTCAGCAAGCTTCACAATCACTTCTCTGTTGGACTGCAGACATTTTTCTGCATCTCTCTCCTCATACTTCTGATTCTTCATGCTTATCTGATTGAGCAAGAAATGGATGTACATTTCAGTCAGAGTTTGAGGGATTTCTGCATCTTCTTTCATAATTTTTTCAAGCACAGTGGCTGAAATACAACAGAAGACTGGTATGTGGCACATGATGTGGATGTTACTTGCTCTTCTAATGTAGCATATGATTCTGTTAGCCTGATCCTCATCATTGATTCTTTTTAGTGAAATATTCCTCCTTCTGAGGCTCATCAAATCCTTGAATTTCTGTTACACGGTTTATGTACTGGGAAGGGATCTGATTGGCTGCTGCTGGTCTGGAGGTGATCCAGATGAGAGCAGAAGGAAGCAGCTCTCCTTTCATTAGGTTTGATATCAACACACCCACTGATGAAGTTTCAGTCACATCAGTAACTCTCTCACTGTCTGAAAACATCTGTGGAATTCTGCTTTCATCCAAACCATCAAAGATGAACACAACTTTGCACTCCTCATAAATCCTTGAGTCCAGATCTTGAAGTTTAGGATGAAAGTCCAGCAGAAGTCTGTGAAGACTGTATTTCTCATCTTGAATCAAGTTTAGCTCTCTAAATGGAAGCACAAACATGAAATCTACGTCCTGGTTGGCTTTTCCCTCTGCCCAGTCCAGAATGAACTTCTGCACAGAGACTGTTTTGCCAATTCCAGCAATCCCTTTAGTAAGAACAACCTTTATTTTGTCTTTCTTCTCACATCCTGGTTCAGTTAAGGGTTTAAAGATTTCATTACAGAAGATTGGAGTGTCTTGTGAGTGTTGCGCCCTAGGTGTTTTCTCAATGTGTAATGTGTCACGTTCATCATTCACCCATTCACTCTCTCCCTCAATGATGTATAGCTGTGTGTAGATCCTGTTCAGGAGGGTTTGTTTATCTTGTAGTTTGACTGGCTCAAATAAGCTCTCATGCTTGTTCTTCATGCTGGTTTTGTGTAGGTCTTTGACTCTCTGTAGTTCATCAACTGGTTGGTGAGAAACCTGCTGCAGGTTTTTAGTCTGATTATCTCTGTGCACACAGCAAAAACAAGAACACAAAGCATAAATGAAAGAGTGGGCAGCTACTAAATATTCTAGTAAAGGTGTGTGTCATTTTCAATACCAGCTGAAACACAATAAACCAGTTATACAGGCCCAGAATATATCCCAGATCAGCAATAGCAAGCTTTGTTCCTTAAACAAGAGTGAGTATAAATCCTTTGAATCTCTCCATGAACACTTTATTTTACAACCCGCAAACAACTGCGTAAGTAACCTTTTTTTAAACTATGAAACATTGTTTACAACATGATTTTATTTATATTCACAATTCACAAAGATACTGTTTATGGACAAACAGGTGATGACAAAGATGGTTAATATTCAGGTTAGAGTGCTCTCTAGTGGTGTAGAGCAGACACATTTGTTACTGATTTCAAAAGAGGAAATGATTATTGTAATGATATAAAACACTGTAATTCAGTTCATCGCTTCTGGCTTAATTCTGATAATATTGATTCAATCTCTTTTCACTGCAGCAGTTTACAGTGATTTCTACAAGATTCTGTTTGTAATAGCATTTTAGCAGGAGAGTGGAGTAAAAACATAGACTGTAAAAAATATGGACAAAGCTTCTGTGGACAGTCAGCCATAGACTTTCTGAAGAACAGTTTTGAGGCTGTTTGTGGGGGTATGGGCAGCACCATATTGGAAAATCTTGGGAAATACAAAATATAAATGTTCAGAAAGAGACAGACGTAGTATGATGTGTTGTGTCAGATCATGGCCGAGACGGTCAAATTCAGCAAAATCAGCTGTCAATAAAATTAACCGCCCTTATTTGTCATACATTTATATCTAAATATGATCTTAAACTAAGCAGTTAAAAAACATTCACCCTCCTCACAGTTGTCAAGCACTCGAAACTTATCGAAAATCCAATAAAAGTCCATGGGACCAACCTGTAAAAGCATGAATTTATGCTGTGAAAACGGACATTTTAACATGCTGTCTATGGATATTTGCTCCCTTAGGACCCCTCTAACGATGTATTGCAGTTTTACGCACTTCCAGGTAGGCTTCGTTTTCAGATTAGAATGTTGCCGCTTGGGTAAAAAGAAGAAACTCAGAAAAAATAAAAATAAATAAATAAATGAATAACCAAACCAAGGCTAGAATTTCACATCTTATTCAATAAGAAGATAATTTGCTGTGCTTTGGTGCTCCAATGTATATTAACATCGGCTTTTATTCTCGATTCTCTGCCTTGTCGTCTTCTCATTTCTGCATCAGCTCTTCAAAGTTATCACTTTTACACAGAAATGTAATCTTTTGATTGCATTCAAGTTTGTTTTACTCAATATCTATCTTTTAATGTGGAGTATCTAGATATGACTCAGTGTGCATCTGCTTGTCTGACTCGCTCGCTCTCTCTCAATTGCTGCGTCCCAATTCGCATACTATCCGTCATAGTCTAAATAGTATTCGAAAATAGAATTAGTACATCCCAAATCGTAGTATGTTGAAATGAGTGTTCCAAAAGAGACCCGGATGGTCTACTATATCCCGTCAGAATACTGAAAGTGCAGATCGAATGCACACTCTAACAGCTGATATGGCCCACAACTCATCGCACGTTGAACAAGGATTCAGTTAAAACTACAAACACCAGAGAAAAGTGTTAAAAAAACTAGACATTGAGGACGTGCACCCAGCAGATGTCTAGAGAGGTTTAGATAAAGGGGTTTGAGTGATTAATTACCAGTATCTAACCTGACGAAAATGTATTTATTCAATGTTGGCAGAGATCAGATTTTATTGCATCTGCAGCAGCATTGTGAACTTTCAGTAAAATACGTTTAGCCATTAACTTTTAAATGCATCATTACATTCAAATTGCAAAGGAGAGTGTTACGTCCACATGAAAGACCCACGACTGGCAGATGAACGTGCTACATTTCTCTTCCAAATGGTAAGAAATTATATTATATATATTATATATATTGAATGGAGGACTTTAACTATGACGAGATGATTGACAGGGCAGTTTACGACGATAGGATGCACATGACAGATCTGTCCATTTAAGATGGTGAAGTAGTATGTCCCAAAACCTGCCTACTCTTTTGCTACACACTCAAAAGTATGTACTTTTTTCACAAAAAAGTATATATTTTTATGGCGTAGTATAAGTAGGTGAATTGGGACGCAGCAAATGTCTCTGACTGCGGCAGTGTCGCCGGCACAGTCTCAGTGTGCTGCTACCATTGCCTGTTCAAGTGTCAATCAATGCAGCACAATCTATGATTGGACGAAACACTTTCTCTTCTAAAGCACTCGTTTTTCTCTCTTATTCTCGATTTCTTAATTTTCACATCTTTTTATATATCTCTCAACTCTTCTACTGGTAGCCTGGATCACCCGGGTTACACATATTATGTGTTCAGTCCATAGGTTCATAGTGTTTAATTTAATTGCATAACATTTAATTTTTTTGCGTACACACTGATCTGCGAAAACATCTACAAATGCTAAGGAAAAACTTTTAGTACATCGTTGCTGTTTAAAATTACCCTTAGTTACTCCTAGTCGGTTCTCCTTAATATTTATTATAATGTTTCTGAGATTATTCTAATTTTGTCCTGGGTTTGTAAAATTTTATAAAGACTGTTAGTCTAGGTGATATGTGTACACTTGTAGTTTGGGGCCCTGAATATTTTCAGAAATGGAACCATCATTTTACTCTTCACCATAACCTTTTTATGTATTTTGTATCAAATCTTCATTAGACACACAGCTGGTTACTGAACATGATGCTTTCTGACGTTCCTTTTGTCTGATATCTGAGACAAACACAGATAATTAGGATAATCTCTCTTTATTGCAGATGTTTAAAATGGTCATGAATTGAGAAATCAAAATGTTCTATATCGTTTTACATATAAATCATTGTACTATGAAAATATAATGTATCAGAACTCAAAACTCTGTTATTCCAAAAAAATACAAAACACTTTCAATCTGCCAAAACATCTCAGGTTATGAATGTAACCATGGTTTCCTGAGAAGGGTAAGAGACACCTCATCTATGCGCTATGGGGAATGTCCCAAGCACGCGTGCAACTATTCCAATTATGTTGGGTGTAGAGGCATACCGCAAGCTATAAAAGATACCCAAAACAAAGCAGCATTCGCTTCTGATTGGCTGAAGAAAGCTGCTCCCAGGCATGCAAGAAGTATGGCAGGGTGATGCAGTGTCTCTATGGCAGCAGTGACGCAGTATGGTAACAGTTGTTTTATTGACAACCTAAAACGGAAACTCTATACTGCGTCTGACATCAACACTACGGGGAATGAAATACCCACTGCGCCATACTGATACATCCCTGTTCTAGAGTGAAGTCACTAAGAGCACATCTTAGGATAGAAGCACTCGAGACCCTGGTGTGGAGTCCAAATCCAGGCTACAAAATTGTGTGCGGAGAGGCCCAGCCTGCCGCTTCACACACCTCCTGGAGGGAAGCTACTGAGGGTCATACCAAGGACTTTTCGCTTTTCGCTGAGGAGCCAAGCGTAACTTGAGTCAGTGGTGGTCTCAGCAATAGTGGCAAGGGGACAACATCCTCTGTTCCCTCCTTCAGGGAACAATGGGTTGCATAAGCTGCCACCATCCAGTGTCTGGACAAAAGCCTCCTGATACCCCCGCAATTTAAGATGGGGAAGGGACAGGACTTAGGCCAGGGAAGTCACAGCTGTTCCACTGGAAAGGCGTTCCCTGTACATGGAAGAAAGGGATGCTGTGGAAGCCACATCCTGCCCACATCCTCCTAACGTGGAGGATACACATAAACTGAGCGGATGACCGAGCAGTACAACTAGGGTTGGGTATTGGTTGGGTTTTATCCGATACCAGTACCTACTCCGTATTTTTTTAAACGGTTCCAGTGCTTAAACGGTTCTTAAAACGGTACTTAAGAAAACAAAACTGCACACACTTTGTCAAAAAAAAATAATACCCCTTTATTTACAGGGCCAAACTGGACACAATATTAACTTACATATTTAAACAATATAAATACAAGTAACATATGGTAATAATAAAATCAATATAAAATAAAAATTCACATTTACACAATATCAAATTAAACAATATTGTATCAAACAATGTAAAAATACTGGAGATTAATAGAGATTCCTACCAGGGTAATCTAATATCGACATGGCTACAGGTTTCCATGTTTTGTCTGCTTGAACCAGTCACGTAAGTTATCTGGTCATTGTACTAGTTATGCAGCGCTTAGCTTGGCGAGTTTGGTTTCCACTGCATCTTTGCTACGCAGCTTCGAGTAAACATATGAAAGGAACGTCTCTGGTTGTGTTCTCTGAATGGGGAATCCTGCGCCGATGCGCACGCTAATATAATATGATGACGTGAGCGTCAAGGCGGCACGAATCGTGATTCTATATGGGCAAACAAGTCCCTACCCTATAGTAAAGACCATGCGAGCAGGAGAATTGTTTCAAAAACATAATTTTTAATTTACTGCCTACAGTGGCTCAGGGGCAGTCTCTGCAGTGCAGTAGTACCAGAGACAAGGCCCAAAAGGCAAAAGAGGGGCGCAGGGCTTTCCCTTGCTCCCTCAGGAACCTGATGATCAGCATATTGAGAGTGGATGAAAACAGCCTACTCCAACCCATCTTGCAAGAAAGAGAGCACTAAAATGACAGAACGATCGAAAGGATTGACCGAAGAATCTCCTCACGGAAAGAAGACTCACTCAGCATATAGGTTCCACTTCTAATTGGCGTAAGCACAACTTCTTCTTTTTAGGGGGTCCTCGCAGAAGTGATGGTAACTACCACATATTCCTGTGGTAGCCACCTGAACCTCCTCGTCCAGTTTTAAGGACCGGCCTGGAATCTCTCCAGGGGTCTGACGCGGGTGCCATCATGCCCCATCCATTAAATGTATTCAGGGGAAGTCAGGAAGGCTGCCGAGGGAAACTAGGTCCAGCTGGGCCAATAAGGGGCAACTATCAAGACTTGCTCCACTCCTGACCTCAGCACAGTGGTGCCAGCGACATCCGCACACAAGACAGGAGCAGGAGTAGAAACCACCAGCACTGGGAGAGTCTTCCAGAAGAACACACTCACTCGTTGGAAACAACAGCATTCTTCAGAGACATCAAACGATTGGCTCCGAAGCGAAAGGGAACTAGTGCGTGCATTCACTTCCATATTTAAACCAGTGCACGGGAGCAGAGTGTGTGATGTAAATCAGTACACGCCAATTCCATTGGCTCGTTCAATAGTACTCGAAGACAATTGGCTCCATGACGTAATCCATTTAGTTGAAAGTTGACTATGTCTGACGTTCTCGACTGAAAGGGAACAACTTGTTTTTTCTTCCTCCTCATATGTCACATCATAGAGATTAATATCATCTGTGTATTTTTTCTTTATGATCATTGAAACTGTTTACACTGCATAATGAATCTTATATTTACATTGTGTCTACAACTTTTGCGTTATGATGATAACATTTGAAAGAACAAACTAAACAAAACACTGAACAAAACTATTTTTATAATCAAAATTAATTACAAAACTGCAATTTTTGACCCCTTTCAGTTATAATTCTTAATAATACTGATAATCATCTCACCTGGTGTTAAAGGTCTCATCACTGAGATCAGGGGGATGACGCATGAGATCCGTCACTCTTCATAGACACACAGCTGGATACTGAACTTTCCTTTTGTCTGATACTGAGAGAAACACAACAATAATTAAGATTTTTCATATAATTGATACATTTTCTTCAGATCTTCTTAAATAAAGATGTCTTTTTTAGATTCAATAATTTTTTTTTCATGTGGAACTTAAGTGTCACGGTATGCAAATTAATTTGCTTCCTTCTCGTCTTCGTGTTATTGTTGTTGCATGAAAGCACGTTTGTGGTGGGTGTCATTCCTTGATCCGCTCCAGCTGATCATCATCTCATCACCAGCTGCAGCCGATCTCATTTCACTATATATGATCACAGTGTTCTCATCTCCATTGTCAGATCGTTGTTGGATGTGTCAGATGTTCCAGTCTTGTATTCATGAGTCTCTCGTCGTGTGTTCCTGTGGTTTTCGTCTTGTTCGTGGATAATCAGTCGGTTGTGGATTATCACCGCTTGTGCCTTGTTCTTCGTCTGTCTTCACTGCACCGCTTAGGATTCACCACGCTGACCATCAACGCCCCTGTGTCACCCTCCACGCCTGTGTCTTTCTGTTTGGACTTCCACTTACCTAAACAAAGAGTTTATTACCTGCTTTTGCTTCCTGTGATCCATTGAGTCATGACAGAACGATCTGACGCTACCATGGAAGCAGCGGGTACTTCACCATCTAGTTTGGTGGACTTTGTGCAACACAGTATGAGAAGAATGGACTCACAGAAGAAGAATCTGAATGACAGGGGTCGTGCGGTTCAAGCTTGGTGACAAAGGTGTCCGAGCTGACCCAGCAGATTCTACTTCTCGAGCTGCCGCTGCGCCGCCCACACCAGCCGTTCCCCTAATTCCACCTGAGATTCCGATGCACAGCGAACCACGCCTACCTGTTCCAGAGAGCTGGAACGGGTGATGAGATGAGAGCGGGTACTCGATCGTGCCGTCGCGGGGAGAGAGGCTGCTAGGGTGCTGGCCAACCTCCGTCAAGGTGAGAGGTCGAGTCTCGGATTTTCGATTCGAGTTCCGAACCCTGGCAGCCAAATGTTAGTGGAACGAGGAGGCGCAGTGGGACATGTTCCTGCATGGGTTGGCTGACCGTATGCAGAGGGAGATTTACGCCCTGGACCTACCAACGACCCTCAATGGCCTCATCGACCTGGCTCTACGGGTGGACGTTCGGCTGGCTAGGGTCGGGAGTAGAGCTTTGTCCACCCATTCTACAGGAGGAGTCGAGGAACAACGGTCCAGCGGCAGGGACGCGGTCAGCCCAGTCTCGATCACGAACCCATGAAGGTGGGTCGAGCTCGGCTTTCCCAGTAGGAGAAGGAAAGGCAGAGATCCCAGGGCCTTTGCCTATGTTGTGGAGGCACGGGACAACACGCTTACAACTGCCTGGTAAAAGGCCAAGCCCGATAGTAAGCATGAGGCTACTATCGGGTGGGATCTCTGCCAAGAAGACCTCATCCACATCTACTCTCCTTCCGGTAAGACAGAGATCGTCAGCTCACCAGCACGATTGTCGAGACACTTTTGGATTCCGGGGCTGAAGGTAACTTTATGGACATCACTTTTGCACACAGATTTCACATTCCCCTCACACCACTCACACAAAGGATTGACGTGCAAGCACTCACTGGCCAAGAACTCCCCACCTTTACATTTATCACTGAAGACATCACACTCATCACTTCAGGCAATCACTCCGAGACTATTAGTTTTTACATTCTGGATTCACCCCTGGCACCCATTGTTCTTGGACATCCTTGGCTCATCCGTCACAACCCCCAAGTGGACTGGCAACATAAAGCTATACTGGAGTGGAGCAAGGAATGTCCTACAGATATACTGGAGTGGAGCAAGGAAGGCCCTACAGATATTCTGGATTCGAAGGTGGAGGGGACGCGGATTTCAGTACTTGGTGGACAGGGAAGGTTACGGTCCTGAGAGAGAAGTTGGGTACCTGCTAGAGACATTATGGATCACTCTCTGATCGATGATTACGATCGATAGGTAAGGAGTTCTGAGAACGCCAGGAGGCGTTCTTAGGAGAAGGGGTACTGTCACGGTATACAAATTAATTTGCTTCCTTCCCGTCTCGTGTTATTGTTGTTGGATGAAAGCACGTGTGTGGTGGGCGTGAGTGAGTGAGTGTCATTCCTTGATCCGCTCCAGCTGATTATCATCTTATCACCAGCTGCAGCTGATCTCATTTCACTATATATGCTCACAGTGTTCTCATCTCCATTGTCAGATCGTTGTTTGATATGTCGATGTTCCAGTCTTGTGTTCCAGAGTCTCTCGTCGTGTGTTCCTGTGGTTTTCGTGTTGTTCGTGGATTATCATCGGTTGTGGATTATCACCGCTTGTGGATTGTTCTTCATCTGTCTTCACTGCACCACTTGGGATTCACCAGGCTGACCATCGATGTCCATGTGTCACCCTCCACACCTGTGTCTTTCTGTTTGGACTTTTTGACCCCTTTCAGTTATAATTCTTAATAATACTGATTATCGTCTCACCTGGTGTCATCACTGAGATCAGGGGGTGACGCATTGATCCGTCACTCTTCATAGACACACAGCTGGATACTGAACTTTCCTTTTGTCTGATACTGAGAGAAACACAACAATAATTAGGATTTTTCATATAATTGATAAATGAAGAGTTCAGATGCAAAAGCCTCTAAATGCCATTTGAAATTTTCTTCTAAAATGACATTTTTTTATATTTAAGTTCAGTAATTTCACTTAAATGACAATTTATAGGTAATCTTTATTGCCATTTAAGTGAAGTTACTGAACTTAAATATACAAGCTTGATAAAAATGATCATTTTAGAAGAACATTTCAAATGGCACTTAGAGGCTTTTGCATTTGAACTCTTCACATCTTTTCCGATCTTCTTAAATAAAGATGTCTTTTTTAGATTCAATAATTTTTTTCAAGTGGAACTTAAGATGATAGCTCATAATGAGGATCATATTTACATTGTGTCTACAACTTTTGGTTATGATGAGAACATTTGAGAGAACAAACTAAACAAAACACTGGAACAAAACAGTATAATCAAAAATAATTACAAAACTGCAATTTCTGACCCCTTTCAGTTATAATTCTTAATAATACTGATTATCGTCTCACCTGGTGTCATCACTGAGATCAGGGGGATGACGCATAGATCCGTCACTCTTCATAGACACACAGCTGGATACTGAACTTTCATTTTGTCTGATACTGAGAGAAACAACAATAATTAAGATTTTTCATATTGATAAATTTTCTTCAGATCTTCTAAAAATAAAGATGTCTTTTTTAGATTAAATTTTTTTTTCAACTGGAACATAAGATGATAGTTCACCAAGTCACATAACATGATTAGAAGTTTCTGTAGATTTCCATTGTATAGCTATAATTCATTGTTGCGTACCTGTAATCTATGCCACTGCACTAGCCATTATTTGTAATCGAAAGAGATGTAGGCTTGTTATTCAAGCATTAATGGCAAGGAAAGCCCCTTATATTTAGGAGGTGTTTCTCCCTCATATCTGCTTCAAAGTCTTGATAAATTGAGGCATTTTTTTGTTGTTTAGAATCTAGTATTCCTGTAATTATTTTGTCTTTTATGATTTTAATAAAGAACTCTGTCTCGTCTTCTGTCCAAACATACCATGTGACCAGTCCATGTGATCGACGGCGCTGTAAGGTGTGGGCGAAGGGTGAATCATCTGAATAACTAAAAGCATTCTTGCTAAAGTCCCAAAGCTTTCAGACCCTAAAAGCCTGATGGTAAATTGTCCACACACACAACACACAGGGGAGTGCAAGCTTCAAAGGAGGTCGCTATCTCCTCAGAAAGGAATGCCAGGCAGCCCCAAGGAAAGCTCACAGACAACAGACAAGCAAATGAACTTAGCTGAATTGTTTCTTTTATAATTTCATTATTCATTATTTCATTATTCATGATTATTCATGATTATTTCATGATTATTTTCATTATTTGAAGTTTTACGGTATTCGTTTTGTTCATATTAAATTTTTTTTGTTAGTTTGAATTAATTTGACAGACAGCATTCGCTGATGTTGACCAAGCTAGCGCCATTCTGAGCTGCCAACTCTCACAAATTAACCGTGAGACACGCAATTGACACTTTTCACACACTCTCTCTCACGCCTCACACATCAATTTTGTCACGGCGAGAAAAGGACATGGAGACCGACAGATTAGACAGAGCAGGTTAGTTATGAAATATATAAAAATATCTCAGCTCTCAGGGTGTACTCACACTAGGCACGGTTGCCATGAACCGGGCCCGAGTAGATTGTCCCCCCTCCCCACTCCCCCTCTGGCCTGCACTCACATCAGGGTTTCAGCATTCGTGCCAGAGCACGCTTACGTCATTGTGGTTCGACGGTTTCGGGATAAACAAGAAGAGGGCGCTCTCTGAACACAATGGAGTCCATCGCTTTTTTGTGGATAATTTTCAGTGTCGTTTGGTCAACGGTGGTCCACAGCACTCTCACAGCCTGTTGTTAAACAGATGTGTCGCCTCAGTGGCGCGAAAATTTTCACGAAATTGGTGCTGCTCGTATGGGGAAGTTTGCACGTCCACGTGTCCTGTTCCGTGCTCCAGCACGGGTTAGCGCTCACACTGCATGCGAACCGCGCCCGAGTCCAGACTGAACCGTGCTCTGGCCCACCTCTTCCAAGCGGGCCAGGGCCGACCAATCGAGCCGCGCCCGGGCACGGTTCGGAGCACTCACACTAGTCAAACGAACTGCGCTTTGGTGGTCGAACGCCACTCAGGCACGGTTCAAACTGGCTAGTGTGAGTACACCCTCAGATTCTGTCAATTTTATTATGCAATTCAAAAAATAAATACCATTTTGGCACTTGTAAATTTTACACGCCAGATCCCTAGCGCACGTGAACCGATCATCTCTACTAGCTAATGGTAAAAGAACACAAACACTGTTAAAAGATACGGTATGATACAACTTACCAAAATGTATTCCTCATGCATAATATTCGTCTAATCATTTTTTGAACTCTTCCCTGAACTGAAATGTAGTAGTGGGCTGTACTTTCCACACGATTCACATCAGGTTCAAGTACACCCACAAGCCGTGCAAGTTACTCGTCTATTGCAATTTGGCTGGTGGTTATGTTGCCCGCCCGCATACCGCCTCCCATGGGTGAAACTGGGATTATGACACCTGCCGGGCTGGGGCTAGTAATTTAGGATGCTAATTCAGGTTAATATCTCTACAGCACTATTGTTCTGACTCCTATCATTGTCAGTGCTTTAGCGACATCTGGTGGTATTTAGAGTCATTGCGCTTATTAGGAGAATCATCAACAGGTGTACATGCAGACTGAATGCTCCTCCACCAACATTATTTGTCTATCCTTGGAATAGATCCATCAGTGAGTATGGTCGCTCACGTTGTTTAAGTAGTTAATATATGTGTAGATGTTATACTACAGTTGTTTAAAAGGAATTACTTTCAGTGAAAATCGTTTTAATGCTAATTCGTGATGCTAACCGTTAGCTTGGATTAGCTGGGCTATTTACACAATTAGCTCAGGCTGTTTAGCCTCATTTATGCTTATTTACTTGCCTGTGTTTTAGTTAGCCTACTTACTTATGTTCTTTGAGTGAATAATATTGAAATATGTGCTGTTATTGTATTTATGTTTGATGTTGCACATATTTGACTGTAACATAGTGTTTATTTTATACTGTATTGCAGTTTTACAAAAAGAAACAACCAAGATTTCAGTAAAGAAAACACTCAACCTGAGAGTCAAGCCTACTGAGTCTTATTGTCAATGTTCGCTATTTGTCTAACAATACAGTGACGTATCTGCCAGGACAGAATAGTAAAATGATGACCACACAGCGGGAAAAGACAACAAAATAACTTTGTGAACAGCATTCAGAAGCATAAACCTTAAGACTCAATCAAGATATTGCAAAGATGCAGCGACAACGGCGAACACTGTCAGTCTCAGATGCAGACGAGAGTCTAGAGTCTCCTCTTCCTCTCAAGTCCTGCAGATCCTCAACTCGGACATCTGTCAGCGTCGCTGCACGAGGGCAAGGGCCAAGGCTGAAGCAGCAAAATAAAGGTGTCCTATGCAGAGATCCTTCTCTGCATAGGACACCTTTATTCTGCTGCTTCAGCCTTGGCCCTTGCCCCGTTGCAGCGACGCTGACAGATGTCCAGTTGAGGATCTGCAGGACTTGAGAGAGAGGAGACTCTAGACCCGTCTGCATCTGAGACTGACGTGTGAGGCTAAACATGAGGCTAAACAGCCTGAGCTAATTGTGTAAATAGCCCAGCTAATCCAAGCTAACGGTTAGCAGCCATCATGAAAGAAAAGGTAACCATAGAGGCCAGTCTTCATGTGTTAAAGCAAGAGAAGGAAGCTGCAGCAGCATCAAAAGAGGCAGCAATATATGAAGAGGCAGCAGCAGCTGAGCTGATAGAAAGAGACTCTCTTGGTGAGTTTCAGGATTTGACATTTGAAGATCCAACAAAACGCACCAGAGACTATATAGAAACTCAACCATTTGAACATGCTTACCAGGAGCTTCATGATGGTACGCCACAGCAGCCAATTCAACAGGACAAAACCCCAAGACTCCCATGCAATATCAACGGAGCACAAAACAGAGTGAGTAGAGCACTTAAGGAGGAAGAAAATTACAAACCCATTGCAAATGAGCACTATGCACTTCCACCTGTCCATAAGGCTCCTTATATCCCAAACAAATACCCAGCCGCTACCTTTCCAGCACCAAATCAGGCCCAGTACAAGATATACTCACAGTCAACGCCTCAGACCGCTGATCTGGCCCAGTATCTGGTAGAAAAAGAAATGGTTAGCTCTGGGCTCCTTGCCTTTGATGATCGTCCAGAAAATTACTGGGCATGGAAATCGTCTTTCCTAGCAGCCATAAAGGAACTTAATCTATCTGACCAGGAAGAGCTTAACCTCCTCGTGAAATGGCTTGGGCCGGAGTCATCAGCACAAGCCAAGCGGTTAAGGTCAGTGCATGTTAACAATCCTAGAGCAGGTGTGTGTATGATATGGCAGCGCTTGGAAGAGATGTATGGAAGCCCAGAGGTTACTCGAAAATGCCCTGCTGAGAAGACTAGAGACCTTCCCAGCCATCTCTAACAGAGACATACACAAGCTCGTGGAGTTAGGTGACTTGCTAAGAGAGCTAGAGGCTGCTAAAGCAGATGGATACTTGCCTGGACTCGCATATCTAGACACATCAAGGGGTGTTAATCCAATAGTGGAGAAGCTTCCTTTTCTCCCTCTGTGACCGCTGGATAGGTCAGGGATCCAAATACAAGGATGATTTTCATGTCCCCTTCCCACCATTCAGCTTCTTTGTCAACTTCATATGTTCCCAGGCAAAGACCCGGAATGACCCCAGTTTGCATTTAGCCCTCTACCCCAAGCCACACCAAAGTTTAAAGGTCACCAAAATACCTCCCCAGAACAACTGTGACAGTTAGAAAAACGGCAGTCACTGCTACTACTACCACTCCACATGGAAATGCAACTGCCAAGGAGGAACCGGATAAGCAGTGTCCCATGCATAATAAACCACACCCACTATCAAAATGTTGTGGTTTTCGTGGGAAACATATTGATGAGAGGAAAACATACTTGAAAGAGAATTCAATCTGTTTTCAATGTTGTGCCAGCACCAAGCATATGGCCAAATATTGCAGGACAACACTTACATGCAATGAGTGCGAAAGCAACAGACATATCTCAGCGATGCATCCTGGAACAGCCCCTTGGTTGCTTGGTGAGCAGCTTCAGCACGTGGCTGAGGACGAGCAAAGCGGGGAGTGTGAAGAGCGAACACCTCCTATAGTAACGTCCAAGTGTACAGAAATATTTGGTGGCTCTACCAAGGCCAGATCCTGCTCAAAAATCTGCTTGGTCAAGGTTTATCAGCGCCAATAATCCAAGTAAGGTTCACAGGGTGTATGCAGTGCTAGATGACCAAAGCAACCGGTCGTTAGTAAAATCCCAATTCTTTGATCTGCTAGACATTAACAGCACTGCATCCCCTATACTCTCAAAACATGCTCCGGCACAGTGGAGACTGCAAGGCGGAAAGCAAGTAACATTATAGTGGAGTCATTCAATGGGAAAACCAAGGTGAAACTTCCAACTCTGCTAGAATGTAACTGCCTACCTGACGACAGATCAGAGATCCCAATGCCTGAGTGCACTAAATATTTTCCTCATCTCACTCCTGTGGCCGATAAGATCCCTCCTCTTACGCCAGTGCTCCCATTCTCCTCCTCCTAGGCAGAGACATTTTGAGCGTGCATAAGGTGCGGGAACAGCATAATGGGCCTCACAGCTCACCGTATGCCCAGCGCCTTGACCTTGGCTGGGTCATAGTTGGAGAGTTATGCTTGAGTGGTGCTCACAAGAACGAAGAAGTTAATGCCTACAAGACACATGTCCTTCAAATGGACGCTCCTCTTTCCTTGAGCCATGTACCAACAAGACTCACATAGCGGAGAGAGTACAGGGTCCAGTGCAGCCTAGTCTTCAAACATAATCTTACAGCCAGGAGATGTTTCAGGAGACCTGTCGAGATGGTTTGGGGGAAAGTGTGTTTCAGAAAACACCGGAAGATGAGAAACTAGCCATGTCAGTAGATGATACCAACTTTCTCAGAATAATGGAAAGCGAAGTTTACATGGATGACCAAAATCACTGGGTGGCTCCCCTACCTTTTCATTCACCTCGCAAGCCCCTTCCAAATAACAGAGTACAGGCCACCCAGAGACTCTCCACTCTCCAACGCTCATTCAGAAGGAGACCTGACATGAAACAGCACTTCTTTGACTTGCATCTTGCAGAAAGTCCTTGACAACCAGCAGGCAGAGCCAGCTCCTCCATTGCAACCAGGGCAAGAATGCTGGTATTTACCCACCTTCGGTGTCTATCACCCGCAGAAGCCTGGGAAAATCAGGGTGGTTTTTGATTCCAGTGCAGTGTTTAAGGAAACGTCATTGAATGACATGCTCCTCAGCGGACCTAACCTCAACAACACTCTAGTTGGAGTCCTACTAAGGTTCAGGAGGGAACAAATAGCCATCACAGCTGATATTGAACAAATGTTCTATGGGTTCAAGGTCAGAGAGGACCATCGCAATTTCTTGCCGATTTCTGTGGCACAGAGATAATGATCCTGATAAGGAGATCATTTACTTTTGGATGACTGTAGACGCTTTTGGGAACAGCCCGTCACCCGCTGTAGCACAGCGTATGGGCTGAGGAAAGCTGCAGAACAAGGAGAAATGAACATGGCACAGATGCCAAGGATTTCATCTACAGAAATTTTTACGTTGACGATGGTCTCATTTTCAGTGTCAAAGGAGGTTCACGCCATTGATCTCCTGCAACGCACCAGGGCCCTACTTGCTGAGTCCAACTTACGACTTCACAAAATTGCCTCAAATAGTACCAAGGTAATGGAGTCATTTCCTCCAGAAGACGAGCAAGTGACTTTAAGGATCTAGATTTAGAAGCAGACCCCTTGCCCTCCCCAACGCAGTCTGGGCGTAAGCTGGGAACTCCAGACTGACCGTTTTACTTTCAGAGTGTCAAGAGATGTGAAACCATTCACTCGAAGAGGCATTCTGTCAACTGTAAATAGTCTTTATGATCCTCTTGGATTTGCTTCCCCATTACTGTGGAAGGCAAGGCACTTGTAAGAGACCTTTCCTCTGAGCAGTATGAATGGGACACTCCTCTCCCAAAGCAAAAAGAGGGCACAGTGGAAAACATTGGACCGACTCATTACCTGAGCTGGAACAGATTCACATCCAGCGAACATACGTTCCAGTCCCAATGTCATGTTGTAGAACGATAGACTTATGTGTTTTCTCAGACTCTTCTACTGTGGCAATAACGGCTGTAGCCTATCTGCGTGTCTTGGACTCTGATGGAATATGGCATGTGGGGTTTGTAATGGGAAAAACAAAGCTGGCTCCTTATCCCATGCACACTGTTCCACCGTCTAGAGTTGTGCGCCGCAGTCTTGGCAGTTGAACTGGCGGAACTGATTCAATCTGAAATAGATATAGAGTCGAAAGCGGTCAGGTTTTATACAGACAGTCGTGTTCGTGCTGGGCTACATCCACAACAGATCAAGAAGGTTCTATACCTATGTAGCTAACCGAGTAACTCGACAGTTCGAAGACTCCACCAAACCCATACAGTGGCAGTATGTACAAACCGATGAGAACCCTGCCGACCATGGAACCAGGACATTTCCAGTGGCTTACCTGGCCACATCCAGTTGGTTACTTGGTCCTCAGATCTCCCGCAGCCAAACACACGTCAAGAGGATGAGGCAGAATCGTTCGAAGCTCAGTGCAGCCAGATACAGACAAAGACATTCGGCCTGCAAGTCACCTCTCTTGCAACCAAAGTTATAGAGCAGTCTCTTGGATCACAAAGATTCGAAAACTTCTCTACCTGGAAGAGTCTTAGTAAGAGGCATGACAAGTCTCATTCATGTAGCAGAAGTCATTCTCCAGTGAGATTAAGAATGATGGATGTAAGGGATGGCATCTATGCAGGCAGCAGCACCCCACAGAGCGCTATCAGAGCCAAGACAAATATCATCAGGGCAGTGCAAGAGGATGTGTATCAGGAGGAGCTAAAATGTCTAACTCAGGGCATCAAAGTTCACCACCAAGGCCCTCTTGTAAAGTTGGATCCTTTCCTTGATGAGCATGGACTGCTTAGAGTGGGAGGTCGGATACACAAAGTAGATCTGAAAGATCAAGAGAAACACCCATTAATCCTTCCAGCTAGACATCATGTAACCACTCTCTTAGTCCAGCATTATCTTGATGAAGTGGCACACCAAGGTCGCCACTTTACAGAGGGTGCAGTATGTGCCGCTGGAGTCTGGATAGTAGGAGGGAAGAGGCTCATCTCCAGCATTATATTCAAATGTGTCACCTGTAAGAAGTTAAGGGCAAAGCCTGAAGTTCAGAAGATGTCTGAACTGCCCACTGACAGGTCGGCTGATGGACCAGACCTTTCACCCATGTAGGACTGGATGTTTTTGGTCCATGGAATGTTGAAACCCGGCGGACACAGAGGTGGTGCTGCTGAGAGCAAAAGGTGGGCTGTCATTTTCTGTTGCCTAAGTACGAGAGCCGTCCACCTGGAAGTCACTGAATCTATGTCGACCTCTAGCTTCATCAACGCCTTGAGGCGCTTCCTGTCCAGTACGGGACCTGTCAGACACCTCAGATCAGATAGAGGCACCAATTTCATTGGTGCATGCAGAGAGCTTCAGATTAACTCCGGCGACCCTGAGGTCAAGAACTACTTGCAAGAACAGGGCTGTACATGGACCTTTAATGCACCTCATTCTTCACATATGGGAAGAGCTTGGGAGAGATTGATAGGAGTGGTTAGAAGGATTTTAAATGCGCTGCTGGTGAAGGATGGAGCTACCAGACTTACCCATGAAGTCCTAACAACCTTGATGGCTGAGGTTATGGCCATTATGAATTCCAGACCACTGGTCCCAATCTCATATGATGCAGAGATACCTGAGATACTCTCGCCTGCCACATATTATGATATAAATATAAGACAAAAACTAATTTGGGAACATACCTATAACTGCACACATCACGCAGTTAAAGCAAGAGTGACGTGATGTCAGCTCACGGTGCCTAACATCGTTAAAACAATAATTACCATTATAGACAATACGTATTAGACACCCCCTACACACATAGAATGAACTTACAATTGAACTGACACTCTCCTCTCCTCCTTTCGTGTGCAGGAGACAGACGTAATATACTGCCGTGATGACGCAAATTGTCACGCGAACAAGCAAATCCAGAAAGATCCACAAAGTGAATTAACGTAGATTTCAAGTCTAAGTCAAAAGTGTCATCCAAAGTAAAAATACTTTTTTTATGGTCTTCAATTTTAATCTAATCTAAGGATCTTTTTTAGGATCCTCGGGAACCCTAATGTTGATGATCATGTTATCTTTTGCATGTGCATATGATTACATTTGCTATCGCTTATTTCTGCATCTTCTTTGTCTGTGTTTCACTATTTTGATCAGGAGATACAGGCCCTGTTTACACGAGAACACTCGTGGGTGAAAGCGTAAAAATATTATTTCGGATGTGCCTTTCGTTTACACAGCGACTAGGGGTGTGTAACGGTACATGTATTCGTATTGAACCGTTTCGGTTCAAGGCTTCGGTTAAATACGCATTGTTATGTAAGTGTGGGGTGGAGCTATCAAATTAAGGGTGAAAGTATAATAGTATGTAAAATTTTCCCAATAGGTTGTACGTTTTGTATATGGCCAAAACATATGTAATAATGTGACAACTTTTAAGGCAACATTATGAGTCTCTAGTGTGTAATATACCCTATGTATAATGTTAAACTGGATTGATACTCTGTTGATTCTCGATGAGAATCTTATGGCATTCATTTTCTTTTCACAAATAAATGTCCAAGTGTCTTGTTTAAAAATACATTCCAAATCTTTTTCTCATTTGGATTTATAGAAGATGTTGTTTCCTTTCCATAATAATCAATGAAATTGACATGATACAAAAATACCCTCTGGGCCCTTTTTCCTCTCTTATAATGTTATCTATTGGGAGCGAAGAAAGTGGCAATAAATGACCACCTTGTTGTGTAGCACTTTAAAGCCTCACCTGAAAATACTTTTAACAAAGTGTTTTGTAAGAAGAAAAGAAACTTTGCATTTGATGGTTCAAATGTAAAGAACATATGAAGAGCTCTTTTCCAAAACGCTATAAATCCATTTCAATAGTTTTCAGGAAAACTACATTTTTTTTACCTAGATCCACACATTTTGTGAATATTCAAATTATCCTGTTGAAATGTTTTATTGGTTCAGTCTGAACATTTTGAACAATGATTATTAAATCAAACAACAAATTTTTTTTATAAATCCATTAATTTTTTTGTATCATTACTAGTAAAGTCATTTTAAAGTGTCAAACCTCTAACAAATAGTACCAATTTCTACATATGCATGAAAAAACTAATTATAAAAAATGATCAATAATGATAACGATATTCAAAAAGGGATGGGCACCCCTCCAGCACATGCACACACACACACACACACGTATAGGCTACATAGCATGTGAGCAAAGCAGAGCGGCATGAACGCTTAAATATAAGTAAAAGAAAAAAAAACATAAAATAAACATAGGCTACATTTCACATTTGTGTTTAATAATATTACGTTACTTATTTTTATTATTTCATCTATGTTGAGTAGGCTATGAAAAGGGAACCGCATGAGATGAGTAAGATGGGATCAAAAGCTGCCCAATATATCAGAAAATATTTGGAGTGGGTCAGACATGATTTTGACCACTTATTAAGTTTTGTTTTGTAGAAAGCTTGTAAATTTCATTTCATATAAATTGTATCTACATTTAAATAAATGTTTCATCAACAAATTGACTGGATTAAAACATTAGAAGCAAAATATCAGGCAATGTAATCAGGACACAGAGGCCCGCACGATGAACCGGAGCGCGTCTCATATATGAACCGAAACACCGGGATGCTTGCCTCACAGACCGTGAACTAGGCTACAGAAAGCTTTAAATGTTTACTTTTAAACGAAACAATTAAAAACGAAAATAAATCTGCAACTCTATGCGTATAGGCTAATTTGAAGTATGCATGCGTTTCTCTATAGGCCTATGCACGTTCACTGCGAAGATGGCGAGTAAGCATCATCAACTTTATCTTTGCTGCTGACACTGACAGAAAACACTGTTTATTAATAAACAATTCAAATGTTTCATGCATAATCATTACTTTTGCCGGTTCTTTGTGGCAAGCTTTATGCATGGGTTGAGATGCGGAATAGGCAATTAAAAACGCTCATATGGTTTCTCTCCCATTTAATTAAATCAATATATGTGATTACTGATTAGACAAATGGCTTAAATGATCTACTACTAGTCGACTAGAAAACTAGGACTCATTTTGAGGAATGAATGAACATAAACAAACCTCTGTTCAGAGTGCCGCTGTACTGGATTGCTTAGAACGCTCATCGAATTTGAGGATTTATCGCGTTTAGGCTAAAAACAGAGCTGGCGCTTATCGCGGTTTGGAAAGAAACTGTATCTTGCAGTACATTTTAAACAAGGAAATATAGCGATTTGGCATGAAACGTTGATGGGGCAGTGAAAGGGTTCTGTCCACAGCAGAATGACACGACAAACTCATTTTTTTTTTTAAAAATGGCGTTTATCGCATTTTGGAAAAGAGCTCTTCATATCTTCCATCTTCCATCTTCCTATCATCCATTTTTATACCAATAATAATAATAATAATAATAATTAATTTGTTACATTTAAATAGCGCTTTTCTGGGTACTCAGAAGCGCTTTACATATGGAAGGAGGAATCTTCTCAACCACCACCAGGGTATAGCATCCACCTGGCTGATGTGACAGCAGCCATAATGCGAGCCCAAAACGACAACCACCAGGGCAGGACTTAGGGTGGTGGGGGCCCCTGGGCTTGAGTCACTTTCAGGCCCTACCTTCTATACATTACTTTAAATACAACTAAATGATACATACACATATGTATTAGAGCTACACAATTCTGGATAATTTGAGAATAAAAATAGAGATCACGATTCTGAACAAACAACTTAACAAAATAACATAATTTATGTTAATTGCTGAAGTCTATTAAAAGATGTTTAATTAATCTGAATTAAAAAAAATGGGTTTGAATGATTCAATTCCTCAATCAAATACACTTGTTTCATAAGCCAATTTCCATTCACTTGTCAATTATCTGAGTAAAACAAAACAAAAAAACTAATGTGAATAAAGCTGGTGAAAGTGTGTTTCCATCCAACGGCTTTAAAGCGAATAAAAACCAGTCGGCTACGTAATAACCTGACGTTAGTTCGAGCCTACAGGTTTTTATTCGCTTTATTGCTAGGGGGGTTGGGGGCATGCTCCCCGAGAAAATTTTGATTTTCCTGATCTCATTTTAAGGAGTTTTGATAGCCAAAAAAATAAAAACAGTAGCTTTAAAAGCATTTGATCAGATACTACTTTTTCTTTCCTAAATTAATCAATGTTTTGGAATAATCTGTTTATTTAATTAATGGTTCAATTGCTCACTCATAAAGTCACTTGTCGCCGCCTTCTGGCTTAATGATGCAAGGAGTGATACAAACAGTGAAAAGTCGAACACATTCGAGGAAACGTTATACAAATATATTTATACAATAATAATGGCAAAATAGGGTGCTTGTGTTGTTAAATTGAGCTTATAATTTTAACTATCTTTGATCAAACTGATTATTTCTGTCGGCCATTTAAAACTATCGGAAAAACAGCCGTATATTTTAGCTACTTGCATCTTATCTTGCACTGTATGAGCGTTAACTGAAGTGAAGCATCGTGTTGGGATTAGCGCTCGGTTTGTGCTTCTGTGAACAAACATCCTGCATTCTTTGATTGGTCTCACAAACATTTGGACATTGACGAGCGGGTGTTTGAGTGCTGAAGCAGATCCGATGAGAAGGTCAGTTATCGTCGCGATGGGAGAATATTGCAGCAAAAAATTAGAGTAGCCTATATATTAGGGGTACGACCCTGACTGGGTGTTTTTTTTATTCACAAGAGATTGGATAGCAGCAACTAGGCTAAATGACGTGCATCAGAGGGGATTTAGATCTGTGGGTATACGCAATGCCGTCTGAAAAAGAAGTGAGTATACTCTGTTTCCCTGGCTGCACTACACCACTGGTTGCAATCATAACAAATCATTTGTATTAAATAAAAATAGCTAAATGAGTGTATAAATCTTTTTAAAAAACTGTTCCTGGTAAGTGTTCGCATTTATGAGGAAAAAACAAAGTGACAGACGTGACAGTTCTCCATTACAGATGCTAGCGCTCTGAAGCGCTCTGAAGAGTGCTTTAAAACTTTCACAGACCTCAAACAGAAAAGCGCAACATCTTCTTTAAAGTGAATTTCGTATTGTATTAATTTTATCTTCATTTGCCTGGATTTAATAAATAGGAAGTAAAAGCAGACAATTATAGATAATCACGGGTGCACGGCGCGTGAACTGGAGCGTGTCTCATATACCGAAACTCAGTGTATAAGATTATTTTTTTCAACAATGCGAGACCAATCAACAAACTTTAAATGAAAAATTAAATGACTGATAAATTATTGAAAAAATCAAACGTAACGGGCGGGGCCCCCTATTGGGCGGGGCCCATGGGCTTGAGCCCAGTCAAGCCCAATGGTAAGTCCGGCCTTGACCACCACACACTAGCTTATTGGTGGAAAAGAGACAAAGAGTGGTGAAGCCAGTGAGTAAATTTATGGGGATTAGGAGGCCATGATGGACAGAGGGCAATTGGCAAATTTAGCCAAAGGACATCCAGAGATTTCTAATGATCACAGACAGTCAGGACCTCGAAGACCACCAGACCGATCTGACAACGAACAAAGCAAACACTGGCTGGGGAGGTCCGTCAGTTTGTGCCTTTCCTGTCCTGGGCTACCAAGCCAGCACACCTGCCTGTTTCCTGGATTCTCCAGTAGTCAAAGTTTGTCTCTGTGTTGTCTGTGAGCAGCCTGAACCTCCAATTTGTCCATTCACAGGTTCTGCCTGCCTAACTGACTCTGACCCTTGTCTACCCGATATCAGTACCTTCTGGGTTGTTTGCCTCCATGAATTATTTCCTGCTAATAAGCTTCTGTTTTTTCCTGGCTGAGGATTGGTTTTGTTCTGACTCTCTTGGGCTGGATACAGCTGAGTTTTGCCTGTTGCAAATACATATTTTCTATTTACCTGCTTTAGAGAGGTCTCTCTCTCTGTTATTGGTCTTGACAAGTTCGGGCCGCTGCAGATTGACTTTTTTTCAACATGTTAAACATACGAGAAATTTTAGAGCAAAATTATTTTCTTGCCGGACCGCTCAGATTCTCTCTCTGTATTGCAAATGTTATGTTATAATTCTGTGTCTTGCTCAAAGCAGTGATGGGGAAGTTACTTTTAAAAAGTAGTGGATCTCGTTACTTGTTCCTTCTTAAAAAAAGTAATCCGTTACTTTACTTAGTGGTGCGATCTGTATTCGTGTTTGTAGCTCCGGAGGATTTCTTCATTAATCTTCAATTTTCTTCTTTACCACTCATTTATAAACTAGCACTTTCTATTTTTCTATCATGTGAACTTATCCTCGATAATATTCCTTATAAAAAACAATTGGATTGCTTTGATATCGCTACTTAGATCCAATTTTCGAATCTAGGCTACTAGCCTTTAGCCCGCTAGCATTCCACGCGTGGCCTTCGCCTATCGAGACGCTGAGCATACGGGTTGCATCTGGCATTCAGTCCTAAATTAGTCGGGATATTGACTTACTGTTCATCTTTTATAATGGCGAACACATCGGATGAGAGTCTAACGTTACCTCTGTGTGCAGGTGAGGACACATTCGAGCTCTTCACGGTGAAGCAGGAGCTGGAACGCGTCGAGAAGCAGATCCGCAGTCTTCTGATGAAGCAAGCCGAGCTGTTGGACCGGCGTTCAACGCTTGAAGCTTCACGCGCCGACCCTCACAACTCAGTGGTTAGTAACGTTAACTCTGTTAGTACTTCCTCATCCACTCCGCGTGTTTCTCTGCCCAGGACGACGTGATCAGCCCGGCCTTCTTTCACTCCGACTCCGGCCCGTGGAGCATGGATCACGCAGCGGAGGACACGAGCCAGGACCAGAGCTACCTCTCCGCCCCTCCCGGTCTTCGAGATCTCCACTCGGAATCGCTTCTCCCTCTTCGCGAGCCGGAACGCGATGACGCCCGTGATCATCGGGACATCCATGGTCCGTCATGTCCGTGCTACTTCGGGTAAAGGTAATGTACGCACACACTGTTTCCCCGGTGCCCGTGTTCTTGATATCGCCGCTCAGGTTCCCGAGATCGTGGGCGGTGACACGCGCATCGGAGCTGTTGTGCTGGAAGCGGGAGTGAACGACATCAGGCTGCGGCAGACCGAGGTTCTGAAGAAGGACTACATGAGCCTGATAGAGACGGTACGCAGCACAGCGCCTAAAGCAATGATCATCGTGTCCGGACCGCTTCCCACGTACAGACAAGGACAGGAAAGGTTCAGTAGACTTTTTGCATTTAATGAATGGCTAATGTTAATGTGTAATGAACAGAAACTGCTCTTTGTAAATAATTGGCATCTGTTTTGGGAGCGACCCAGACTGTATCGGGCAGACGGACTCCACCCCAGCAGAATCGGAGCGGGTGTTCTGTCAGACAACATCTCCGAGACGTTACGCACCAGATGACTGGTAAGTCAAAGTCCAAATTGCAGCCTCTGTTGTCCAAACTTAACTAATATGCATCAGTGTGGAGCGTTACATAGAAACTGTGTCCATTCCTCGTTTAGTGAAGCCAAACAATAAATCTAGTGCAGGATTTAGCAAAAATCTTATCGATAATTAAACCAGAAAATCTAAATATCAGTGAACAAAAACAATTTTTAAAGCTAGGTCTTCTAAACATTAGATCGCTCACACCTAAAGCAGTTATTGTAAATGAAATGGTCACAGATAATAATTTTGATGTTCTATGCCTTACTGAAACCTGGCTTAAACCAAATGAGTATTTTGGTCTAAATGAGTCTAGTCCACCAGGATACTGTTATAAGCATGAGCCTCGTCTGATCGGTACAGCGGCGGTGTTGCGACAATCTATAAAGATATTTTTAATGTTACTCAGAAAACAGGTCACAAGTTTAATTCTTTTGAAGTACTTGTGCTAAATGTTACAGCTGTTAGATGTAAGAAAGAAATCCATATTATCTCTAGCCTTGGCTACTGTATATAGACCTCCAGGGCCATATGCTGAATTCCTTAAGGAGTTTGCAGACTTTCTCTCGGATCTATTGGTGAATGTCGATAAAGCAATAATTGTTGGAGATTTAACATACACGTAGATAATACAAATGATGCTTTAGGGGCTGCGTTTACAGACTTATTAAACTCCTTTGGGGTCAAACAAAACGTCAGTGGTCCCACTCATCGTCTAAATCATACACTAGATTTAATTATATCATATGGAACCAGTCCAACTGATATAAATATTATACCGCAAAACGATGATGTCACTGATCATTACATGGTGACTTGCATAATACGTACTGCCGAAATATGTCATGTTGCGCCGCGTTATAGAAAAGGCAGAACAATCCTTCCAACCACTATAGATAGATTCTCAAATAGCTTACCTGATCTATCAAAGCTGCTAAGTGAACCCAAACAAACTGATCAATTAGATGAAATGACTAGCAGTTTGAGCACCATTTTCACTAGTACATTAGATATTGTTGCACCAATTAGATTAAAAAAGGTTAGAGAGAAAACTAAAGCACCCTGGTACAACAGTGATACGCATGCTATCAAGAGAGAAACTCGTATCTTAGAGCGTAAATGGAAACAAACTAATTTAGAGGTCTTTAGAATCGCGTGGAAAGACAGTATGTCACGTTATAAAAAGGCTCTAAAAACTGCCAGGGCTGAGCATCTCCGCAAACTAATAGAAAATAACCAAAATAATCCAAGGTTTTTATTTAACACCGTGGCTAGACTAACAAATAAACAGACATCGCCAGAGCAAAATATACCGTTACAGTTTAGTAGTAATGATTTTATGAATTACTTCAATGAGAAAATAGAAAGCATCCAAAACGCAATTATAAATGTACAATCCTCTTTGGTGTCTTATGATTCAGCCTCAATTATGGCCCCTCTAGAACAACTACACCGCTTTACAACGATAGGACAGGAAGAGCTAAATAAACTTATCATTGCATCTAAACCAACAACATGTTTATTAGATCCAATACCCACTAAACTACTAAAAGAAGTGTTACCTGTAGTGGAAGAGCCTCTCCTCAATATTATTAACTCGTCTTTATCTTTAGGTCATGTTCCAAAAATATTCAAGCTGGCAGTAATAAAACCTCTCATTAAGAAACCGCAATTAGATCCAAATAACTTAGCAAATTACAGACCTATTTCAAATCTTCCATTTATGTCAAAAATACTAGAAAAAGTTGTGTCCGCTCAATTGTGCTCTTTTTTGCAAGAAAATGATATCTATGAAAAATTCCAGTCAGGATTCAGACCGCATCATAGTACAGAAACTGCGCTAGTTAAAATTACAAATGATTTACTTTTAGCTTCTGACCAAGGCTGTATCTCAATACTAGTCCTACTTGATCTTAGCGCTGCGTTCGACACTATAGATCATAAAATACTCTTGGATCGACTACAAAACTACACTGGTGTTCAGGGACAGGCATTAAGCTGGTTTAGATCGTACTTATTGGACCGTTCTCATTTTGTTTGTTTAAATGGGGAAAAATCAAAGATAACGCCAGTAGACTATGGAGTACCGCAAGGATCTGTTTTAGGCCCTCTGCTATTCTCAATATATATGCTGCCACTTGGTAACATTATAAGAAAACATGGAATTAACTTCCACTGTTATGCTGATGATACTCAATTATATATTTCATCAGCGACCAACGAAAACACTAACTCATCTAAATTGACAGAGTGTCTCAAAGATATAAAATGCTGGATGACGCGTAATTTCCTGCTATTAAATTCAGATAAAACGGAGGTTTTACTTCTGGTCCAAAAAACTACTCACAAAACCTCTTACAATACAACTTTAATATAGATGGATGTCCTGTTACTTTATCCTCTACAGTAAAAGACCTGGGTGTTATACTAGACCGCAACTTGTCTTTCGAAAATCATATTTCATATGTTACAAGAACAGCCTTTTTCCACCTTAGAAACATTGCTAAGCTACGTAACATGCTATCTGTTTCTGATGCAGAAAAGTTAGTTCATGCATTTATGACCTCGAGACTAGATTACTGTAATGCTTTATTAGCCGGTTGTCCTGCATCCTCAATAAACAAGCTACAGTTAGTCCAAAATGCAGCCGCTAGAGTTCTTACTCAGGTAAGAAAATACGATCATATAACACCGATTTTATCATCTCTACACTGGTTACCTGAAACTGCTTAACGCACCAGCGAGCTCGACAGCCTTTTAGACAAACGTTCAGACCCGTTCGGCGCGTATGGTTGGGTTGCGGAGATTTGTGAGATAGTGATTTTCTAACACTGACTCCTGTATAATGGAAATCATTCTGAACATCAGCTATGCTAATTATCTCCCATCTGCCTTTCTGCTGTTATCTCGGGACGGTTGTCCCGAGAAAAATGGCGTTTGTCAGGTCCAGTTTGTATCCAGCCTCTCACGGGGATCTCAGATGCCCCAACGCCTGTGAAGAGACGACTCAACGCTGGCGATATGTTATGGCTCCATATTATATATGAACAATATTTATATTTAATATTTATATATAAACAATATGAATGTAAGCCAGAGGAGAACTGGCCCCGACTGAGTCTGGGTTCTCCCAAGGTTTTTTCTCCATCCAATCTGATGGAGTTTTGGTTCCTTGCCACTGTCGCCTTGCTTTGCCTTGCTTTTGGCTTGCTTAGTCGGGTTTTTACCATTTAACAATATTACTTATCTGTGTTGTACTTCTGTCATGTTATCACTGTGAAGCTGCTTTGATACAATCTGTATTGTGAAAAGTGCTATATAAATAAATGTGACTTGACTTGACTTGACTTACTTAGTTACCCCATATGGAAAGTAACTTTTTAAGTTACCCGTTACTTTTACGTTACTTTTATGTTGTTTGACTTTGGGCAGAACCCAATATCTGTTCCTAAATGTGTAGGCCTACATAAAGATCTACTATGCATAATGCCATATATAATGCCATAAATGCGTAATGCAACAGTGTTGATTTTTTTATGAATAAATGCCCGTTAATGGTTAGGCATATGCATGGGCGGCGCTAGGGAATAGAATGAAAGCCACCAAGAAAGACCAAAGCTCCCTGTTAGCATCCCCAAAAATAATTTCTGGAGGCAGTTATATTCAGGCTGTATTCTTGGAAGTCCTGAACCGCATGGTGAAGAAAAATTAATAAATAAAAAGAATAAAAAAGCTTTAGTAAGTGTAAGTCTATTTTACAGTGTATCTTGTTATTTCAACATAATAGGGGACATTCTAATCTGCATTAATTAAAATTAAGCATTCATTGGTTTTCTATGGGAGGAAAAATGCTTAACGTTTCTTAAACACGTTGTGTTCATATTCTGGGCTCATCTGATTTTTTGTACATAGTATAGCCTACTTTATTTTGATTTTTGTATCATAATGATTAATAAATGCACACACAATTATCCATGAACTTGATAATTGTTGCAGATATGTTTTACTATGCACATAAACAAATGCCTTTCAACTTATGTGTGCAAAATTCGGTAACACTTTACAATAAGGTTCATTAGTTAACATTAGTTAATGTATTTACTAACATGAACTAACCATGAGCAATACATTTGTTACTGCATTTGTTCATATTTGTTAATGTTAGTTCATGAAAATACAGCTGTTCATTGTTTGTTCATGTTAGTTCACAGTGCATTAACTAATGTTAACAAGATTTTAATCAAGTGTTAGTAAATGTTGAAAATAACATTAACAAAGATTAACAAATGCTGTATATGTGCTATTCATTATTAGTTCATATTACCTAATGTAGTTAACTAATGTTAACTAACGAACCTTATTGTAAAGTGTTACCCAAAATTCAGATTTAAATGAATGTGCAGCAATTTGTACAAATACAGGGCTACACATGTTGTAGCCATTAAATAAGCACATTTAGTTTCATATTTGTTCAAATATTATAATGTTATTGTTTTTCCATCTATGTTGATTATGAAAAGTAAACAGCATGAGCAAGATGGATGCGCAATATATTGAGAGACTTTGAGTGGGTCAGACATGATTTTGACAACTTCAGTAAGTTTTGTTTTGAAGAAAGCCTTTCTTTTTTAAGTGAATTTCGTTTTGTATAAATTGTATCTTAATTTTTATCAACCAATTGCCTGTATTTAATAAATAAGAAGCAACTATAGCAGACAATATAATCATGACAGGTGGCGCCGGCGCAGTCACTTGTTGCGTGTGTGACTTGGAGCGCACCTCATCATAAAATAACCGAAACTCAGCATATGCCTCACAGACATGATAAATATATCTATATATAGAAAGCTTGAAATGTCTTTAAACGAAACAATTCAAAACGAAAAGATATAGGCTACTCTCTGATTATGTAATCCATTATGTGCATTTCTTAGGCGTTCACGGAGATGGTGATTCGCTGTCAAATCTGTCAAATGACAGAGATCGCTGTCAAATCTGTCCCTGGGAAAAGTAATGTTGTGCCGAATTGAAAAAGGAAATACGTTTCGTTACCAAATTTTCTGAAGTAACGCGTTACACTACTTTTTACCCGAAAAGTAGTTACGTTACTGTAACGCGTTACACACAACACTGGCCCCAAGTACTGGTAATTGTCTCACCTAGGGTTAAAGTCTTCTCTGAACTTAAGGGGTTCTGCCATGGACATGTCACTCTTCATAGACACACAGCTGGACTCTGGAGATGCTGCTCTCTGGTTCTGGAAGTGAACAACATCCTCCTCCTTTCGCTCCACATAAAGACAGTCCTTTTGTGTCTCCATAAAGATTTAGGTTCTGCATTTAGAGATAAAACACAAACAACTAAACACCAGTAGCTTGGTTCTTAAAGAATTTTCCCATTTATTTTTTTCCGATAATGATTCTACAACCACAATGAGAACAAACTATGGCAGAAGGCGGACATGAAACTGAGGCAGAGTTTGTCGCTAAACAAGGAACTACCTCTACAATCTGGAACTGGTACACACACAGATATATTTCCATTTGCCGAACACTTACAGTACTGAGCGTTTGAGAGTTTCGATCTCCATCAAGTGATCCAAAAATTTCTATTTCACTTTATTCCAATCAATAAATGCAGTGTATTTGATGCACAGTAACACGCTAGTGCTCAGTGTTTCTCACGCACTCAAATGGCTCGTTTCCAGCTGAGTGGTACGAGTACGGTACAGTTCGGTTCGGTACGCAATTATTTGCGTTTTCACTGTCAAAAGTTGTGAATGGTACCAAAAAGCCGAACACGTACCGTACCACTATTTTGGGTACCCTTCCATTGGGGTACCTAGCACAGTGAAAGGGTACTAAAAGTTGGAGCTAAGACTAAAAGGTGGAGCTAGTGATTGGTGGACAGAGTATCGTCACTCACGGTTGCTACAAGGGCATAGAAGCATACAGTTGAAATAAAACACTACTGTTATTGTGTCACAAAATATAGTTTTAAGAGTTCAGGTGAGAAAGCAATTTTTTAAAGCTCAAATATGTGGTTTATTTATAGATTTATGATAATTTGACTGAGATCCATTTTCAGCGATCACCGGACGCTACGCGCTCATGTCCCCGCCTGGAACAGCCTTTCCTCGGCTAGTCGTTCTGTTCGTCTTGTATAAACCTGAACAGGTGATCTTTTGGTCTAATAAATCTATAATTCGCTTCCCTGGCCAATAGCTTTGGCAGAAGGCTACATGAAGTTTCATACCTTTGAGCGCTGAATTTGTATATTTGACTGACTGAATTGTTTCTTTATGTTATTTAAGTTTTACTGTATATATGCTTGTACCTTTTAATTATACTTTTATAATGGCTAATAATACAACTGAAATTCCAGAAAAATAGATAATTTTGTCATTTTTTAAATTTTATTACAAGATAATCTGTAATGTTGTTTATTGCAACATTTGTACCAATATCGATATGCAATACATTACATATTGCCTGGAATATGTTTAATATTTTTACATTTAAACGAAAAGAGGTATATTTATATAGTGAGTAATGGGAGATTTCGGACGCAGCTGCCGACACCTGCTGCGTCCGAAATCTCCCATTACTCACTATATAGTGGACTATATATAGTGAGCTCGCCATTTTGTAGTGCTGTCCGAATGTATAGTGATGATTATTATACCCTATATAGTCCACTCAATGTATCCCAGAATGCATTTTGAAAAGTAGTGAACAACCGATGGTCACTAGCATAAGCCCTACATACCATCATGCATTGCGCTGATCGTAAAAATAAGTTATAATCATGTGTGGAGTAGGGCATTATAACAAAAACGGCCGGAATTCACTTTTAGTTTTTAAATTTTGGAGAAATAAGCTCAATATAATGTAATGTATTTATTTTTAAAAATCTATTTAGCCCAGAGCCGGCTCGGCACCAGCTGACAGGTGATGTAATCAACGGCGCAGAGAGACGATCGAGTAGTGTCCGAAAGTGGTGTTTCTATTGTGCTGGTGAGCTCACTATATAGTGCTTTGCCCTCTAACCCCAACATAGGGGGTAGGGAGTAGTGCTTTGAGTGGAGATTTCGGACGCAGCAACCATGACCATACTGTCTATGCGATGACTGAGCGCCGAATCCAAACACCCTCCTCGTTAAAAGCTGATTTGTGTTGAAGTAACGAGTAGTATCTAAATAAAAACTAAATAAACAAAAACAAAAATAGAGAAAATAAAAGTGCTTCTGTGTCAAAATGTAAAAAAAAGAAAGAAGAGAAATCCATTTGGCAAGACAGGTCTATTTAAAAACATTAAACTAGACATAACATAGGCTAATGTGTTTGATATGGGATTAAAATGATGGGCAGTGTATGTGATATAAACTAATGATTAATTATGTCAATATTCGTTTGTTCCGGTGAGCAAAAAACGCATTTCTGAAGATTCCTCTGCTCGCTCATTCCACTCAGGGTCGCGCGCTCAACCCTGCTTCCGACTTAGGTTTTTTCTATTCGACTATTAGTTGTTTATTTAAGCCATTAGTGGACAAATCGCCCCTTTATATTGATTTAATAACTTAAATAGGCTATACAGGATAATGATAAAGCCACACTCAAGCGCACAAGCTGGCAAAAGCAAAACTGAATGTGTAAAAAATAGCAAGGAGGCATTTAATTGTTCTTTAATAAACTGGTGTTTTCTGCATCGTCTGCAAAGATGAAGATGCAATGCGGTCTCGCCATGAACGAATAAAGATATAAAGGCATGGAAAAGTTCTTCCCGTTGGCACGCCCTCGGGTGGGAAATAGAGACGTGATCATAGACTGTAAGGACGTGACAGGTGGGCGCGCGCCAACGGGAGGAACTTTTCCCCACACTTCGAGCGGCGACTACCATCTGTAGTTCAGGGGGCCCCCTAGTGGCGGCGGGGACCTAAGCAGCCACTTAGTTAGCTTATAGGGAGAGCCGGTGCACGCGGCCATGAGCTATTCAGTTTTGAACATACGTATTCACGCAGCCTCTCGAAAAACCGGGACATTCAGTGTCCCGGGAGAGTGCTTAAATTTCCCGGGACAGGTTAATAAAAAGAAGGACAATCCCGGTAAAACCGGGACAGGTGGCAACCCTACCATTCAGACATGAAAATCACTCACCTTCGGCGAAATTCGACGGTTTTGAAACCAAAATAGGTGACCTACGTGAATACATGTAGATTCGATGAGAAAATGTTTTGAGGGAGGGGGGTATGATGTAGATGAAGCCAGTACTATAGCTATAATATGAGGTAGGAATTAATATCTAGGTCATTAAATTCAAGTTCGCGTGAAACGTCACCTCCGCTGCGGCTGACAGTAATTCTCAATTCAGTTAGCAAACAAACAGCGCATCGACTCCTCAGTCATTCTCCATTCAAACAGCACAGCGCGTCGTCAGCCATAAGCATTCAAACAGCACAAGCAGCGCTCAGCGTTCAAGCAACGATAAATCTACTCTCCAAGATGATTAAATGTTAATATTATTATACTATAGATAAATACTATATTATACTATAGACGATCTGTAGATAAAGCTCTATGGTTTTGATATACATTGACTGTCTTGCTGTAGTACCCTCAATCATGTTTATCATCCTTTACCGCGTGTCTACATCACAACACTGAAGAGCACTATTGTTCTTCACGCGCACAGTAACTGAAATTTAAAACTGTTAAAAGAAAAGGCTCAATAAACTATTGCATAGATAGATACTGTATACACTATCCATCAGATATATTTCCTCTTGTGCTTTGAACTTGTCAATGAGACTCGAAGAGCTCTATGAGAAGAGCTGCGCGCTGTGACTTCAGTGTTGCCTGCAAGCGCATCATTCAGCGCTCACGATGCGCATTTGAAGTCTTTTATAATCAAATCAGTAATACTTTTGCGCAATGAAAATTATCAATAGTATTTTTTGGTTTCTGTTCTGTCTATCTAGCATTATGGTTGCTGCCTCATTAAACAGCTGTAGCTATACATTTGTTGCTATATGTGTATTCTTTAATTTTGTAGTAGACTATTAAAATATTTTATCTTTTTGATTTTATCTTGTTTTTCAGTGAATGCATTTACATCAATACAAAATAAGCAATGTGTAACGTTTTACCAATATTTAGTGCTACAGTTACTGTCTCATATTTGTTCCCCCACTATTTTTTTACTAAATGTTCTGATTTTATATAATTATTGTTTTTCTAGACTAAATTTGACTGAGTTACCCACTAATCTAAGTTTATGATATAATTTTTGTCATAGGTTATGATCATATTTTTGTTGTTGTTTTTCTTGAAGTTGTCTGTATTAGTAGACTGTGTTTAACACACAAAAGAGTGATTATCAGTTCAACACACAGTTATAGAAATTCTACAGATTATTATTATTATTTATTTATTGTTTTACTGCGATGGTAACGGATTCGTATCTGAAATCTTTAAAAAAATATTATTAAAATAAGGCCATAATATTTTTGACTCATGGCTGAAGTTAAGTTTCTCCAGCTTCTTCCCAGGTTGGCAAATAATGCATCTCAAAATGCATCAGATTGAGGCTTTAATTATGGAATATTTCAACATTTTCTTACGGGAGCATGCCCCGAACCCCCTGAGAACCCCCTATATCCTTCTCACCTTTTTCACCCCTGACCCGTTTTCATGCCTGACCATTAAAATGTCTCCACGATCTGCTTTTGAAGAAATATCGTCATATCGTGTTACAGTGCATTCTATCAGTTCAGTTCTGGCGCCTCTGTCTCAACTGTAGGCTACGACGTGACGTAGCCTACACATCACACGTTAATGAATAGGTACGGGACACTGCAGTTCACAAAAGTTCATTATTTCGGTAACACTTTACAATAAGGTTCATTTATTAAACATTAGTTCATGCATTAACTAACATTAACTAACCATTTGTTACTGTATTTGTTATTCTTTGTTAACGTTCAGTTAATACAAATCTAGCTGTTCATTGTTGTTCATGTTAGTTCACAGTGCATTAACTAATGTTAACAAGATTTTAATAAAGTATTAGTAAATGTTAAAATTAACATTACCAAATATTAACAAATGCTGAAGAAGTATTGTTCATTCTTTGTTAATGTTAACTAATGTAGTAACTAATGAACCTTATTGTAAAGTGTTACCATTATTTCCATAAGCCTTTCGAGGTTAAACATTTAATTCACGTGCTGATGCGCTGTTCTAACGTGCGCTTTCCTGAACACATACCCCCGACGCTCACAGGCACCAGAAGCCTGTCAAACAGCGCCTACTGGACTGAGTTATGCCAATACTGTTAAATACACACAGGCCCTCATTTATCATTCTTGCGTAGAAACTGGAGTATATGTTGGCGTAAGATTATGCTTACACTCCTCTCACCGCCTGATTTATGAAGCTGTGCGTACCTTTGAAATTCAGGTGTATGCAATGCCATCCCTTGATAAATCCCTTGGCCGAAAACGATCGTCATTAGAATAACACGCCCCTAAATATTCAAGTCTCCGCTCCACCCCACGCCCTCATTTTATGCCATGGACACGGAAGACGGCAAAAAAGAGAAACTTCTCTGACGTGGAGCCGAAATGACCTATCACAATGCATTATTTTACAGCACGTCTTTTGAAATTAGCATTTAGATTTCAAATCACGTCACATGTATTGAGAATAAGGAGTTGACGTCATTGTACAGAGACCCTCCCTTTCCGCCACGTTGGTTGGATTCGCACGCTAAAACAGTATTGTTAACGTGTGTTTTTAGCTTGGTAGTAAAGGAGGTTCTCGCAATTCCGCACTGTTTTACCATGCCTGGAAGTCACTGCTGCGTTAAAAAACTACTCCAATAGACCATTTCACAAGATGTAAACAACACTGGTCCAGAAACACTTCCGGTTTCAGTTTGTAACTGTTTTCTTTATTTCACATGTAAAGAAAACATATTAAGATGTTTGTTTAACTTTTTGATTCAGTTTTAAATGTTTTGTTGGTTGTATTTTATCCCAGCTTTTATGTAGTGTTTAAAAAAATGAAACAGGAAGTGCTTCTGGACCAGTGTTGTTTACATCTTGTGAAATGGTCATGCCTCGCACGATGTATATGGAAAACATAGAACAATGAATACAGTTTTTAGGTTACCGAAATGGACAGAGCATCAGGAAGAGTCTCTGACCTGCACAGACGAGAGATGCCGAATTGCTTGGTTTGCTTTATTTGCTTTTTTCATGGTATTGCTTGGATTGCTTTAGCCTTTAGTATACGATTTTCACTGTTTGCTGTGCCTTAACGAACATATGCAAAAGTGTTGTTTGAGTGCCTGTTCATTATCTTTTATTTCATTGAAATAAATGTTTGAAACAACTTGATATGCCTTAACAATATTTATTGAGAACTGAAATATATAGGATACATATATATTTGTACAACATAAGTTTCATGGACAACATAAGTAATAATAATTAAAATAATAATACTGTTATTAGTGCAAAAGAACAAATATCTTGATGCTGCTTTTCCAAATACAGCTGTTTTGCGCTTTGTGAGAGTTTGTTCCTGTAAGGTCCCTTTTCTTCGCCTTATCTTTTGCATTGCTTTACTTTCTTCCTTTTTCTCGTATTCTTAGATCCGTCTCTGTCCTGCCAAAATAATAAATTTCGAAAATTTAAGAGCTCTGGAAATGTTTAGTCGTATCTATGGGTTCTAAAGGCGTTGCCCTGAGTAATCGATAGCATCTCCAGACCATCATGGCCGAACCGACTCAGTTACGCCCGAAATTGGCACGATGACTCCTCATTCTCAATAGTGATGATGATGATGTGATGTGAATTACCATTCATTCACATTAATAATTGCATGACAATTTGTAATATTCTTCTTCTTATTATTATTATGATGATTTGTATTAATGACGCTTATTGTTATTTAAAAGAAGGATGCTGGTATTATTATTTGTATTATTATCTATTATTATTATTATCATTTAGAAGAATTAGAATGTATTTTTTGTTATTTTGTAATGGTTATTTTTTGGTCATTGAAAGCCTTTCCATTACTGAACCCAGTCCGTGTGCACCTGCACGGGGATAATCCTGGAACGTCATGTGAAGCGCACAGGCTTGCAACTGAAGGAATATATGCTTACAAATCAAATGCTTTGGTAAAGTCAAACAAATTAAACATTGAAATCCATGTTGCACAAAAATAAACACTGAAGTTTATAATTACTATGTTGTTGTTTTTTGTTTTTTTTCTACAGTGGGTCATAATATATCATATCTTTTTAGTTTGTCAGTGCGTTATGTGGTGTTAGGAATTGTTCTGCGCATTTCCACACTAACTCAAAATCGTGCATACACCTTCCTCCTGAGCTGGTGTTGGATTTCAGCGTGCCATACGCAAGCGTCCATTTTGATAAATCTCAAAGTCACCTGGTTTTCAATGTACGCTGGACATTTGGTGTACACACTTTTGATAAATGAGGGCCACAATGTTTACATGAACAGAATTGGCTTGTCTAAAGTGAAAGCAAACATATGAGAGAAAATCTGGTGTAATATGCGTCTATGTAAAACGTGTCACGTGCTGGTCTAAAAGCGACAGGAGTAAATGAGTTCTGCCTGCTCGTCCTTTAAAGGGATAGTTCACAAAAAAATAAAATTAGAAATCTATCATTATTGACTTGTATTAATTTCTTTCTTGTGCTGAACACAAAAGAAGATTTTTTTTAATGTGGGTAGTTACTGGTCCCTGTCAGACTTCCAGGACAGAGAGAGAAAAAAAACTATAGGCCTACACTGGGGACCAGCAACTGTTTGGTTACCACATTATTTGAAAATAACTTTATTTTCAACAGAAGAAAAAAAGCTGGAAAGGAGCTGGACAAGAGCCACACTAGTTGTAAGCTTTGTCAGAATAAAACTTAAAAATGTTGGAAACACTGACAAATGTGAGAAGCCATGACAAGTTTCCCCCCAGAGGAGGAAAAACACTCGGCTGTACCGATAGTTGTTATATATATACAAGTATGTAGCTAGTTCAGGCACAAATTTATTTTCCTGTTGGTTCTTTGCAATGTTAATAAAATATATTGTACATTAATTCTTCATGGGTCATTACTTTGTAGTTTTAAAGCAAAGTATTTATATAGTCACACACACACACAAAAAAAGATTCAGATAATCGATTTAGCATTGAAACTGGCAGCCCTCTGAAATCGTAATCAGAATAAAATAATAGAGATGCCTAGAGATTCCCACCCCTTATTAGAATTGTTGTTATTATTTTTTCACAGAACACTGAATGACCAACAATGTCTTAAGCACCACCAAGTTCAGTTAAAATGACAAATATGCATTCATACGTTTTCAATCATACATGGTTACCAAGTTTTAGTTCTAATTACTTAGGTTCTATCATTAAATAATACTTGAATAGTTGCACTTTCTTGTAATTTTGTAACATATCTGATATGGAATGCCAAAGCTGACTTAATTAAAAATAAATAAATACATAAATAAATAAATATACATAGAAATGTAAAAAAGCAAAAATACATAAATAAATACATAAATAAATATACAAAGAGTATTTATACTTTTATTTCCATATTTATGTATAATTGTATTTTATTTATTTATTTATTTATTTATACATTTATTCATTTATTTATTTCCACATTAATATTTATATATTTTCACATTTATTTATTTATACTTTTTATTTATTTCCACATTTAATTATTTCCACATTTATTTAGTCCAACATTTCTTTCTCTGTATGCTAATGAGGGGGCGTGTTTTAACTCAGACATCAGCAATTGAACTCAGAAAGGCAGTGCTGAAGCTTTTGCGGGCACAGGGACACCTTGTGGTGTGTCCAAACAAAACGCAATTTTACTGATAACAGCCATAGTGCTTTATTATTATAATAACTGAGTAGTTTATCGATTAATATTAAGAACTTGACATATATGATGATGTGTAGCTATAAGCCTACTTATTTAATAAGGTTTGGGTAGATATAAAATCAATTTATAGGGGAAATATCACCACAACCATGGGCACGAACGGTACTGTTTGAATGGATGATGCTTCTGTGCTCCAATGCAAGGCGTGAGATGCGTGGCTCAATGCGTTTACATGAGCCCCTTTTGTTTGATTTAAGAATAATTCAAAATTGATGACTTGTGATTAATCAGTATCTAAGAACAGCATCTAAATATGGGTTTCGTTTTAAGCATTTGAATTATCACCTGCTGTGCACACGAAATTAGGAAACGCAAATGTAAACCGCTTAATGAGTTCGCATTTCAAACTGATCAATATGCTTGCTTGGGAGTCAGTGAAATGTGCGCTGGTTTCTCTCCGCGTTCTGCGCTGGTGTGCAAGTCTCATCGGCAATAAACCCCAGCCAAACGCAAGCTATCCGCCCTATCCACCGCGTTTACACTGTTATTAATAGTGGATACTTTCACACGCTTTCATGTCCAACTATCTGCTATCAGGACCGTTGAAGTGCAGTTTCTGTTCATGTGTGCATGCTGTGTATTAACCCTATATAGCCTACCCTACATAGGCTACAGTTAGGGTGATTCACATGAAATTAAAAATGTGATATTGTCCCCACAGCTCTTGCGTTTTGTTTGGTCACACACCACAAGGTGTCACTGTGGCCTCAAAGCTTCAGCACTACCACTCTGAGCTCGATTGCTGATGTCTGAGTTAAAACACAGCCCCCTCATTAGCATACAGAGAAAGAAATGTTGGAATAAATAAATGTGGAAATAATTAAATGTGTAATTAATTAAAAGTCTAAATAAATAAAAGTGGAAATAAATAAATTAGGGATGCACCGAATCCACATTTTTTCACTTCCAATCCGATCCTGATACCTGAATTTGGATATCAGGCCGAATACCAATACTTTCCGAATACCAGATCTGCATTTGCTTTAATATTATAATAATTATTGTTGATTTTATATGATGCTGAAATAAACTCCTCTCTACAGGCAAGTATGATATGTGTACGTACGTATGTATGCATGCATGTATGTCATACTGTATATATATATATATATATATATTAGGGGTGGTTAATCTGTGATTTCCCAATTCGAATTCGATTATAATTGTGAAGTGCAAATTCGAATTTACAGTCGATTTTCGATTATTAACGATTCTGAATTAGCGATTATTGATTTTCCATTTTACAACAGTAAACAAAAATACACTTGACCAACATATGATTATATTAACAGCAGCAACATTTTGGTATTAATTGCACTTTTTATTTGTTTGATATTCAATGAAAATGTAATGATGGTTAGTAAAGACATACAAACATGCTTGTTGTCTACTACTTTAGGCAAACCATTATCTTTAAATAATTTTTTTAACAATTGTGTTGCATTATAATGCAAAGGCACCTGGTTCTATTAATTGACAGCATTAAAATGCATTTTGTGATTTCCTTTAATTGAAAATCTTTGAAGCAAGTTTGGGGGGCTTGAAGGGCACCAATTCAGAGAATCACCCAGAAATTCAAGAGAACAGCATTTATCTGAAATAGAAACTTTGTAACATTAAACAATACAGTTCAAAAGTTTAGAGTTGGTAAGAATTTTTCTTAAATTTTTTGGGAGAAAGAAAAAAGAAATCTATACTTTTATTCATCAAGGATAAATTAAATTAAGTTGATCAAAAGTTACAGTGAAGACATTTATAATGTCCCATAAAATTAACGTACAATATATTTTATTAGCATTCCAAAGAACCAACAGGAAAAATAAACGTGTGCCTGAAACTAGGAGCATAACTTTAACTTACTTGTAGTAAATTAATATTATAACGACTGGTACAGCCGAGCGTTTTCCTCCTCTGGCTGGAAACGTGTCATATGGCTTCTCACATTTGTTACGTGTTGCCGTCGTAAGTTTTATTCTACAAAGCTTACAACTAGCGTGGCTCTTGCCCAGTTCCTTCCCCTTCAACTTCAGAAGCCAAAATATTTCCACACGTCAGCTTTTAACCTAACAAGGAGGGTGTTTGGATCTCGCGCGCCATCGCGTCTCTGTTATGTGCACGCGTCAGACGGTCCGGTCACTGCACTTTGCCGTCTTCGCGTTCCGTAAATATTACGTTATTATAAAACTATATATATATATATATATATATAATTTTTTTTTTTTTGGAAAATCGATTTTGGGATATTTGTAAATCAGATCTAGAGTAATCGTCCGCATCGCGATGTACATAAAAAATGAATTTCCCACCCCCTAATATATATATATATATATATATATATATATATATATATATATTATATATTATATATTATATATATATATATATTATATTATATTATATATATTATATTATTTATGTGTGTGTGTATATATATATACAAACATTAAATAATGATAAAAAAGAGATAGACAACTAAACAAAGATACACATGCTTTAATTTCAGGAAGGTCTATAATGCCTCGATTTCCACTGAGGGTACGTTGCGATTGTAAAGTACAATACAGTATGGGTTAAGAACAAAATTATCTCTTTTTGTTGCATTTCAGTTTTATCAATAATAGCCATTATAAAAGTATAAGTAAAAGGTACAAACAGATACACAGTAAAGCTTAAATAACATAAATAAACAATTCAGTCAGTCAAATATACAAATTCAGCGCTCTAGATATGAAACTTCACGTAGCCTTCTCCCAAAGCTATTGGCCAGGAACGAATTATAGATTCACGAGACCAAAGATCACCTGTTAGGTTTATACAAGACGAACTATATCTTATGTTTAACCACTACAGAGACGTCCGAGTCAGCGGCAAACGTCAGGATGACTAGCCGAGGAAAGGCTTTTCCAGGCGGGGGACACGAGCACGAGCGTTCGGATGATCGCTTGAAATTGATGTTCAGTCAAATTATCATAAATCTATAAATAAACCACATATTTGAGCTTTAAAAAACTACTTCTCGCCTGAAAAACTCTTAAAACTACATTTCGTGACACAATAACAGTAGTATTTTATTTCAACTGTATGCGTCTAATGCCCTTAGCACGCGCAAGTGACGATACTCTGTCCACCAATCACCGTTCTGCAGTGAGTCTAGCTCTCACCTTTTAGTACCCTTTCACTGTGCTAGGTACCCCAACGAAAGGGTACCCAAAGTAGTGGTACGGTACAGTTCGGCTTTTTGGTACCATTCACAACTTTTGACAGTGGAAACGCAAATAAATGCGCACCGAACCGAAACCGTACCGTACCCGCTGCAGTGGAAACAAGGCATAACATTATTCAGGTATGGTCTAAAAAGAATTATAGTAAAGTAATCAAAAGTAAAATAGCACTGCAAAGTTTATCATAGATAGATTTATGCTTATTAAAGCTAAAGTTATTCATTCAAAGAGCTGTGAGGGATTTTCCTCTTTGCCTTTTGTTGTTTGATTCTCAGTAATGTTGAAATTGTCAACATAGACTGCTGCCCTTTCAAGAACAAGTGCAGAAATTATAGTCTACTGATACACCATATTTCTCCCAACTATTTCCATAACTAACGTTACGTCTTTTAGACATAAACTGTTTAAGTTTTAATCTCCAAGCCGGTCGTTTTGACATTTTTGTGTTGTCTACTTTTGATCGTTTAGACGCGCATATGAAGCCCAAAGTATGATTTGCTTGTCTCGTTACGAGTCTGTTTTGGAGCGCGCGCCGCATTGGGAACAGCAGATGCTTGCGCAGATTTTTGTGCTTTTAATAGCTCTTTTATTATTAAAAGGGTCCCGCAGTTTAGCAACAGCAGAGACAGCATTTTACAACAATCACCGATCGTGGTAATTCTGTCTTAAATTTTGAGTTTTTAAGGAGAAATGAAAGCTCACAGCTACGATGGGAAGGAAGTTGAGCTGGACAATATAGCGGCTATAGTTTTTAATGGTTTTACCTCTATATATTCTATAATCTTTGGAAATCAGACTAATATCACAGATCTAAAGTGTAACATAGGCTCCGTTTGAATGTTTAGTTCTGGGGCTCGTTCTTCATACGTCGCTAACTCAGTTAGCTGGATTTGATTGTTGGCGATTTGCCATGATCTTGAATCGTTTGGTTCTTCGAAGCTCATCCTGGACTTGCTGTCATAGCAACAGGTCCGTCAGCTTGAACCTGCTCACGAGCAGGCTTACTTCATGTAAACAGGATTCGAATCTCGGCTGATACGGGAAGTCCTTTCAGCGCAGCGCGATAGTGTAGCCTAATTTCTGAGATTTCTGCACACACTGCAGGAGGGATTTTGGCCTACTCCTCCACACAGATCTTCTCTAGATCAGTCAGGTTTCTGGGCTGTCGCTGAGAAACACAGAGTTTGAGCTCCCTCCAAAGATTCTCTATTGGGATTAGGTCTTGGAGACTGGCTAGGCCACGCCAGAACCTTGATATGCTTCTTACAGAGCCACTCCATGGTTATCGTGGCTGTGTGCTTGGGTCATTATAATGTTGGTCTCATCTGACCACATGACTTTCACCCATGACACCTCTGGATCATCCAAATGGTCATTGACCAACTTAAGACGGGCCTTGACATGTGCTTGGTTTAAGCTGGGGAACCTTCCGTGCCATGCATGATTTCAAACCATGAACGTCTTAGTGTATGTACCAACAGTAACCTTAAACAGTGGTCCCAGCTCTTTTCAGGTCATTGACCACCTCCTCCCGTATAGTTCTGGGCTGATTTCTCCCCTTTCTTAGGATCACTGAGACCTGAGATCTGCAGCTGTATTATACAAATAAATAGTTAAAAAAATAATAATATATTGTGATTTCTGGATTTTTTTCCCACTGTCTCTCACAGTGGACATGCACCTATGATGACAATTTCAGACCCCTCCATGATTTCTAAGTGGGAGAATTTACAAAATAACAGGGTGGTCAAATACTTATTTATTTTCCTCACTATATACAGTAATTTCTCTTTTTGTAGGAGCATTTGTTTGTTCCTGTCACCACCACACAAAACACTTTTTTAAGATAACAATCTGTTATAAATATGAAGATACTGTACTGTTTCTTGGAGATTGTATTATATTTCATCTATAAAGATGAAGATTGACATTTTGTTAATTAAGCACTTTAATGTTGTAAAAATTAAACAATTTATGTTCAGTTAGATGTGTTTGCTGTATAATTATACTGTACATCTAGGTAACGAAGCTATATACCAAATAAATACATAAATAATCTTTTAGAAAGGCCTCATTGATTAATTTTGCCTGGGGCTAACAACTTAATGTAGGTCAGCCTCTGCTTATAGGGCGCATATTATTAGTATTAGTACTATAATAGGGGCCGCTTAGCAACAACACCGTTTTAACTAAAACAGAAAACTTTTAATGCGTTCTTCTGGGTGGTTATTTGCACGACAACGGTGTTTGGTGGCTCGAGAATGCAAAATCTTTGTTATAAGCTAACTGAACAGTGCTCTGTCAAAATGACTATCTATGCAGTAGGCCTATTCTACAAGGACATTTTTTGTTGCAGCCAGCTCCTGCTGCATTCAAAGTGAAAAAAGCAATCCTTGTAACTTCAAGTGACTTACTGGTTTCTGGTTTACTGGGTTTGTTCGAAATGTAAAACTACAAACCAACGTTCATTGCAGTTCATCATGACAACATACAGCTTGCTTTTCTTATGGTGCGATTCACGTGCTATTATGGTAAGAAAAGCCTAAGTTGAAAATGCACATGAACACCCCCTCATGTGTTATTTGGGCCATTGGGCAGCTCATAGAATATTTTGATGCCAAGAGTTGCCGAGATAACCTTTGACCTTTTCAAAATGGCAGAGCGCAATAAGAGTGAGAAAAAAAATATGTACTGTTCATGATCTAGAAATATATTATTTACCGTTTGTGTTTTGATAAATCGTTTTCTGATGACTTAAGCAATCTAAAATAGTTTTAGCTAGTCTCGGGTCTCCATCCTTTTACCACGACAACAAAAGCACTTGAACGCAACACACTGGTAAATAATGTTACCAGTTCACAAGTGGAAAATATCATATTTTCCATAGCACGTGAACACAGGGATATGATTAGAATGAAGTGAATCTAAATAATGTTTTATAGCCTACTGCTCGAGCATTACATTAGCAAAGTGCCAACAACAGTGTGTTAAAATGTGGTAATAATCATAACAACTACATAAGAATTATAGAACAAATATATAACGTTAATTAGAACAAATAACTTACGGGCATATCCAGGCTTAAAATCATCCACCGAATATGATTCCCGATATGGATCAGGAAGTTCGAATCTGTAAATTTATTGCCAACTTTACTCAAATCGTTTGGACTGTCTTCACGAAACCGAAAGTAAACCGAAAAGGCATAATTCTAGGGCAGAACATTAAACATTCCGTAGGAGGGCAGATTGTATCACAAATGGGAAATATACAATAGCGTTTAGTATTAAAAAAAACAACCGAAAAACAAAGATTTAACTTGATTTTTTGTTTTGCGTTATGAAGGCAAGAGAAAATAAAACAGCTTTCGATTTCGACACGTGGGCAGGAATGAAACGTCCCTTTCTCTGACTTGTCAGATCAGCTCAAACCGTCATCAGTTCTTCCTCAAGTTCCGCATTTAAAATCAGAATAATAGTCCTCTGCTGCTGCAGTTCTTACCAATTCTTAACGCGTTTATTGAAACTACATTTCAACTACATTCTTTCTCATGAAACAGTCAGAATAACGGATGGCTCAACACAACCGTGCAGTGGTATTTCTTCTCCGTAGACCAGCAGCTGAGCAAGTGCAAGGGGGTCCGTAAAATAATTTGCTAACCTATTTTCACAACTGTAAGCTCTTCTTCTTCATGTATTTAGCAGTTGAACTATGCTGTAGATTATGAAGGACTAAAATCACAAAAGGAAAAAAATGCATCCTTTAACCGTGATCTAAGATTTTTTTTATCATGATCACTGTGAGTGCAGCAACCTGACTCACTAGCTTAGGACTTAAAAGTTCTTTTGTACTCAACACAAAACGTCCGCGAATCAAAGTTGTTGAATCCAAAGTTATTCGTTTGACATGTTTAATTATGAATTTCAAAAACATAAAATAAACAAAAACTTAGAATCTTTACTTTCTTACAAATTATACTACAGGGCTGTTGAATGCTTGATTCTGATTGGTTGAGAACGTTCTAAAGGTGTGCATTATTTTCAGGGAAACGCACGGCTAAAGTGATTTCAGGCAAGTTCTAAACCGCATTACAGTTCCATATCACTGCGCATAGTTAACGGAAAATAGGATTCAAATTCATAACAAGAGAAGACATGCAGCCCCATGGCGCTTGATCTGCAGTTTTTCAATGTCTAAACTTCACAACCAATTGACACATACAGTTTATTTTTAATAAATAAATTATAGTCTATAATAGGCTAAATGAGAAAATTAAACTGAACATATAAATAAATTAAATAGGTCCTGCTGCACGGATTTTCGTTAATTAGCTATTCCAGATAATATAACAAATAAATAATTATTGATAGGCTTAAAAGGTTAAAAGGGCTTTGTGTTTTTCATTTATTGAGTTATCTACTGTAAATTATAGAAAACGATAATGAACAAATTAATTAAAACGAAAGTTAATAAATAAATAAATAATATTAATATTGACACACATGCTTTTCTGTATTCATTACTTCAACGTCTCTCTCTCTCTCTCTCTCTCTATATATTATCTGTATGTTCTCTCTTTCTTCTTCTTCTCTTTCTTTTCTTTCTTTCTTTCTTTCTTTCTTTCTTTCTTTCTTTCTTTCTTTCTTTTCTTTCTTTCTTTCTTTCTTTCTTTCTTTCTTTCTTTCTTTCTTTCTTTCTTTCTTTCTTTCTTCTTTCTTTCTTTCTTTCTTTCTTTCTTTCTTTCTTCTTTCTTTCTTTCTTTCTTTCTTTCTTTCTTTCTTTCTTTCTTTCTTTCTTTCTTTCTTTCTTTCTTTCTTTCCTTCCTTCCTTCTTTCTCTTTCTTCCATCTATCTGTTCTTTCTTCTATCTATCTATCTATCTATCTCTATCTATCTATCTATCTATCTATCTATCTATCTATCTATCTATATCTATCTATCTACTGTATCATCTTTATTTTCTATATATCGATATTATCTCTTTCTTTCTTTCTTTTTCTTTCTTTCTTTCTTTCTTTCTGTTCTTTTTCTTTACTTTGCTCTATTCTATCTATCTATCTCTATCTATCTATCTATCTATCTATCTATCTATCTATCTATCTATATCTATTTTCTGTATTTCTATATATCGATATTATCTCTTTCTTTCTTTCTTTCTTTCTTTCTCTTCTTTCTTTCTTTCTTTCTTTCTTTTCTTTCTTTTCTTTCTTTCTTCTTTCTTCTTTCTATCTGTTTCTTTTTCTTTTATTTTGCTTCTATCTATCTATCTCTATCTATCTATCTCTCTATCATATCTATCTATATATATCTATATATTATATCTATCTATCTATCTATCTATCTATCTCTTATTTCTATATATTGATATTATTCTTTCTTTCTTCTTTCTTTCTTCTTCTTTCTTTTCTTTCTTTCTTCTTCTCTTCTTTCTTTCCTTTTCTTTCTTTCTTTCTTTTTCTTTATTTTGCATCTATCTATCTATCTATCTATCTATTATCTATCTATCTTATCTATCTCTCTATTCTATCTATCTGTATCTATCTATCTCTATTATCTCTATCTATCTATCATCTTTATTTCTATATATCGATTTCTTTCTTTCTTTCTTTTTCTTTCTTCCTTTCTTCCTTTCTTCCTTTCTTTCTTTCTTCCTTTCCTTTTCCTTCCTTCCTTTCCTTCCTTCCTTCCTTTCCTTCCTTCCTTTCTTCCTTTCTTTCCTTTCTTCCTTTCTTCCTTTCCTTCCTTCCTTCCTTCCTTTCCTTTCCTTCCTTCCTTCCTTCCTTCCTTTCCTTCCTTCCTTCCTTCCTTTCTTCTATATTGTTCAGTTGGCTATATGTGTGAGACACAGATGTACCAGACAATGTAGACACATGTCTACAGTAAATGCATTTACTGAAATATTTGTTTACTGTTCTCTTGAATTCAGTGTTCCATACACACCATATACAGGACCAGATAGCCTCCAGGACATTGTCAACTTTTTAAGCTTTAAAGACCTAATTTCTAATACGTAGAAAATAACAATACTAATTTCTTATGGGGGACGTCCCGTACAGTATACAAAATCGTTTTTTATATCAAAACAGTTTACTGTAGCATTTTGAAGAAATGTCACATTATTTAACTTCAGAGGCCCATAAATACCTCATTTCTAATGAGTGGAAAAACTTAATGGTCAGTTCTTATACGGACGTCCCATAAAGTATACACAACTCATATCAAACCATTTTCTGTAGCATTTGGAGAATTACACATTATTCGACTTCAGAGGCCCATTTAGGAGAAATCTCCCATTATTTTTACTTCAGAGGCCTATAAATTCATAATTTCTAATAAGTAGAAAAAAAATAACTGTCAGTTCTTGTAGGGGACATCCCATAGAGTACACACACCTCATATCAAATCATTTTACTGTAGCATTTTGGAGAAATCTCCCATTATTCGAATTCAGATGCCTATACATTCCTCATTTCTAATAAGTAGAAAAAACTAATGGCCAATACTTATAGGGGACTTCCCTTTCAGTATACACACCTCATTTCAAACCATTTTACTGCAGCATTTTTGAGATATGTCATATTAATTGACAGAAGGGGTGTATAAAGACCTCAATTCATACGAGTAGAAATTCAGAATTCGTGGAGTAGGTGCTGGCGTCTTGTGGATTACCACTTACCGTCCTAACTGTGGACAACAACGCCAGTCCCACTCACAACCCAGTTCCCAGCTAAGACCACCCAGACTCAGAGGATCAACAGCATGAGCCCACCACAAGCAGCAAGGGGGAATCCGCTGGTCCCGCCCAACCTCCCACCCCTTCCCCAAATCACTTGTAAAAAACTTGTATATTTCCTCGGTATCTGTCTGTCTCCGCAGTTCCAAGACACTCCTGCCACCCAGTCATCTCCTCTTCCAATCAGTCCCGCAGTGCAACTCAGCCTCCTCTCTGTGGCCCGGCTACATCTTTTGCCTGCTGGAAGTCATCTCCTCTTGGGAGTGTGGAGACTGTGGCTCCGCCTCCAGCCTCTGAGTGCTCCGCCTCCACTCCACCTTTACCCGTCGCCCTTGCTCCTGTGCTCACTTACCACCCTTGACTCCAGCGTGTACAATCGGCCATTCAGCCTCACTGGGCTCCTTCTGTTGGACATTACACCTTCTTCGTCATGGACTTGCGGCCCATTCGCTGCCCTATGGCTCTCCACCTCTTTCGCCTTTGACTAGTTCCGCCCTCCCTCAGGTTCCACCTCCACCTATGGTTGCTGCAGCTCAGCCTCTAACCTCGGGATCGCTGCTTCCACTTCAGGGAGTCGGCGCTGTGGCCTAGTCGTGGTCGCCTAGGTCTTTGTGTCTCACTGCCTTATCGCATCTCTGGCTACGTGGTGTGCTCCACCTCAATCACCGTCGTCACCTCCGGTAATCCCCTTGGTAGAGTTGGGACTCTTCACTCAATGGCTACTCCCTTCTGCGACGCCGCCGTGGGATGCAGTCCTGACTGTGGGCTGGGTCTCCGTCTGCTCTTCCCTGCTCAAGGCCACCCCCCTGGCTGTCACCATCATCTTCACCACCCTTTTGCATGGTTCTGCAGAATCTGCATTCTACAACACAATCTATAACATGCATGTAGTATGGGGCGTTGAAGTAGTAAAATATAACATATCTTTAAAACGCTGCAGTAAAATGTTTACTCTATGGGACGTCCCCTAAAAAAACTGACCATTTGTTTTTCTAATTATTAGATATGAGGTATAGGCCTCTGAAGTTGAATAATGTAACATTTCTCCAAAATGCTACAGTAAAATGGTTTGAAACGAGGTTCGTATACTGTATGGGACGTCCTGTAAAAGAACTGACAGTTCGTTTTTTCTACTTATTAGAAATGAGGAATTTATGGGCCTCTGAAGTCGAAAAATGTAACATTTCTCCAAAATGCTACAGTAAAATTGTTTGAAATGAGGTGTGTGTACTCCATGGGACGTTCCCTATAAGAACTGACCATTAGTTTTTTCTACTTATTAGAAATGAGGAATTTATGAGCCTCTAAGGTCAAATAATGTAACATTTTTTCAAAATGCTACAGTAAAATTGTTTGATATGAGGTGTGTATACTGTATGGGACGTCCCCTACAAGAACTGACCATTAGTTTTTTCTACTTATTAGAAATGAGGAATTTATAGGCCTCTGAAGTCGAATAATGTAACATTTCTCCAAAATGCTACAGTAAAATTGTTTGATATGAGGTGTGTATACTGTATGGGACGTCCCCTACAAGAATTGGCCATTAGTTTTTTCTACTTATTAGAAATGAGGTATTTATAGGCCTCTGAAGTAGAATAATGTAACATTTCTCCAAAATGCTGCAGTAAAATTGTTTGATATGAGGTGTGTATACTGTATGGGACGTCCCCTACAAGAACTGATCATTCGTTTTTTCTACTAATTATAAATGAGGAATTTATGGGCCTCTGAAGTCGAATAATGGGAGATTTCTCCAAAATGCTAAAGTAAAATTGTTTGAAATGAGGTGTGAGTACTCCATGGGACGTTCCCTATAAGAACTGACCATTAGTTTTTTCTACTTATTAGAAATAAGGAATTTATGGGCCTCTGAAGTCAAATAATGGGAGATTTCTCCAAAATGCTACAGTAAAATTGTTTGATATGAGGTGTGTATACTGTATGGGACGTCCCCTACAAGAATTGGCCATTAGTTTTTTTCTACTTATTAGAAATGAGGTATTTATAGGCCTCTGAAGTAGAATAATGTAACATTTCTCCAAAATGCTGCAGTAAAATTGTTTGATATGAGGTGTGTATACTGTATGGGACCATGCCCCTACAAGAACTGATCATTACGTTTTCTACTAATTATAAATGAGGAATTTATGGGCCTCTGAAGTCGAATAATGGAAGATTTCTCCAAAATGCTAAAGTAAAATTGTTTGAAATGAGGTGTGAGTACTCCATGGGATGTTCCCTATAAGAACTGACCATTAGTTTTTTCTACTTATTAGAAATGAGGAATTTATGGGCCTCTGAAGTCAAATAATGTAACATTTCTCCAAAATGCTACAGCAAAATTGTTTGATATGAGGTGTGTATACTGCATGGGACGTCCCCTATAAGAACTGACCATTCATTTTTTCTACTTATTAGAAATGAGGATATTTATGGGCCTTTGAAAGTTGAATAATGGGACATTTCTCCAAAATGCTACAGTAAAATGGTTTGATATGAGGTGTGTATTACTACTATGGGACGTCCCCTATAAGAACTGGCCATTAGTTTTTTCTACTTATTCAGAAATGAGGAATTTATGGGCCTCTGAAGTAGAATAATGTAACATTTCTCCAAAATGCTGCAAGTAAAAATTGTTTGATATGAGGTGTGTTTACTGTATGGGACGTCCCCTACAAGAACTGACCATTAGTTTTTTCTACTTATTATAAATGAGGAATTTATGGGCCTCTGAAGTCTGAATAATGGGAGATTTCTCCAAAATGCTACAGTAAAATTGTTTGAAATGAGGTGTGAGTACTCCATGGGACGTCCCCTATAAGAACTGACCATTAGTTTTTTCTACTTATTAGAAATGAGGAATTTATGGGCCTCTGAAGTTGAATAATGGGAGATTTCTCCAAAATGCTACAGTAAAATAGTTTGATATGAGGTGTGTGTACTGTATGGGACGTCCCATATAAGAACTGACCATTAGTTTTTTCTACTTATTATGAAATGAGGAATTTATGGGCCTCTGAAGATCGAATAATGGGACATTTCTCCAAAATGCTACAGTAAAATTATTTGATATGAGGTGTGTATATACTGTATGGGACGTCCCGTATAAGAACTGACCATAAGTTTTTTCTACTTATTAGAAATGAGGAATTTATGGGCCTCTGAAGTCAAATAATGTAACATTTCTCCAAAATGCTACAGCAATGCTACAGAAGTCTGATAGATGGGACAGCCCCTATAAAAACTGACCATTAGTTTTTTCTACTTATTAGAAATGAGGAATTTATGGGCCTCTGAAGTCGAATAATGTAACATTTCTCCAAAATGCTACAGTAAAATTGTTTGATATGAGGTGTGTATACTGTATGGGACAGTCCCCTACAAGAACTGACCATTCATTTTTTCTACTTATTAGAAATGAGGAATTTATGGGCCTCTGAAGTCAAATAATGTAACATTTCTCCAAAATGCTACAGCAAAATTGTTTGATATGAGGTGTGTATTCTGGATGGGACGTCCCCTATAAGAACTGACCGTTAGTTTTTTCTACTTATTAGAAATAAGGAATTTATGGGCCTCTGAAGTCGAATAATGTAACATTTCTTCAAAATGCTGCAGTAAAATTGTTTGATATGAGGTGTGTATACTGTATGGGACGTCCCCTACAAGAACTGACCATTCTTTTTTCTACTTATTAGAAATGAGGTATTTATGGGCCTTTGAAGTCGAATAATGGGACATTTCTCCAAAATGCTACAGTAAAATGGTTTGATATGAGGTGTGAGTACTCCATGGGACGTCCCCTACAAGAACTGACCATTAGTTTTTTCTACTTATTAGAAATGAGGAATTTATGGGCCTCTGAAGTTGAATAATGGGAGATTTCTCCAAAATGCTACAGTAAAATTGTTTGAAATGAGGTGTGTGTCCTGTATGGGACGTCCCCTATAAGAACTGACCATTAGTTTTTTCTACTTATTGGAAATGAGGAATTTATGGGCCTCTGAAGTCGAATAATGTAACATTTCTCCAAAATGCTGCAGTAAAATAGTTTGATATGAGGTGTGTGTACTGTATGGGACGTCCCCTATAAGAACTGACCGTTAGTTTTTTCTACTTATTAGAAATAAGGAATTTATGGGCCTCTGAAGTCGAATAATGTAACATTTCTTCAAAATGCTGCAGTAAAATTGTTTGATATGAGGTGTGTATACTGTATGGGACGTCCCCTACAAGAACTGACCATTCTTTTTTTCTACTTATTAGAAATGAGGTATTTATGGGCCTTTGAAGTCGAATAATGGGACATTTCTCCAAAATGCTACAGTAAAATGGTTTGATATGAGGTGTGAGTACTCCATGGGACGTCCCCTATAAGAACTGACCATTAGTTTTTTCTACTTATTAGAAATGAGGAATTTATGGGCCTCTGAAGTTGAATAATGGGAGATTTCTCCAAAATGCTACAGTAAAATTGTTTGAAATGAGGTGTGTGTCCTGTATGGGACGTCCCCTATAAGAACTGACCATTAGTTTTTTCTACTTATTGGAAATGAGGAATTTATGGGCCTCTGAAGTCGAATAATGTAACATTTCTCCAAAATGCTGCAGTAAAATAGTTTGATATGAGGTGTGTGTACTGTATGGGACGTCCCGTATAAGAACTGACCATTAGTTTTTTCTACTTATTAGAAATGAGGAATTTATGGGCCTCTGAAGTCAAATAATGGGACATTTCTCCAAAATGCTACAGTAAAATTATTTGATATGAGGTGTGTATACTGTATGGGACGTCCCCTACAAGAACTGACCATTAGTTTTTTCTACTTATTAGAAATGAAGAATTTATGGGCCTCTGAAGTAGAATAATGTAACATTTCTCCAAAATGCTGCAGTAAAATTGTTTGATATGAGGTGTGTTTACTGTATGGGACGTCCCCTACAAGAACTGACCATTAGTTTTTTCTACTTATTATAAATGAGGAATTTATGGGCCTCTGAAGTTGAATAATGGGAGATTTCTCCAAAATGCTACAGTAAAATGGTTTGAAATGAGGTGTGAGTACTCCATGGGACGTTCCCTATAAGAACTGACCATTAGTTTTTTCTACTTATTAGAAATGAGGAATTTATGGGCCTCTGAAGTTGAATAATGGGAGATTTCTCCAAAATGCTGCAGTAAAATAGTTTGATATGAGGTGTGTGTACTGTATGGGACATCCCGTATAAGAACTGACCATTAGTTTTTTCTACTTATTAGAAATGAGGAATTTATGGGCCTCTGAAGTCGAATAATGGGACATTTCTCCAAAATGCTACAGTAAAATAGTTTGATATGAGGTGTGTATACTGTATGGGACGTCCCCTACAAGAACTGACCATTCGTTTTTTCTACTTATTAGAAATGAGGTATTTATGGGCCTCTGAAATCGAATAATGGGACATTTCTCCAAAATGCTACAGTAAAATGGTTTGATATGAGGTGTGTGTACTGTATGGGACGTCCTGTATAAGAACTGACCATTCGTTTTTTCTACTTATTAGAAATGAGGAATTTATGGGCCTCTGAAGTCGAATAATGGGACATTTGTCCTAAATGCTGCAGTACAATGGTTTGATATGAGGTGGGTATACTGTATGGGACTGTATGGGACTGATATTTCAATAATGTGACAGATAGATAGATAGATAGATAGATAGATAGATAGATAGATAGATAGATAGATGGATAGATAGATAGATAGATAGATAGATAGATAGAATAGATAGATAGATAGATAGATAGATAGATAGATAGATAGATAGATAGAAGAAAAGATAGAAAGAAAGAAAGAAAGATAGATGGACAGATAGATGGAAAGATAGATGGAAAGATAGATGGAAAGATAGATGGAAAGATAGATGGAAAGATAGATGGAAAGATAGATGGAAAGAAAGAAAGAAAGAAAGAAAGAAAGAAAGAAAGAAAAGAAAGAAAGAAAGAAAGAAAGAAAGAAAGAAAGAAAGAAAGAAAGAAAGAAAGAAAGAAAGAAAGAAAGAAAGAAAGAAAGAAAGAAAGAAAGAAAAAGAAGAAAGAAAGAAAGAAAGAAAAGAAAGAAAAAAAGAAAGAAAAAAAGAGAATAGAGAAGATAGATAAATATATAGAATATGAAAAAAAGAAATGGAGAGAAAGAAAGAGATAGATAGATAGATAGATAGATAGATAAATCAGATAAGATAAGAATAGATAAATAGAATAAAAGAATAGATAAATGGATAGATAGATAGAGATAGATGTAAAGAAAGAATAGATAGATAGATAGAGATAAAGATGTAGGAAAGAATAGATGTAAAGAAAGAAAGAAAGAAAGAAAGAAAGAAAGAAAGAAGCAAAGAAAGAAAGAAAGAAAGATAGATGTAAAGAAAGAAAGAAAGAAAGATAGAATGTAAAGAAAGAAAGAAAGAAAGATAGAAAGTAAAGAAAGAAAGAAGATAGATAAGAAAGATAGAAATATGAAGAAGAAAAAGAAAGAAAGATAGATGTAAAGAAAGAAGAAAGAAAGATAGATGAAAGAAAGAAAGAAAGAAATGTAAAGAAAGAAAGAAAGAAAGAGAAAGAAAGAAAGAAAGAAAGAAAGAAAGAAAGAAAGAAAGAAAGAAAGAAAGAAAGAAAGAAAGAAAGAAAGAAAGAAAGAAAGAAAGAAAGAAAGAAAGAAAGAAAGAAAGAAAGAAAGAAAGAAAGAAAGAAAGAAAGAAAGAAAGAAAGAAAGAAAGAAAGAAAGAGAAAGAAAGAAAGATAGACAGACGAAAGAAAGGACGGACGGAACGATTCTGGGCAACTCAAGCGCTCTGAAGCGCGTTCTTCCTCTGCTGTGACTGAAATTACCGTATTCATAGTAATAGGCGCACACGCTTATTTTTTAGCGGCTGGCTTGACTGCGTATTTTGGAACCACGGCTGGCTTGACCGCGGTGTCACTCGCCACCCCTAAAATGACGTTTTGCGAATCAGCAACGGAGGCATGGCGATTAGATGCGAAGAAGAAAATTAGTCCCACAGCATAAGGAGCCGCTCTTCAATGTCAAAACTTGACAGACGCTGCTGAGACATGAATCATTTGAACAATGTTTTGAGGTGTGGTAACTGTAGTACAATAGTGGATATCGTTCAGGCCGTCGATATCTGAAAACAATGCACACCCGAGGTGTAGCGGCCACTCCGCTGTCGGGTCGTGAACCGGATTACTGCCTTGGGTGTGCATTATTTTTCTAATAATTCGACGGCCTGTCGTCAATTATCCCTTACTTAACTGTTCCATGTAGGTTCCGTGTAGGTCAAAAGACTGTGTTGCTCCAAAGTCCAGTGGCTTCTGACTGCTTCGCAGTATACTATTTCTTTCATATTAAATCTAACAACCAATCAAATTACATTATACTAGATCACTGGGCAACTGCTTACATTCAAATTTCTACGTTTCATTTGCAACACAGGTATTCTCAGATTTTACTAAATTAACTCAAAATATTATTATTATTATTAGTTCCATTGAAATGGCTTCAACAATCACAATGTGATTTATTCCTAAGTGACTTAGCCCTATATGCATTTTAATTTAATTTTTTATGTAAAATGTAAAAATGCATTTTAATTCAAAAATAATTTTTATGTAAAGTGTAAAAATATAAATTTTACTGTTTTGAAAGACTAGTATTAAGTTATTTCCCCTGCTGAGGATATCCAAGCTGATGGCGATGTATCGCACGCTACACACATCATAGGCCTACTATCATCACTTCTGGCATTGCTAACTTGACATCACAGCCTGTTCAAAATCAAAATAAAACACATCAGCCAAACATATTTGAAGTTATTCTGCTTAATTTAATTTGTCTGTTGTAACAATAAAGGTTGTGCCGGTCAGCCATCTTGCTGATATTCCAAACTCATTTACCTTGAAGATGCTGATTTAGCCTTTGTGTATATTGGGACTTGCGCTTTAAGTACAAAGCGTTTTGTATCTATCTATATATATATATATATATATATATATATATATATGTGCTGGACAACGATTAATTAATCTTTTAAGTTGTTACGCTGGAAATTGAATAATGAATTCTAAAGTAATGTATTGCACACTTTTGATTTAAATGTACTGCTATATACATAAAAGTGCAATAACATGTGGTTTGCAAAAACTTTAAACAAATAAGGTGCTTTATACCAGCAGAATTCTCTTTACACAGTAGCAATAAAATATTTATTGTAAATCTCAACTTAAACATTAATATAATCAAATCAAATATTAAAACAAAGCTATTTGGCACAGGAGATTACCTTTTATCTAGTTAAAATGAGTCCAGTTTTCTTTCTTTTTTTCTTTTTTTATCAACAGGTATCAACAGGTATCTTTTATCAGGGAGCAGCAGAAACAGTCAATGTAGTCAGAGGTCATGACCACTACAGATATAAGTCGACCAACGTTACTCCTCTGATAATAGCTTAGGTTTGGTCATGCCATGGTTTCCCACGCAGAGGTAAAGCCCAATATAATTCTGCATCGAACTTACGCCGTAGGGCTGTATGTAGCGCGCGTACCCTGACGTGCACCTCTCCAAAAATGTAACAACGCGTCAATATGCTTGCCTCAAGCGCTGTGATTGCTAGAATCGCTCTCCGGGTTTCACATGCTCCCATAATTGCGTGTCAACGCAGACAACGACGCAGAAGTATGAATGAAAACCAAAGAGGCTCCTGCATAGGTCTGACGCAGAAATATAAATCAGCATTTAGAGTGAGGTGAAGTGGTCGAGCACAAGGTGCAGTGACACCTCACGCACGCGCCCGCCTCGTGCCGACGGCGCGCAGCCAGCACAAATCATTGGAATAGAGACTGATCCTCGGTTCGCTGTTTGTGAGTTTCCAGAATCTAAGCAGTTATCAGGACATCAACAGAAGGGAATTCACATGGCAGAGCAGCCCCGCTAAACCCAGGTCTATCAGGTAAAGTATGTATAATTTTAATTTAAGTTAAAAAGGCTACAGCTGCGTAGCGCACAGAAGCCGTTGTTTACTATCCGCACCTGTCATTCACTTCGTCTCGCTTGAGCGCTGTCTCCCTTTCTATTCACCTGAGAGAACCTGCCAAAGCCTCTCTCCACGGCTTGTTTGGGTGGGTTATTTCATTTACAACTCCTCCTCTGAAAGGGCATAGGAGCATATGATGGCTCTTGTGCAGGGGCTTGGACGTTCTGACGCACCACCAAGTGATCTAGAAGACTGATCAGTGCATTCATGCTATTCACACCAACAGCTGCGGCAGTGGCTGGAGTGGCATGACTGGACTGGGGAGCCTGAAAGCATGCTGGTGACTGTGCATGTTGTGGAGCAGACTGTGCTTGGGATGGTTGAGGCAATTGAACAGCTGGGCAATTGGGCACAATTTTTCTGCCAAAGGTGAAAGCTGTGATATTGGTGTCTGAACTGGCGCGTTAGCAACCATAGTGGCTTGAGGCAGAACGAGCCCTGAGAAAAAGACAGCTGAAACTGGGGCTCTGCTGGCGCTGGTTGAGACAGCTCTGGCTCTCGTGACATGGCTGACTGGCTGTGGGTGACTTGATGTGTCTCTGTGGAGCATGAGAACTGGTCAGTGTGCGCATCTTGAGTTCCCTCTGATAGGCGTCAATGCGTTCCTGGACCTCGCTCGTGGTCCACTCTTCAGCCGCCTTGAAGCTGAGCCTGTTAGAGAGTATGGTGTCAGGGCAAAACTTGATGAACATCATGCATACCTCCCGTCCTGGATCTTCAACACTTCGTTTCTGTCTCTTTAGGCACTCGTCAGCGATATCAATGGCGTTATTCAACCTGATCCAGTAGTCCATCACCCCTTCATCTCGCAGTGGCCTGGTGTTGTAAAAGTCAGCCATTGGCATGGATGAGTAGGTCAACTCACTAAAAGTGTTGTTTCAGTATGTCATAGACAAGGTTGAGAGTCACGTCAGTAGAGTTGTGTCGTAGAGTAACCCTTACTACATCTCTAGCCTTTCCCCTTAGCTTGGCTAATATCTCATGTAGCTGCTGGTGTACTGGAACATTACTCTTACGAAAATATGTCCCCACCATTTCCACCCACTCCCGGACAGAACACTTATCACTGCTATCACCCCTATAAATAGGTGGCTCCTTAGCATCAGATTGCATTACTAGCCTTACACCGGACAAATTAAACTCTGTTGGTTGCTGTTCAGGCTGTGAACACCCCTTTTTTCAGATGTGTCGTTTACTGTTACATCACTATTGCGTTGTAGCTGGTCTGCAATAGACTGGCCAATTTGGCTGGCTAACTCTGTAATGAGGGCTCTTACATCATCACTAGAGGCTGATGTGGTACGCTGCTCACATGGGGAAAGACTGCGGGGAAACTGGATACAACTGGAACACCCCTGGGCGTTCTCAACCCACCCACATCAGGAGACTGAACCTCATCCTTGAATAACATCCCCCTCCCAAACCCCACAGTATCATACACATCACAATCAAGAACCCCCATACCCACTGGTGTATTTACTGAGTCCATTGTGCAATACTTGGGTGAAACAATGCAGTCTCCATGGTGATCGAAAGTGGCGTCGATACTCGAAGAATCCAAAAGGTCACGGCACCAATGTAACCCGTCTTGTCTTTCTGTGTTGTGTTCTGGGTTGTACTCAAGTAGACTCAGAGGCACGGCCGGTCAAAATGCAGTTTATTATCTGCGGTCACAAACAATACGGCAATGAGTGCTGCGGGACATCTGGTTAGCATCTCAGTCAAATCCAACATTGTTCTTCTATTCGCATTAATCACATTTAACCTCTTTTCATATAGAAAAACTACATACATTTGTAATCAAAACAAATACAAAGAAAATATCACAGATATTCTCAATAGAAAACACATTGTAAATTCCCCTTTGTCATACATTAATTACATTATATAAACTACACATATAGTTATTGAGTCATCTCAAACAAATATGCACAAACACAAAAAAACATACCTGCGGTCACAAACAATACGGCAATGAGTGCTGCGGGACATCTGGTTAGCATCTAGAAAATTAGCATCACGTCAGTACAATGTTAATGGCCGAACAGCTAGCTCACCACGTGCGGCAGCAGCTACGGAACTGCATTTAGCATATAAAAAACACATTATCGCGGCTCGTAGTTCATTAAGACTACTGCAGGATTCACACACCATCATATACACTCTTACATGGTGATAAGTCAACAAATAAGTGATAATAACAACTCATATATCCGTTTTATTATCGGAGAAATCTGACGTGCACTCACCTCAGTCAAATCCAACATTGTTCTGACTGAGGACAAACTTGCGGCGCAAGTCCCCACTCTGATGACGTCACGCGCACACACTGCACTAACCCGACGCGCAGGCAGAATGAACCCAGAATGAAACTCTCAGTAATACAAAAAGAAATATTTTTTGGGTGGAATTCACAAGTATACAAATAAACATGCTACATATATATATATATATATATATACATATATATATATATATATATATATATATATTAGTTCATTTAAAAGAAGAGAATTTCAGCTTCATAAAGTCATAAAGATAAATATTTCTTGTCTCTGTTAAAAGTAACTTGAGATAAATATTACTTGTCTCTGTTTACTAAGTTACAGTTCATTTTTCGGACGCATTTTAGAATGAACTTCACTGACAGAGAGAAGGCAAAACGTGCATCATGTTTATTTTTCTTTATTTGACAAAAAGCACAATATGTTGTTTATTATTGTGAGTATACACAAAAAACATAGACACTTAACAGGATCAAATGATGTATAACACTTATATGTAAGATCAAAGTCAGCAGAGTAATTTGAGTCTGTTTTTCACTTATAAGATAAAAAGTGAGCTCATTGTGCTGGCGCGATAGCCGACCCCAAGAGATAACCACATGTTGTTTTGATTGATACTGTGAAGCTGATTTGATGCAATCTATATTGTGAAAAGCGCTATATAAATATACTTGACAGCACTACTTGTTTAACAGTCTTTTTGAACTTGCTAAATACAAGTGCAGAATTTTGAACCCACCCCCCTTTCTTAATTTTTCTAATGAACTTAACTTTTGCTGCATCAATTTGCACCCTTTGAAATGAGAAAGCTTCTACAGTATCCACTTTTTTGACTGAGCTAAGTGCACTTTAGGACTTACTTTACATGTTATTCTTTTTATATATTTTTTGTCTTCTTGATTGTAAATTTGATTTGAGTCTATGACTTGATTTGTATATGCTGCCCTCTGAGAATTGTAATTTAATAATGTTTGTTCAATACCTATTTTGTTTGTAAAATTTAATATCAATTAAACTGCAGAATTGCTTCATCGCACCGCGGCCTTCAAATGCGACCTTCGGTGGGTGCAGCCTTTGAATTGGGACATGCTTCATCATGCTGCTGTGAGGCAATCAGCCTTCAAATACGGCCAGCCGGCCTTCAGGTGCGGCCTTCGGAGGATGCAGCCTTCACATTGGGACAAAGCTCATGTCTGTATTGCTGTTCCAGAGTCTTGTTCTTGAGCCTATGTCTGAATTTGAGAAGTTTTGAGTTTATTTAAAGTGTGCTGCACATAGATCCTCCTGCTTCCAACTATGATTCAACCACATCATTACTATATGAGAACTGAACTGAGCTGAATGATGACATGGTTTCTCCGGAAGTGGCTATATATATAAATTAACTAAATTAATAACTTTTTTACAACAAAAATAAATCACTGAAATTACTTTACTGTGACACTATTTTCTTCTGGAAACAAACTTTGTTGCATTATTTCTCTTATCTATGTAAAGCTGCTTTGAAACAATCTTTATTGTAAAAAGGGCTATATAAATAAAGGTGATTTGGCTTACTAAGGACAGATTCTTTCCATACAATGTTCGGATATTTGAATGGAGATAATCCTACTGCAAACATGAAAATCAGTATCAATGTCTCCTAAATAAAACATTTTGCATTCCAAGAGGCTTTGCATGAATTTAATATGTAAAAATGTATGTAGGGAATATAAGTCAACATGTAGAGAGTGGAAAAACTCAATATAGCCGAAAGACGTGCATAGAGGTTTAAAGTTCGACTTTTTGATATCAATTCTGTCTGCTATTTCCGTACATACTTTAGATCGATCACCAATGGAGGGACTCTTTCTTTTGTTTTTTTTTTGCTTTCAGGTGAGTGTATTTTTTATTGTTATTTTGTGTGTGTGCATATACACACACACACACACACACATTATGTGAGTGTGATATATACAAGAATAAAAGAGAAAGGAAATGTATCTCTTAAAACATTCATCAAAGTCCAGTTCCAACATCCCAAAGATGATGAATGTAAACAAATGATTATCATATTTTGAGGACCTTGGCATCAAAAACCCCTGAGCAATAAAGTTGTTACATGTTAACCTGATACTAGAATCATTAGCTCCTCTAAAACTATCTCCTTAAAACTGGTTGAGGGTTCACATGTGTATTTCTGCATACTGTTACATTCTACACGTTCCTCTTGACAGGATTTTGTCTGTATACTGGGGGCACATTACATGGTTATGTTCTCATCCACGAACAGAAGACTTGGTATGAAGCACAGGCTTATTGCAGACAGAATCACATTGACCTGGCTACTGTTCAGAGTAATGAAGACTCAGCAAATCTACGAGAAGCAGTTTATAGTATGACTAATATGGCCTGGATTGGACTTTACAATGACATTAATAGCTGGCGGTGGTCTTATCAGGATGAGAAAATAACATTTCAGAGGTGGTCCACTGTAGAACCAAACAACTACAACGGACATGAGGAATGTGGCGTGATTACAGACACATGGAATGATTGGACTTGCGCTTCACTATTTCCCTTTTTTTGCTACAATGGTAAGAAATTATAGAAACTCATTGTAAGAGCCAGGTATGTTTTTATTTTGTTTAACACATTTTTGGTTAACCGCTGTAGAACGCATCTCTAACGCTGTTTAATGCCTTTTACCATGACTTTTGGACACCATTTTGAATGTCAGTGAAACAATTATGGAATATATTGGATACACAACCTTGTTTTTTTTTTTCTCATGCAAATAAATTCACAAAACGCAGTCTTTGGATTCATGATTAACCAGACACATTTTTTGGCTTTCAGATTGTCGCCCAAAATCACGTTAATAATGTGCATATTCTGAGCAGATGATGTAATAATAAGCTTATTTATGCCTAAAAGAAATAAGACTTAAATAATTTGTAATCTCTGACAGAGAATTTGTGCACCCATTGTGGTCTAAAAATTGTATTCCCTTAAGTGTAGCCTTTGTATTTTACAGTTACACTATAATTACTGAAAGGTACGCTGTAAATTCATTTAACTTCCGCAGTACACACACACACACGAAATATTGTTTTTTAACTGTTGTATAATCACATGTGTTTTGTCACAGTTATATCCCTCACTTGTTTAGAATGCTTTTTATTTAGGTTTGTTCTATGGGAATTCTCATAAGGTATGCATGGACTACTTATAAAACATGTGTGACTGCAGCATTAAAATGAACCTGTAATTTAATTTAATTTAAAATTACATGTAATGTGTTTTACAGAGAACGGAACAAACAGGATTGTTTTCATCGATTTTGCCAGAACCTGGAAGGAGGCTCAGAGCTACTGCAGACAGTTTTACACAGACCTGGTCATCATTCGGAATCAAACTGAGAATAACCAGCTGACTGTGATGATGCAAGGATATGTAGGTGCTTGGATTGGTCTGTTCAGAGACGTGTGGAAATGGTCAGATGCAACAAATGTCTCCCACATCCTTTATTACCTGGCGGACCGACAGCCTGACATGGTTGGGCTACAAAGACCTTGTGGTGTTTCAGATCCTTCTGGTCTGATCAGTGATCAGCTCTGCTCAGATGTCCTTCCTTTCCTCTGTATCGGTCCACCGTAAGTTTCATGTCTAATCTTTACCCATACATCAGAGTAAAAACATTAGAAATGCACTTGGTCTGAAAGTTTCTTTAGCATTGTACTGTATATGTTAAAACCCTTTTGCCATCACGCTTCTTATGTCAGTCGCTTGTAACACCTAAAGAACATTACTTTTCATGTATTCCAGTTCCTAATTTTCTCACCAAACTGCATAACAAGTTAATTAATTAATTTGATATTTTATGCTATTGTTGTATGATAAAGAAAGCAGCATTGATTGGACTGGTCAATTTTTGACTGCTCAAAAGTTATTGGTTTGGTTTTAAAAGTCAAACCTAATCAAATTTGGTTATTAAATTTATGGCGGACAATAATAAATAATCCTTGTAATTTTCAAACAGACACAAAACAACAAATTGTAAGAGTGAAGGTGAAATCTAATCAGAATCTAAATTACCCTGAGGTGATGGAGGTCATCTTTACAGTTGGTGAGTATAAACTATTTGTCTTGAAACAGATAATTGATGAACTACAGTTGGTACATTACACAAATACAGTACACTTTGATGTCACATGACTTAAAAAAATATCACAAGTTTAATAAAAAAAAAATGTCGGTCCTCACTGACAATTTTTAATAAATGATCAAAAAAGACACTTTTTTGGAGAACACTATTAGATGTGTTTGATAAACTATTATCCAGCATAAAATAAACCTAGCATAAGAATTATATAGTTTAAACATCAAATGTCTGTATCTCCTCCTGTAAATGTGTCGATGAATGGTGACAGATCATTAATTACTTGACTGTGTCCAACAATTCGAGAATCTCAACTATTATTTCATTGATGTTCATTTTTGTGGTCAATGCTGTTATTGCTTGAGTTCCACTCAAAAATATTGTTTATATATAACACGGCGCCATAACATGATCAGCCGTCGAGTTGTCTCTTCACATGCGTTGGTCTTCTCATCACAGGCGTTGGGGCATCTGAAATCCCCGTGAGAGGCTGGATAACACAAAATTTTTGTGTTATCGACGGAGCCTCACATGCGGACAGAAATAAATGTATTTATTAATTTATTAAACAATTCATTGTCATTGTGGCTATGTTGAACTCATTTGTACCCTAGGTTTAATTTAACAAAACACAAAATGAATTATCACAAAAAGGCCATAGTTAAGTAAATATAGGGAACAAACTATTATATTGTTAAAGGGCACCTATTATGCCCCTTTTACAAGTTGTAATATTGGTCTTGGGTGTATATAAAGATAAGCTGTTTTGGTCTATACGACCTTAAATGCAAATAAGCTACATATCCCCACCCTGCCTTTGGATGAGGGCGTCACTTGCAGTCGGTGACAGAAGGGCTGAGAGAGTGTGAGACCCTATGAATGTCATTCAGCCGTACATGTTTGAATCGGAATATATAAATTGTCCCTGATCAGACCTATATAAATAGTCTCTGAAAAGACTTCGGAAGAATAAACACAAAAAGAATGGACCAGTAACTGCTCTGTATTGTTATTTGATTTAATTTATGTACTTATAGAGTTGGTTATATCAGTGTCCCCTTTGTTATTAATTATTTGTCCCCTTAATTATGGATGTGCAACACACACACACAGACACACACAAACACTAACGTTGGCGCATTATTCTAAAACCACATACACATACTGTGATGAAGTTAGCTACTTACAAGCGAAATTACATTTATGCAAGGGACCTGTTGCCGTCATGTTTACTTGTCATACAGGTGCTTCTGTGGCAAATATGAGAAGATGGCTAACTTACAGAACAAGAAGATATATGCAGTTTTCAATACAATATCTTTAAAAATTTATATGTTTATAAACGTGTGGTTACACAATATACAAACAAGGTTTAAATTATATACACATACATCCTACGATCGTCAACAAACAACTTTAGACACATTTGTTGTTGAATTGGCTGACATTGACTGAAATGACTATTTGCTCAAAAATCATAAAATACACTTACTGTTACTGGAGGTGATCGGTGGATTCACAAACAGTAGACGATCCACAGTTGAGGATTAACTTTGAAGCAAGACCTGCTTTGAATTGACCCTCGTTCACAAAACAGTCAGTCAGAAAATGATTCGCTCAAACATAAACTTATTTACCGAAGGAAAGGCGCCACTTAAACTTCCAAAAATACAATACATCCACGTGTTTTCAGTGGCTCTGATGTCGGAAATAAGTGAAAACTACTATGTATGTCATTATTACATCCCATCCCACAACAGAACCCTTATGATTCTAGGAGACATTACCGGCTGTCGTTGAAACAATGAATGATGGTGTACAGATCACAGAGGGTGGGGTCTATGCCACAACCACACTGTCAATCAAACCCCTTGCTCAATTCTACGTCACAAAGTGCTGAATCTTAAAACAGCTCATTCTGAGACATATGATTTATTGAGATTGTAAAAAAAACACTGGGTGGATTTTTATCATTCAAGGGTGGTTTTGCTTGGGCGGCCATGGAGGAGTCCTATATCCCCCCCCCTCTTCTTGGGGAGAGTGACAGGCTCAGGAACGTGCTCTGGGTACAAGCTCGGAGCTGGTCGGGACCATCGGAGAAGGCTCGGGACTGTATCGGGGACCAGCGGAGAAGGTTCGGCAGGCGTGACGTGAATCATATGGCTTGGCAGGCGTGACGTGAAGCTTTGGCTCAGCAGGCATGACGTGAAGCTCTGGTTCGGCAGGGCCGGCACCGGGACCAGCGGCGAAGACTTGGGGCTGACTGGGACCAGCGGTGAAGACTCGGGGCTCAGTGGTGGAAGTTCTGTAGTCTAAGTCAATAAGCTCATCCTCCTCTTCCAGCAGTACCAAGATCCCTACTGGTATGGTGGGTAAGGCACGATGCATTACCTCGGGACTGGACGGGACCAGCGAGCGCAGGTTCGGAACTGGAAGGGACCAAGCGATGAATGCTCGGCCATCTTGGGTGAAGCGGGGGACACGGAGCTCTTGGAGAGGTATTTAGAGGTTTCCGGATTGATGTTAACTGGGCCCACATCGCCTACATACTCCCAGATAGGGACTGAATGATGATTTTGACTATCTTCTGCATAGTCAACAAGGAAATCAGAGCCATGTAATTCAAGGACATAGTTAATAAAGTCCGGGACGGACTTATAATAATCATCAACAAAGATGAAACGGAATAAATCATCATCCAGTCCAAACCGGAAGGCATTAATTGTGGAGTTACCCCAGTTCACTAGATGGGAAACATCCAGAAACTCCTCAACATACCTCTTCAAAGAACCACCATTCTGTTGAATGGTGAGGAGCTTGTCTTCAGCCATCACGTTCGTCATTTGGGTTGGTTCTTCTGTTAAGAAATGTGGTGACCAGGAAGCACGAGGAATAACTGTAAACAGGAATTTACTTTTCAAAAACATAAGAGACACGAAAACCACATTATACATAAATGAGAACCATCAAGGAGTGAAAGAGAACACGGGGTTTTAATATACAGAGAACAGACTAGGAAAACGAGTCCCAGGAAAACTGGGACATAGGACTGAACCAAAAACACTAAGCAGGTGGAAACATAGGACACACATGTAACATATTGTGTGCACAATTTTCTTAAAACAAGCCAAAAAATTATTAAAATATACTGACATATTAATAAGTCGTAAGAACACATTTTCATGTGCCAGGCTCCATAGTTGTTTGTCCGTTCTTGTCCAGCTCTACCGTTACTCAAATTACTGTAAGAAAAAACTATCACAAAAATATCAGTTTTTCACTCATTTGTGAGGAAAGCAGTGGTACTCAACAACTAACCAAAGCAAAAAAATATATAAAAATAGTTTAGCAATAACTACAAACCAATAATATATATATATAAGTATAGCTGCGAGCAGCGATGCGGGCCCAAGCCGGTGGCACCGTGGGCGGTACCGCCGGCTTTGGCCCTCCATCGCTGCTCGCAGCTATATTTATATATATATATATATATATATATATATATATATATATATATATATATATATATATATATATATATATATATATATATAGTAAAGCCGGTGGCACCGCCACCTTGGTGCCTTTAGGGTTATTCTGTACGAACGTGCAAAAACGTAACCCCTGCTTTGGAATACATACTAGTATGTATTCCACAACTGGAATACATACTAACATACTAGTCAGAACTGAATAGTTGATATCTGAATGACAGATCACCATAGAAGTCAATGGAAAAAATGTGACTAGTAGTAACAAAAGAATAGTTACTAGTCACCATTGAAATAAGTACTAGTGTCTAATGAATAAGTACTAGTATCTATTTAATAGGTACTAGTATCTAATGAATAAGTACTAGTAACTAATTAATAAGCATTGGTATGTAATGAATAAGGACTAGCATCTAATGAATAAGTACTAGTATCTAATAAATAAGGACTAGTGTCTAATGAATAAGTACTAGTATCTTTAAAAAGGTACTAGTACCTAAAGAATAAACACTAGTATCTAAAGAAAAGGCACTAGTATCTAAAGAATAAGCACTAGTAGCTAATGAATAAGTACTAGTACTTAATGGAATAGATACTAGTATCTGAAAAATAAGTACTAGTAGCATGAAAATAGAGACTAGTAGGTTAAAATGATTAAATGTTAAAACGGTTTGCCATACTCTATCTGTCGTTTCAACTAGTCACAATTACGTTACAGATATCTTAAATGATAATACAAACTATCATAAACTATAATGTAATTACGACTAGAAAGACGTTGTTGATATCTACAATGTTAATTACGAATAGTCAAACTTAGCTTTTAAATGTTAAAAGGGCTTGCCTGTGAGGAAATAACAGTAGGATGCAAGATGCAAATAAACTCAGTTTAATGAACAATGGTAAGGCACAGATCGGGGACAACACTCAGGTGGTGGGTGAAGCAGGGACGAGATGGCGATCCGGTGGTGAAAACAGATGACGGCGTGCTCGAGTGAAACCCAGGGAAGTGGAACATCCAGAAGACACAAGGAACAGACGAAAATCCAGGAGACACGAAGAACTGTAGAGATCCAGACGGGAACAGACGAGGCACGAGCACAGGAACACACCGAATAACAACCACAACGATCTGACAACAAGAGAGAGAAAATGCTGGGTATATGTAGGGAACTGAATGACTGGCAGCTGGTGACACTAATCAGCACAACGAGTAACCACACCCACACAATTACACTCACACAGACACATCAGCATGAGACAGCCGATTCATGAACCGTGACAGTACCCCTCCTCCTAAGAACGCCTCCTGGCGTTCTCAGACTCCCTTACCTGTCGATTGTAATCATCGATAAGGGAGTGATCCAGGATGTCTCTAGCAGGTACCCAACTTCTCTCCTCCGCACCGTAACCCTCCCAGTCCACCAAGTACTGGAATCCGCGTCCCCTCCGTCTCGAGTCCAGAATACGGTTTACCGAATATGAGGGTTCCCCATCTACGAGTCGCGGCGGGGGGAACCGGGGCAGGCGGATTAATGTGAGAACGAAACACGGGCTTGATTTTGGATACATGGAAGGCGGGGTGAATTCTCCTGTACGCAGGAGGAAGTTTGAGGCGGACTGTCACCGGACTAATAATCTTGGTGACAGGAAACGGGCCAATAAATTTGGGAGCTAACTTGTTAGATACGGAGCGGAGAGGAATGTTCTTGGTAGAAAGCCACACTTTTTGACCCACGGACGTAGACGGGAGGCTTTGACCGGTGGCGATCGGCCTTGGCCTTCATGCGCCTCCCTGCTTGGAGTAGAGTCTCACGGGCTCTAGTCCAAGTACGGTGGCACCTCTGGACGAACGCGTGAGCGGAGGGGACCGCGACTTCGGATTCCAGACTCGGAAAAATTGGTGGCTGGTAACCTAAACTACACTTAAATGGCGAGAGGCCCGTGGATGACACTGGTAATGAATTGTGGGCGTACTCCACCATAGAAAGCTGTTGGCTCCAGGACGACGGATTCTTGGCAACCACACATCGCAACATTCTTTCGAGGTCTTGATTGGCTCGCTCAGACTGTCCATTACTCTGGGGATGATAGCCCGAGGACAGACTGACCGTGGCCCCCAGCAATTTACAAAATTCTTGCCAAAACTTGGATATGAATTGGGAACCCCTGTCAGAGACCACGTCCATCGGGAGGCCATGTAACCGAAAAACGTGATCTATGACAGTGACCGCTGTCTCCTTGGCTGAAGGTAATTTGGGCAAGGGAATGAAATGTGCCGCCTTCGAGAACCGGTCCACTACGGTTAAAACAACCGTCATGCCATTAGAAGGCGGGAGGGCGGTGACAAAATCTAGAGCGATATGGGACCAGGGTCTCGAAGGGACAGACAGCGGTCGAAGTAACCCGTCTGGGGGTTGGTTAGATGTCTTACTAGTGGCACAGACTGAGCAAGCCAACACAAAATCGTGAATGTCGCGAGCCATCAATGGCCACCAAAATCGTTGTTTAACTAGAAAACTGGTGCGAGTCACTCCTGGGTGACAAGCCACGTTGGAGCAATGACCCCATCGAATAACGTCGGACCGTAACCCCTCCGGAACAAACAATCGACTCGGTGGGCAACCAGGCGGAGGCGTTACCCCTTCTAAGGCTGTCATGACCTTCGATTCGACCTCCCATATCAGAGTGGAGATGACAACATTCTCAGGTAAAATACACTCGGGAGTCACCGGGCGTTCGGATGGATCAAAAATACGAGATAAAGAGTCGGGTTTGATGTTTTTGGACCCGGGGCGGTACGAGAGAACAAAATCAAAACGTCCGAAAAAAGCGCCCACCGAGCCTGCCTGGAGTTGAGTCTTTTAGCAGATCTTATGTATTCAAGATTCTTATGGTCGGTCCAAACGATAAAAGGTACCCCCGAACCCTCTAACCAATGACGCCATTCCTCCAACGCTAACTTGACTGCCAACAACTCTCTATTACCAATGTCATAATTACGTTCGGCAGACGATAATCGATGAGAAAAACGCGCAGGGATGCAACTTGTCATCTGAGGAAGCGCGTTGTGAAAGCACTGCTCCTACTCCCACCTCTGACGCGTCGACCTCCACCACGAACTGACGTGTGGGATCAGGGGTGACAAGAATGGGAGCCGAAACAAAGCGACTTTTGAGGTTGTTGAACACTGCCTCAGTAGTGTTCGACCACCTGAACGTCGTTCGGGGGGAGGTCAAGGCAGTCAGAGGCGCGACTAGTTGGCTGAAGTTACGAATGAAACGTCGGTAAAAATTGGCGAACCCCAGAAACCGCTGTAGGGCCTTACGGGAATCTGGACTTGGCCAATCTACCACAGCCTTAACCTTGTCAGGATCCACGCGCACTCCCTCAGAGGAGATGATGTACCCTAGGAAGGGAACAGACTGTGCATGAAACGAACATTTCTCCGCCTTGACAAAAAGCCCATTCTCTAACAGTCTCTGGAGCACTCGTCTGACGTGTTGAACGTGTTCCTGGAGAGACGAAAGAAAAAATCAATATGTCATCCAGGTAGACATATATGAACTGATCTACCATGTCTCTCAACACATCATTAACGAGTGCCTGGAAAACCGCTGGGGAGTTGGACAGCCCGAAAGGCATAACCAAATATTCAAAGTGCCCCCTGGGGGTATTAAAAGCAGTTTTCCATTCATCCCCCTTCCTGATGCGAACCAAATGATATGCATTACGTAAGTCCAATTTCGTGAAAATGGATGCTCCCTGCAACCTCTCGAAAGCTGAAGACATCAACGGCAAAGGGTATGAATTCTTTACCGTAATGTTGTTCAACTCTCGGTAATCAATGCAAGGTCGCAGAGAACCATCCTTCTTCCCAACGAAAAGAACCCCGCCCCCGCAGGAGAAGAGGAAGGCTGGATGAATCCAGAGGCCAGAGAATCAGAAATATATTTCTCCATGGCCTCCCTCTCGGGAATAGAAAGAGAGTAAAGTTTGCCCTTAGGCGGAGATTTACCTGGCAGTAGATCTATAGCACAGTCATAGGAACGATGCGGAGGAAGAGAAGCAGCACGAGACTTACTGAACACCTCCTTCAGGTCGTGGTACTCCGTGGGCACGTTAGACAAATCCGCTGCCTCACTCTGAAACACAGAACCAGACACAGATGGACAGGCAGACACTAAACAGGACTCATGACAGTGGTTACTCCATGTGGAAACAGTGTTAGTGCACCAGTCGACATGGGGGTTGTGTCTGGAAAGCCACGGGTGACCCAGAACCACTGGTGCAAGTGGTGAGTCCATGAGAAGAAATGAAATGAGTTCAGTATGATTTCCAGAAGTGATGAGGGTAATGTCTTCAGTAGCATGAGTGATCCGGGGAAGTTCTTGACCATTTAGTGCGTTGACGGAAATCTGGTGCGAGAGGGGAGTGACGGGGATCTGAAGTTTGCGTGCAAGTTTGAAGTCCATGAAATTACCCTCCGCTCCCGAATCCAGAAGTGCGCTGGTGCAGTGCGTTGATTGTCGCCATCTCAGTCTTACCGGGAGGAGGGTTGATGATGTAGATGAGGTCTTCTCGGCAGAGATCCCACCCGATAGTAGCCTCATACTTACTACCGGGCTTGCTCTTTTACCGGGCAGGAGTGGATGAAGTGGCCCGCCCGGCCACAGTAGAGACAGAGTCCTTGGGATCTCCGCCTCTCCCTCTCCTCCCGGGAAAGCCGAGCTCTCCCCACCTGCATGGGTTCGTGGTCGGATACGGGGCTGACCGCGCTCGCACCACCTGGTTGGTGATCCTCCGCGCTGAACAGTGGGCGGCTGGGGCGCGTCAGTCTGGTCACACGATTCAGTCGAGCGTCCACTCTCAGCGCAAGTTCCACCAGTCCATTCAGCGTCTCAGGTAAGTCCATTATATAAATCTCCTTTTGAACGCGGTCAGCCAACCCATGCAGGAACATATCCCACTGCGCCGCCTCGTTCCAATGGCACTCTGCGGCCAGGGTGCGGAACCGGATGAGAAAAGTCCGCCACCGAGCCATCTCCTTGTCGCAGTTCGGCGAGTAATCTGGCCGCCTCCTTACCCGCCGCTGCACGGTCGAAAACTCTCCTCATCTCCTCGGAGAGTGCCTGGAACGAGGTGCAGCAGCTGTCTCCGTTCTCCCACACCGCCGTCCCCCAAAGCGATGCTCTTCCTGACAGCAGGGTTAATACAAATGCCACCTTCGCCTGTTCGCTCTGGAACGTGTGTGGCTGTAAAGCAAAATGCATAGAACATCTTGTGAGGAATGCTCTGCAAAACTCAGGCTCACCGGAATATCCCTCAGGTGTGGGTAGGCGTGGCTCAGGTCTCCCCGCTGCTGCAGGCGCTGGTGGTGGGGGGACGGGCGGCGCGGGGGCGCAGTGGGAGTCCGTAAAAGTTGTACCTGTTGGGTGAGCTCGGACACCTGCTTCACGAGTGCTTGCACCGCACGACCTGTGTCTGAGATATTCTCCTCCTGTCGATCCATACGTGAGATACTGTGAGTGATGAAATCGTTGAGTTGAGATGAATTTGCTGCATCCATGGTTTGGTCAGATCGTTCTGTGAGGAAATAACAGTAGGATGCAAGATGCAAATAAACTCAGTTTAATGAACAATGGTAAGGCACAGATCGGGGACAACACTCAGGTGGTGGGTGAAGCAGGGACGAGATGGCGATCCGGTGGTGAAAACAGATGACGGCGTGCTCGAGTGAAACCCAGGGAAGTGGAACATCCAGAAGACACAAGGAACAGACGAAAATCCAGGAGACACGAAGAACTGTAGAGATCCAGACGGGAACAGACGAGGCACGAGCACAGGAACACACCGAATAACAACCACAACGATCTGACAACAAGAGAGAGAAAATGCTGGGTATATGTAGGGAACTGAATGACTGGCAGCTGGTGACACTAATCAGCACAACGAGTAACCACACCCACACAATTACACTCACACAGACACATCAGCATGAGACAGCCGATTCATGAACCGTGACATTGCCATACAGAAGAGTAGGCTCAGAGAGACACTCAACATTTTCAAACCAAAATATCTGACTTTCTGTGGGTCCTAGCTCATGAGTGTAAATTAGAAAGTTGTCCGGCTTGAGGAGAATATATGAATATATGAAACGATGAGATCAACATGTGTACTGAGTTTCATATTATTACATGCAAGCGTGTTTGATTTATGGACCAAGTTTTTGGACCCCGTTCCAGGGGGCGCTGTCTAGCCCCCTTGCCACACCCGGGTACCATCTTCAGCCCGGCTCTGATGGCTGTGGGATCTGACCTGTGTGCAAAGTTTCAAGAGTTTTCAAACCCGTTAAGGGCCCCAAAAGCCGCTAAGAGTCTCAAAATCATCAAAAAAAAGGAATGTTAAAGTTTGATGCATTGCTATGGCAACATTATCTTAGATATTGAATAATGCTTTCACAGCTCTTCATCTGGCGTGTGTTTACATTTGAAGCAAATCGGGTAAAAGTAAGAGTGCGATTTCAAAGCATTTTGAAAGTGAAACACTTTCTGCTGCCAGTTGGTGGCGCTATATATTTGACTCACATCCATGTGATCGACCTCTTACAACGAACACACTGCTGAAGTTTCATCAAGATCAGTTAATGTATGCAGAAGTTTTAACACACTTCCTTTTGATTTATTTACTTACTTTTTTGATTTATGGACCAAGTTAATTTAATTAATACACTAATTATATAAAACTATTGTCAATGCACTACAATTAAACAGGTTATATGCCTTTACTTATAAAAAAATAAAAATAAAAACTTATTTAAAAAATACCAGGCTTAAGAAATGTATTTACTTTAGCAGGCCAGACACACAGTGAAATGATTAAGCCCCCTCCCCCCACACACACACACACACACACAGACTGTGTGTCAAGAGAGACTCAAAATCACACACACACACACACAGACTGTGTGACAGGCCTGAGCTCAGAAAGAGCATGATCATATTCAAACTACAATATCTGACTTTCTGTGGGTTTGAGCTTATTATTGTTAATTAGAAAGTTGTTTGGCTTGAATAGAACAATATACACGGCAAGTTTTGTAACTGTCAGTAAAACTAACCAAGTTATAACACACTTTATGTGTCCTTTTTTAGTCAAAAAAATCCGCCACGGCCAAACCGTTCAGAGATATCACAAATCCGTCCGGAATTTAGCATCCTCAATGTCTTGACTTCATGCACACCGAGTTTGGTGGTGATTGGTAACAGCATGGGTTGTAATTTGATGTTTTTCTAGGACATTTATTTAAAAAAAAAAAACATAATTCCCGACTTCCGATTTGAACTGTCGTAAAACTTAGAGTACGAAAGTTGTTTGGCCTGATGTGATCTATGAGTGTACCGAGTTTCATATTAATCCAGTGCACGTGTGTTTGATTTATGGACAAATGTTCGAATCCCTAAAAGAATGCATCCTAAAAGAATGGTAAAGTTTAATGCGTCGCCACGGCAACAGTTTCAAAGATATCAAGAATCCATTCATAGGTCTTCATCTGCCGTGTATTTACATTATACAGATGAAGTTTGAAGCAAATGAGGATAAAAATTAGAGGGTGATTTCAAAGCATTTTGAAAGTGACACACTTCCTGCTGCCAGTTGGTGGCGCTATAACTTTGACTCACAATAGTCACATCCATGTGATCGTCCTCTTACAGCGAACGCACTGCTGAAGTTTCATCCAGATCAGTTAATGTATGCTGAAGTTATGACACACTTCCTGTTTCACGTTTCTCGCCATAGTTTCGTTTCCTCGCCACGGCCAAACCGTTCGAGATATCAGAAAATCCCCACGCAAACTTTCATCCTCAATGTCTTGACTTCACGCTGACCGAGTTTTCATTAGAATTTAGATCAGAGCTCTAGGAGGAGTATTTAAAAGTTCATTGCGTGTGTTTTACAAAAAAACCTCAATAGCCGACTTCCTGTTGGGCTGGGGTGAAAAGTAAGAAGCAGCGAGGTATAGATGGCCCCAAAAGTGCCCGAATAGTCGCTAGAAAAAATAAAAATAAAAAAAATAATCGGAAGGAAAACAATAGGGCTCTGCGCCCTTTCAGGGCTTGGGCCCTAATTATGCAACTTGCATTAGTTATTCCTTCAAAAGTACTTGCTTCGGAAACCAGAACAAACATGAAATAGATATTAAAGTGCTAACTTACTTGGCACACAGGATTATCCTGTATAATGGAAACAATATTTGGCTCGACTTTTCTTTAGCTTTCCCTGTGTTCTACATGCTGATGTGGAGAGGCGCTAAATCGGCGCTGAATCCGCGGCTGATTTAATACATTCTTGATATTCCAAGACATGTTTGCGGCTGCGCGCGCTGGAGCAAATTGCTTGTGTTGCCGGGTCATTCTCCCCAGCGGAGAATTTTAGCCCGACAGCACTTACATAAAATGGTTGTTTGGTCGAACGTCGGATTTTTGGAAAACAAAAAACCTCCAAACAACAGACCCGGCTCCTCTTTTTGGCACAAGTTCTTCTTCGGTGTCATCACTGTCATGTTGTACTTATTCTTCAGCATCCATCGTCCATGTAACGTAACAGAGCGCTGCTGTTTGTTAACCCTCGTCGGTGCTTGGTCAGTGCAACGGGTAAAGGGTCCGTCTGAAACAGTGTACAGCGCACTCTATGGTCGCGCAGCGTAGCACGGTCGTTCCGAACGTTGTGTAATTAAAACCGGTATGGCAAAATCAAAATCGTGACGAAAATATAAAGCCGGACTTCGGTTTGAACCGGTTTACCGCCCAGCACTAAGAAATATGCCAGTTATCTCTTAACACAGGCTGAGAGAGTGTGCATATCAGTAGTACTTGGGAATAACAGGATTGCATCTATTCCTTAGATAAAGCGGAAGCTGAAGGAACAGGGGGTAGAAATGGACACAACTGTGGCGTGGAACAGTTCAACCAGATGGAAATGTTGTTCACAAGATTGAAAACCAACCATGAGTTATACTTTTGCAAAGTGATGTGTAACATTTTTCTCTTCTTTAATTAATTTAGTCAAATTATATTACTTCATACCTGTGTGCACCGAGTTTTAGGGGGGCCAATGACATTCAGAGGCTCACTTTGAAGTATCTACAGTACAATGTTTGGTAACACTGTAAGACTGGAAAACTATTTAAAGAGAAAATATCTGACCAAGAAAATATCTAACCAGTGGCCTCTAAAGACAATGGCATTGCTTGCAAATTAACTTGCAAATTAACTCTCTCTATCTCTCAGTTGATAACACTCTTGCAGAGGAAGCTCACACGCAAATATATGTTTTTAATGTGAATGTGATAATCTTTAAGAAGTGTTTGGAGTCATTTTGATGGTCTCAGGGTGACTGGTAATAATGTCTCATTCCCAAAGTAATAAAAGAAAAGGTAATAAGGTTTTTTAAGAATATAGAAATGTTTTGCACACAGAAGGGTGTGCCTTTTGACTTCACACATCTGGCCCTAATAAACAGGTTGGGGGATTCAGTAAATGATTCTCCGATTCTCAGGCGCATGCCGCGTGCGATATGTATTCTTGTTTGTAGCTCCGGAGGATTTCTACATTAATCTTTAATTTTCTTCTTTACCACTCATTTATAAACTAGCACTTTCTATTTTTCTATCATGTGAACTTATCCTCGATACTATTCCTTATAAAAAACAATTGGATTGCTTTGATATCGCTACTTAGATCCAATTTTTCAAATCTAGGCTACTAGCCTTTAGCCCGCTAGCATTCCACGCGTGGCCTTCGCCTATCGAGACGCTGACTCAAGGCTTCTCACTTGCTTTGCTTAGAGCCTGCATGAACGGGGCATAGGCATTGCTGTGAGAACCTGCCTTTACACGTGCGATCTCCGCGCTAGCATTGAACGCGTGTCCCTTCGCTTTGTCGGCCGTCTCATTTTACACCCAGTTTCACTGAAAAGATACGGGTTGCATCCGGCATTTCAGTCCTAAATTAGTCGGGATATTAATTTACTGTTCATCTTTTATAATGGCAAACACATCAGATGAGAGTCTAACGTTACCTCTGTGTGCAGGTGAGAGACTGAGCTATTCTCGAGTGACTGCAGGAGCTGGAACGCGTCGAGAAGCAGATCCGCGGTCTGCTGGTGAAGCAAGCCGAGCTGTTGGATCGGCGCTCAACGCTTGAAGCTTCACGCGCCGACGCTCACAACTCCGTGGTTAGTAACGTTAACTCTGTTTATTCACTTCCTCATCCACTCCGCTTGTTTCTCTGCCCAGGAGCGACGCGATCAGCCCAGGCCTTCATTTACTCCGACGCCGGCACAACGCGGAGCATGGGTCACGCAGCGGAGGACACGAGCCAGGACCAGAGCTACCTCTCCGCCCTCCCGGTCTTCGAGATCCCACTCGGAATCGCTTCTCCCCTCTTCGCGAGCCGGAACGTGATGACGCCGTGATCATCGGGACATCCATGGTCCGTCATGTCCGTGCTAACTCTGGGAAAGGTAAGTGTACGCACACACTGTTTCCCTGGTGCCCGTGTTCTTGATATCGCCGCTCAGGTTCCCGAGATCGTGGGCGGTGACACGCGCATCGGAGCTGTTGTGCTGGAAGCGGGAGCGACTGACATCAGGCTGCGGCAGACCGAGGTTCTGAAGAAGGACTACATGAGCCTGATCGAGACGGTACGCACCACAGCGCCTAAAGCAACGATCATCGTGTTCGGACCGCTTCCCACGTACAGACAAGGACAGGAAAGGTTCAGTAGACTTTTTGCATTCAATGAATGGTTAATGTTAATGTGTAATGAACAGAAACTGCTCTTTGTAAATAATTGGCATCTGTTTTGGGAGCGAACCCAGGCTGTACCGGGCAGACAGACTCCACCCCAGCAGAATAGAAGCGGGTGTTCTGTCAGACAACATCTCCGAGACGTTACGCACCAGATGACTGGTAAGTCAAAGTCCAAATTGCAGCCTCTGTTGTCCAAACTTAACTAATATGCATAGTGTGGAGCGTTACATAGAAACTGTGTCCATTCCTCGTTTAGTGAAGCCAAACAATAAATCTAGTGCAGGATTTAGCAAAAATCTTATCGTAATTAAACCAGAAAATCTAAATATCAGTGAACAAAAACAATTTTTAAAGCTAGGTCTTCTAAACATTAGATTCGCTCACACCTAAAGCAGTTATTGTAAATGAAATGGTCACAGATAATAATTTTGATGTTCTATGCCTTACTGAAACCTGGCTTAAACCAAATGAGTATTTTGGTCTAAATGAGTCTAGTCCACCAGGATACTGTTATAAGCATGAGCCTCGTCTAATTGGTCATAGGCGGCGGTGTGCGACAATCTATAAAGATATTTTTAATGTTACTCAGAAAACAGGTCACAAGTTTAATTCTTTTGAAGTACTTGTGCTAAATGTTACGCTGTTAGATGTAAGAAAGAAATCCATATTATCTCTAGCCTTGGCTACTGTATATAGACCTTCCAGGGCCATATGCTGAATTCCTAAAGGAGTTTGCAGACTTTCTCTCGGATCTATTGGTAAATGTCGATAAAGCAATAATTGTTGGAGATTTTAACATACACGTAGATAATACAAATGATGCTTTAGGGGCTGCGTTTACAGACTTATTAAACTCCTTTGGGGTCAAACAAAACGTCAGTGGTCCCACTCATCGTACTAAATCATACACTAGATTTAATTATATCATATGGAACCAGTCCAACTGATATAAATATTATACCGCAAAACGATGATGTCACTGATCATTACATGGTGACTTGCATAATACGATACTGCAGAAATATGTCATGTTACGCCACGTTATGAAAAGGCAGAACAATCCTTCCAACCACTATAGATAGATTCTCAAATAGCTTACCTGATCTATCTAAGCTGCTAAGTGAACCCAAACAAACATGATCAATTAGATGAAATGACTAGCAGTTTGAGCACCATTTTCACTAGTACATTAGATATTGTTGCACCAATAAGATTAAAAAAGGTTAGAGAGAAACGTCTCGGTTACTAGTGTAACCCTCGTTCCCTGGTCAGGAACGGAGACGTTACGTCAGAAGTGACGGAGATTGGGGGCTTCGCATAGAAAGCCAATCCTCTTCGAGTATTTAACAACGAGCCAATGGCATGCGAATGCCTTGGGGCTGCGGAATTTGCATAGCGTACTCCGCCCCACCCTGTGGGTATAAAAGGAGGAAGTAAGCGCAACCGCAGTATGTCTTCGCTGAGGAGCCAAGACTGAACTCGGCGTCTACCCAGCGGTACAGCAGAAGTGGCAAGGAGAGCGTAACGTCTCCGTTCCCTACTCAGGGAACGAGGGTTACACTAGTAACCGAGACGTTCCCTATCGTAGTCACTTCAGAGTTACGTCAGAAGTGACGGAGATTGGGGGTCAGTGCCATCACGCCAACTTCAAGCTGTCTTCCAGTGCCCTGCGAAAGACTGGACTCCTGCAAAATGACATAACCAGGAGCTCCTTCTTTAACACAGGAATACCAAGGTACACTGGGAAGCATATCCCGGGAGGAACATGCTACCAATGCCTACCGAAGGAGGACTTATGAACGCATGTGGCCACATAGGGACTACACATGGGGATCACTGGAGCGCCAACCGCAGGTGGCAAGAACTTAGCTCCAGGGGTGGCAGATGGCTTGCCAAGGGAAGACACATGCTCAGGGAGGCTTACAGTGGATAATACACATGAGACAGTTACCGTAGGGAACCGTGCACATGGATGCACCTAGCCGGCACCATAGCAACACGCAGTGGTGCCCGCATCATGAGTGCTGGAGGACTCAGGGCTTCATGGAAGACTCAACTGAGAAATAACGCACTTATCCAGTCAGAGAGTGGAATGGCGAGCAAGCGAAGACACTAAGCGGGTCCAGTACTGGCGGAAGCGAGTACGTGAGAGGACACCGGCTCAATTCGCAGATTATAAAATCTGGCGAAGGTGTTAGGTGTCGCCCAGCCTGCAGCTCTGCAGATGTCTGTTAGCGAGGCGCCATGCGCTAGAGCCCAAGAGGAAGCCACACTCCGAGTGGAGTGGGCCGTCACACCAAGGGGGCACGGTCGGCCTTGCTGCTGGTAAGACAAAACAATGGCATCCACTAACCAGTGGGACAGCCGTTGCTTTGAGAGAGCCCTTCCCTTCTGGCTCCCCCCATGACAGACAAAGAGCTGTTCTGAGGTCCTGAAACACTGCGTTCTGTCAACGTGAGTGCGGAGAGCACGTACTGGACAGAGCAGTGTCAAGGCTGGGTCTGCCTCCTCCAGGGGCAGCGCTTCCAGGGTCACCACCTGGTCCCGGAAGGGAGTGGTGGGAACCTTGGGCACATATCCCGGCCGGGGTCTCAAGACTACGTGAGAGTAAGCCGGCCCGAACTCCAGGCACGCTTCGTCAACGGAAAATGCCTGCAGGTCCCCTACCCTCTTGATGGAGGCCAGTGCAACCAGGAGTGCTGTCTTCATAGACAGAAACTTTAACTCATACCGATGCAAAGGCTCAAAGGGAGGCCTCTGCAGAGCACTTGAGAACTACTGCAAGAGGTCCCAGGGAACGAGGGGAGAGCGAGGGCGGATTCTAGTCGCCTCGCTCCCTCAGGAACCTGATGACCAGGTTCGTGCTTGCCCGAGGGACTTACCTTCCACTGCAACGTGGGAGGCGGCAATGGCCGCGGCGTAGACCTTGAGGGTGGAGGGCGACAGCCTACGCTCCAACCCTTCCTGCAGGAACGACAGCACGACACTGATCGGGCATATCCGGGGTCTTCTCCGAGAGAGCACCAGTTGACGAAGAGGTTCCACTTCAACGCGTAGAGGCGTCTGGTAGATGACGCCCTAGCGGAAGTGATGGTTGCCGCCACCGCAGGTGGCAGCGAACTCAAACCTGCCTCGTCGCCGTCCAGGAGCCACACGTGCAGCCTCCACAGAGTCGGGACGAGGTCCATGGTGCCCCGTATCTGAGTGAGTAAGTCTTGCTCTCAGAGGGAATAGGCCAAGGAGGTGCTGTCGCGAGAGGAGCATGAGCTTCGGAGAACCACGTCTTGGTGGGCCAATGAAGGGGCTACCAGCAGAGACCTGCTCCTCGTCCTCCTTGATCTTGCACAACACCTGTGCAAGGAGGCTCAGCTGGGAGGCAACGCGTCTTGCGTGGGCCCCGCGGCCAGCTGTGCGCCAGCGCATCTGTGCCCGAGCGTGCCCCGGACAGGGAATAAAACTGGGCGCAGTGGGATGAGTCCCGGAGAGGCGAGACAGGTCTATCTGTGCCTCCCCGAACTGGCCCAGATGAGCTGGACCGTCTGGGGATGGAGTCTCCATTCGCCGAGAGATAGGGCGGACTCGGTGACAGCTCGTCGGCTGCTAGGTTGCGGACTCCCTGGAATGTACACAACACGGAAGGGACCTCAGGTGCTTTACTGACTCCATGTCAAGAGGGTGGCGGGGCGAGCAGTCGACATCGGGCACTGCAGCGTCCCAGCACTTACTGGTGGTTGACTGCTCATGTACCCGCTGTAAGCGGATCTCTATTGTACTGAACCGTAAGCAAGTGCGTGTTGAGCCCTGAGCAGCAGTGCTCCGAAGCGGTGCAGGGCTAGGCGTACTGCCAACAGCTCGAGGGCAGGATTAGATGTGCATGAGGCGCTGGGGTCCCCGCTATCCAGGGCCCGGCTGCTATGCCCGTTGCACATGGCACCCCATCCCCGTGGTAGACCGCATCCGTGGACCGACAACGAGATGCCTGGAAACTCGCTGAAGCGGAAACACCAGTCCGTAAGAAGCTGGGGGTCGGCCAGCGGGAAGCAAGGTTCTCGCTGCGCGTGGGAGTCACTGGAACTTCGGGAGCGAGCCGTCGATGCCAGTGCCCCACCTCGGGACTCAGTCTGTGGAGCCACAGCTGAAGCGGTCTCATGCTGAAGCAGTCCAAGCGGCGGGAAGTCGGCTGCGGATGCCATATGCCTCAGGAGCCTCTGAAAAAGTTTCAGTGGGACCGCGCTTCTTGCCCTCGAACTGTCGAAGACAAGTAGCAGCAGTGTATGATGTGCCGCGCTCGCCTGCATGACTGCGCGCGACATGGCGACCGCCAGTCTCATCTCCACAGTCTCTTAGAGGAGATCCTCTGCACGGGGCAGGGTTTGCTCTACCCGAGTTGGTCCACGGAGGCCCAACGAGGACTAGGTGGACCCAGGCTCTGTGTTCGCAGGAGCCAGACCTCGGAGATGTGCTGTCACGAAGTCCACGCCAGTCAGTCGAAGTCATTACAGCATGCTGAACCCCGTCGTGAGGAGGGAACAAGTGTGCCTGCCTGCGACGTGTTGGCACCTGTAGGCAAGAAGAACAAGAGCTAACCCGAATGGGAGCACTGCGTATCTGATCGGACCTGGGCCTTCAAAGAGAGCCAATTCCAGAAGCGGTCTGTGTCAAGAGGCAATATGGAGACATGAAGACCGCGTCCTTCAGGGTCGAATCGCCTGCAAAGCCCTGATCCTGTGGCTGCACCGCATCGGAAATGCGGTTCACCGTGACAGTCCTGTGACGGATTCTGGATGTAGGGTGCGGTTCTCACGAGCGCGTGTAGATCCAGGATCGGCGTTAAACCCACCGGCTCTTTTTGGGGACGGCGAGGTGAGGTGAGGGCTGTAGAAGCCGGACCTTAGCCTGGGCTTGGAGGACTGTGCCGGATTTGCACCCTTCTGCCAGGCAGGGCGTTAGTCTCCGCTCTCATGACCGGGGCATTGCCACCGACCAGGAGTCAGAGCGAACTCCCTGAAACGGGGAGAGAGACCGTGCCGAACTGAATCGCATAGCCGATCCTGATCGCTCTGCTGCCAGCCCAGCCGGACAGGGTCAGAGGAGTCTGAACCCATGCTCCCAGGAACTGAACTCCAGCGGGGTGATGCGAAGGACAGGCAGCGCGTCCCCGGAGGACAGGCAGCGAGGCAGAGCCGGACAGGCACATGCGGCCGGGGGCCGACCCAGGAGACGGGTGTCGGCTCATCGGAGCTCTGCTCCTCGGGACAGTCGAGACCAGGAAAGGACCAGCGTTCCAGCGGGGTCTGGGTTCCTGGTCGAGGGTCTGGCGACTGTGTGCTCAGTGATGATGTCAAGTCTTTCTTTAGAACCATTTGAGGGTGCTGCCTCACCCCGTGGGTGAGGGGGCCGGGGCTGAGACGGGTCTCCCTCTTGGCCCTCCACCGGGGGAAGGATAGGGGGCCTGCTACCACCTCCCGAGAGAGACTCGCACGCCCACACTGGCACGCCGTGCTCTCAGGACCCGGCCGCTGGGCCCTGGCGCTGAGCTGGTGCGCGACCCTGAGGGGGCTGTGGCGCGCGCTCCTCCGCGGCCAGCCTCGGACGACGCGCGGCCTGGGCTGGAGCAGGCTGCTGCTGTGCCGCCGTGGTTGGAGGGGAGGGGGCCGCTGGAGAGGCGTCCCTCGGCGGCCGAGCAGCAGCTGAGGCGGCTGTGCCGACGGCCGGGGTGGAGGCAGCAGCTGGCCGTCGGGGCAGGATGTGTTCAATGGCCTCGGTCTGCTTCCGAGCGGTCGAGAGACTGCTGGGCAAGGTCCTGCACACGCACCACCGCCAAGGCCAACCTGGGAAAGCGCGGCATGCAGCCGCGTCCGCTCGGCTTCGCTGCACTTCCGCCAGGTTCAGCCATAGGTGGCGCTCCTGGGACCACGCTAGTGGCCGCTCACCTGCACCCCAGGGAGCTGAGCGCGGCCCCTCTGGTCGCCCCGGAGAGCGAGGTGAGTGGCGGCTGGAAGTTCGTGAGACGGGAAGCTGCCTGGTGGTCAGTCCCGCCCTGGGACATGTCTCTGAGCAGTTCGGCTCGGAAACCCTGCCAAAGTGCTCATCGCATGTAGGGCGGAGGCTGCCTGTACCCGCTGCACTATAGGCGCGCGCCGCCAGTCGGACGACGAGAACTCTACAGGCTTTGGACGGGGTGCTTGGGAGGCCCCCGGGAGGAGGCGGGCTCTGCGGACACAGGCTCGAGTGGGCAACAGACCGCTGCTCCACCGAGAGGCAAGTCTTCCCCCGCATGCCCACGGGGCAGGGCCCCGTGTCCACCGGAGGGGGGGAGAGCGGGGGCTGGCTGCTCGGACACGGGAGGCCAGGAAGGGGCCTGCACATGCTCTCGTGCCGGCTCCACCATGCAGACTCTGAGGGGAGATGGTGTGGGTTGGCTGTGGCCTTTGCGGCGGCAGGGCTTTGCCCAAAAACCATTGCATCCAGTCCGCGAGTGATCGGGGTAGGGCGTGAGGGGCTCTACCCAGCTCCGGTCCCCCAATGCTCACAGCGGCCCGGAGAAGCATGGCCGTCATCTTCAGGATCAGACACAGGCGCGCGCCGGCACTCCCGGGGGAGGCCGCGCCGCGGTGTCGTCACCCGGAGGAGAATCGAGCCCAGCCTTGCTAGATGCTGTGGTCGACACCACAGCATCCCCTCTGGAGCGCCCGAGCCGCAGCAGAGGGTGCCTGAAAGGAGGCAGACGTTCTGCAGACGCCTCAGCGCCTCGCTGGGCTGCGGGACACTGCTGCGAGCTGGGTGTGGCCCGAGGGACTGGGCGTCGGGGTATTATGCCACACTGTCACCGACAGATCACACCCTGGCCGCGAACCAGACGAGCTTTCCCCGGGGGCAGGAAGCAGATCGAGGTGACGGTGGCGGGGACTCCTCACAGGTAAGAGTGGCACTGTGGCTCTCGATCTCATAGTGTCAAGATGGTCATATCCCACAGAAGGGAGCACGGGCTCCATGCCCACGTGAGGCTGCTTTTTGCAGTGAGCGGAGACCCAGCACATACAGCGCCAGCGACTCCGTGACCATCAGAGGAGGACAGAAAGTGGACCACATTCCCAGAAGAACAACACGGATCATCTTACGAAAAGGACGATGCCACGTGCAGCTCTTTAGGAGAGGAGGAAATTCACTCTGCAGCGCTGAGGCGACCAGGGAGAAACGCAAAGTCTGGCAGACCACTGCACAGATCGCAGGCAATGCAGAATCCCGCTGGGTACCGCCGTCACACCAACACTGGAGAGGACGCTCGTCTCGAAGAGGCTTTGATCAGTGATAATGGCTTGTGGAGTGAGAGATGCTCTTGGCTCCGAAGCGAAAACATACTGCGGTTGCGTTACTTCCTCCTTTTTATACCCACAGGGTGGGGCGGAGTACGCTATGCAAATTCCGCAGCCCCAAGGCATTCGCATGCCATTGGCTCGTTGTTAAATACTCAGAAGAGGATTGGCTTTCTATGCGAAACACCCCAATCTCCGTCACTTCTCGACGTAACTCGAAGTGACTACGATAGGGAACTAAAGCACCCTGGTACAACAGTGATACGCATGCTATCAAGAGAGAAACTCGTATCTTTAGAGCGTAAATGGAAACAAACTAATTTAGAGGTCTTTAGAATCGCGTGGAAAGACAGTATGTCACGTGTTATAAAAAGGCTCTAAAAACAGCCAGGGCTGAGCATCTCCGCAAACTAATAGAAGATAACCAAAATAATCCAAGGTTTTTATTTAACACCGTGGCTCAGACTAACAAATAAACAGACATCGCCAGAGCAAATATACCGTTACAGTTTAGTAGTAATGATTTTATGAATTACTTCAATGAGAAAATAGAAAGCATCCAAAACGCAATTATAAATGTACAATCCTCTTTGGTGTCTTATGATTCAGCCTCAATTATGGCCCCTCTAAAACGACTACACGCTTTACAACAATAGGACAGGAAGAGCTAAATGAACTTATCATTGCATCTAAACCAACAACATGTTTATTAGATCCAATACCCACTAAACTACTAAAAGAAGTGTTACCTGTAGTGGAAGAGCCTCTCCTCAATATTATTAACTTGGTCTTTATCTTTAGGTCATGTTCCAAAAATATTCAAGCTCGACAGTAATAAAACCTCTCATTAAGAAACCGCAATTAGATCCAAATAACTTAGCAAATTACAGACCCATTTCAAATCTTCCATTTATGTCAAAAATACTAGAGAAGTTGTGTCCGCTCAATTGTGCTCTTTTTGCAAGAAAATGATATCTATGAAAAATTCCAGTCAGGATTCAGACCACATCATGGTACAGAAACTGCGCTAGTTAAAATTACAAATGATTTACTTTTAGCTTCTGACCAAGGCTGTATCTCAATACTAGTCCTACTTGATCTTCAGCGCTGCGTTTGGACACTATAGTATCATAAAATACTCTTGGATCGACTACAAAACTACACTGGTGTTCAGGGACAGGCATTAAGCTGGTTTAATAGTTGACTTATCTGACCGTTCTCATTTTGTTTGTTTAAATGGGGAAAAATCAAAGATAACGTCAGTAGACTATGGAGTACCGCAAGGAGTCTGTTTTAGGCCCTCTGCTATTCTCAATATTATATGCTGCCACTTGGTAACATTATAAGAAAACATGGAATTAACTTCCACTGTTATGCTGATGATACTCAATTATATATTTCATCACAACCAGATGAAAACACTAACTCATCTAAATTGACAGAGTGTCTCAAAGATATAAAATGCTGGATGACGCGTAATTTCCTGCTATTAAATTCAGATAAAGCAAAGGTTTTACTTATTGGTCCAAAAAACTACTCACAAAACCTCTTACAATACAACTTTAATATAGATGGATGTCCTGTTACTTTATCCTCTACAGTAAAAGACCTGGGTGTTATACTAGACCGCAACTTGTCTTTTCGAAAATCATATTTCATATGTTACAAGAACAGCCTTTTTCCACCTTAGAAACATTGCTAAGCTACGCAACATGCTATCTGTTTCTGATGCAGAAAAGTTAGCTTCATGCATTTATGACTGGTTTGCATTGATTATCTTGTGGAATTGTAATAATACATTTACCTGACATAATAATTGTTATACATGATTATTCTAACAGACTGTGACTTTATTTTCAGTTTATTTTATTTTTAAGTCAAAGGAATAGTCAAGCATTAACGTATTGAATGATGCACAGATATCATTGATAAACCATTTTCATTTTATGGAGTCAGATGAAACGAGTTAATACATAAGATTAAATGTGTTGCATTTAGTTAAAATTCACTTTGCCATGGAAGAGACTGAAACACGCTTGAAACCTTCACCACAGTAATCAAATCCGCCATTGGACCGAATTTCGTGGCTCTTTTTTACAACACTTTAGAATACTGGTTCCTTCGTTAATGAATAACTACACAAGAACTAATGAGTAACACAATATTAACAATCTTAGTAACTATTATTAACTAACAAAAAACTCTGATTAACTAACTAGTAAGTAATAGCAACACAGACAAAAGTGGTAGTTCACTATTAAGTAATGAATAACTACTATTTTTTTATACTTCCCAGAGAACTACTCAAAAAGTTTATTAACAATCTACTACTATTAACTAAAATAAACTCTTATTAACGAATTAGTAAGTAATAGCTCACAGATAAAAGGGTAACACTTTACAATACGTGTGCACTAATATGCATGAATTCATGCTTAACTAATGCACAGATAATCATGAGTTAATGTATAACTCATGAAGAACTAAACCATTAATTAATGATTACTGCATCAGCAACTAATAAAGAGTCTATATGATTAATAGATTAAGTAATACATGAATTGCTATTAATTCACTGTGTCATTGTGTATTAATTCCTTAATAACATATTTATTAACTAATAGTGTAAATGAATGTGTTAATTACCGCAATTAGTCATAGCTATGCACTTCAACTTCCAGTTGTGTGCCTTAATTAATCATTAGCTAATGATTTGCAAAGGTATCATTATGTTATGACTTTACTTGTTGAGGCACATCATTATTAACTAGTCATTTAGTAATTGTAGTAATATGCACATGAATTTGCATTAACAATTAATTAATTAATCATGTATTAATGCATATTAGTGTACCTGTCATATTATCTGGAAGTTGAAATACAAGGCTTTGGCTCATTCTGGTAATTAACATATTAATTAACACTATTAGTTAAAACAATTAGTTATTAAGGAATTAATCCACAATTACATATTTAATTAATAACAATTCATGTATGAACTAATACATTAACCTTACAGACTCTTAATTAGTTTCTAATGTGGTAATCATTAATGAATAGCTTAGATAATCATAAGTAACACATTAATTCAGTATTATCTGTGCATTAGTTAAGCATTAATTAATGCTTATTAGTGCACACATTATTGTAAAGTGTTACCGATAAAAGTGTTACTAGATACTTCTGTGGGAATTACTAATTATTTGGAATTCGTATTATAAAGTGAAGATCATTGGAACCAACTAGTAATTACTCAAGTGTTACTGAAGACATTTTCTAAAAGTATACTAAAGTTCACCAAAAATCTCAGACGTTAGCACAAATCATGACTAGATCATGTAGTAACACTTGAGTCATTACTCGATTAGTCCCAATGATCTTCACTTTATAATACAGATCCAAATAATTAGTAAGTAATAGCTCACAGATGAATTGTCTTGTTTCAAGAAATAAATTTAACTTGAATTGAGACATCAAATCTGCTTTATTGAAAACTGCAGGTAATACAACTCACTGTGTACAGTACAGTGGGGCTTTTTTCCTATACATTTCCATCAAACCATTTCCAAGTGATAAGTAAATAAGGCAAAAGGAATTATGGAATTATGTTTCCTTCTCTGTTCTACTGCACTCTGGACATACTGCACCACATTATTCCAAAAATAAAAAAGTAAAAATAAATGCTGTTATCAGTTACAGTGTTTGTCAGTTTTTAAAAATATAAATCGCTCCCAAATACCCACACTCAATACAGACTCAAGAATGACGTTTGATGATGTCTGTGAGATCATACTTCAGTGGAATGTACACTGTAAAAAAATTCGGTAAAAATATGGTACAATGTACCATATAAATTTGAAGGACTTTTTCCGTATTTGTCTTTTACGGGTCTTTTACCCTTATTTTGAATTACGCGTTGCACTGTGGGAACAAGATCCTGGCGGCGCAAAAGTTTAAAGACGCAACCGCCATTACACACGCAGATGACCAGCGGGCAAAGTTGCTTTTTAAATCCTGATTTCGGGTATGTGGAAGCCATTCTGACACTTATGTGGTAAAACTTAAACTTAAAAACGAAAATTATGTTTTGCTTGATGTCAAAAAAGCTGTTCCGTAACGTTATTCTTTAGTTACCATCTGGGATTAGGCAAATGAATGTTCGGAGCCGTCACGTTTATCATTTTATGCACATCGTCACACATTGAAAGATTTAGTTAAGACTCGTGGAGGTTCTCGATTGTAGTGTCCTCCTTGTAATTGGCTTATTTACTTTCATTTGTCAGTAATGTGCTTTATTTCTTGCTGAGCACATCCGTTAAACCAGTTGTGATAAAGGTCAGTTCTAATGTTAGTGTTTTTAGAGCAATTGATGTCTGCAAACAAAAGCTACCAGAGGAATCATCAAGAAAAGTAAACGCCATTAAAACTTGCTTGATTTGAAAGGCATGAAGACACAACGTGAAGAGACTGTGAGTGAATATGCAGTAACTTAACCAGGTAGCAGCTAACGTTACAGCTGGATCAAGGAAAACACCAGCACCTTTACTGCCAAATGAGGTAAGTTAACGTTATGTTTACGTTAGACTTCATGTTTTTGCTTTAGATGACACACACACACACATGACTTTAAACCCCAAATAATGAAAGAATAATTTACATTTAGCATGACTGCTATTATCTAAACTTGCTATCTTATCTATTACTGCCTGTAATATTAGTCATTCTTTCCCTCCCCATTTGTTTATTTCATAATTACTTCTTATCTACCACCTGCATGCTTCTTATGGGTTTGTATTTTGTTTTATTAGCATTATTATGAATGTTCAATACTGGCAAAACACATTTGAATCTAAAGTCTGAAGAATAAAGTCTGTTTATAGAAAAAGTTGGTTGCTGAATACCCCCTTCAAAGATATACATGGTCGAGTAGAAATACAAATTGTATAGGGAAGATTTAAACAACTATGTTTAAAGCGTTTTTTTAAGTGATCGTGTAATGTTTTTCATTTTGTAATATCTTTTCTTAGCATTTTTTAAACAGTGTTTGAATTTGAGAGAATTAGGGATGGCTGATAACTTGTTTAAAGTTGATAATTTAGCGAACGTAAAATACTGTACATTTGTTTTTTCAACCTCAACCTGGTCTACATGATACTTTGTAGTTAATTTTCCTTCATTTAATTTCTTGTGTAGCTAAAAACATCCGGGTTTTTTTCATTTCCAACTTTCCTGTGTAGAAATCCTGAACGAAGGTTGAAAAGGCTGAGATGAAGGAAACCAAATGTCCCCATTCCTCTAAAACTGCTGAAGTTCCTGTATGAACAACTTCGAAAAACCAGGTAAAGTTTCAAGCTTTTGTCAAATCTCAAAATGGAACTTTAACTGAACATACTCGAAAAATGAACGTTTTTCATGCAAGTTGTTAAGATCTTAAAGGGATAGTTCACTTTGAAATAAATTGTTGATATCTTTTATCTTACCTCAAGGACATCCAAGATGTTGGTGTCTTTGTTTCCACAGTATTTTCAATTTTGATATTTTTCAGGTCAAACCGTTCTTGTCTGTCAGTCATATAATGGAGGTTTATGGGGTTCACCCTGGGTCCACCTCAAAGAGCATGCACAAAAAAGTCCAAATTAAACATGATTTAATGACTCGTGAATGTAAGTACACATTGATGGCCTAAAAACACGAAACGAGCGGTTTGTGTCAGAAAACGAACACTATTATATATCGCTTTTACCTCTTGTAACCACAGCCACGTCCAAGTGATCTGACGGCATGGGCGCTTCGGCTTTGCGCAAGTGCCGCCGGAAGTGATCTCTCAGCGTGTACGTCACTCATTGTTTACACAGAGATTTCGGAAGTTTTAGCTTTCACTGTGAAGATCTAAACATATTTAGATATACAGGACAATTTCGATATTTAGATGTTCACAGTGAAAGGTAAAACTTCTGAAATCTGTGTAAACAATGAGTGTCGTACATTGTGAAGAGATCACTTCCGACGTTAAATCATGTTTAATTTGGACTTCTCTGTACAAGCTTTTTCAGGTGGACCCAGGGTGAACCCCATAAACCTGCATTATATGACTGACAGACAAGAACGGTTTGACCTAAAAATATCAAAATTGAAAATACTGTGGAAACATAGACACCTACATCTTGGATGCCTGGAAGTAAAATAAAAAATATCAAAAATTAATTTCAAAGTGAACTATCCCTTAAATGAAATCTGAGAGCTTTCTCTCTGTTGACAGCTCTCCCTCTGCTTACACCTACCACTTTCAAACTCCAGAAAGAAAGTAAGATCATCATAAAAGTAACACAGTGTTAGAGTCCTATTCAAATGTGATGTGATAAGATTCTAGCAACAAGCATCAAAACATTTGTGCCACTTTATAAATTTGAGGTTAAACCACTGGAGTCACATGGATTACATTTGTGTCTATACCAGGGGTCTCAACTCCATCCTCGAACCCACTGCTCTGCATATTGTGCATGTCTCCCTTATTTAACACACCTGATTCAGATCCTCAGCTTGTTAGGATAGACAGAGAGTCTATCCTAACGAGCTGAGGATCTGAATCCGGTGTGTTAAGTAAGGGAGACATGCACAATGTGCAGAGCAGTGGGTCGCGAGGACTGGAGTTGAGAACCCCTGGTCCATACCTTTCTGAAACTTGAAAGTGGTAGTTGCCTAAGCTGTCAATGGAAGGACAGAAATCTCTCAGAGTTCCTCAAAAAGATCTTCATTTTTGTTCTAAAGATGAATGTAACTCTTGTGAGGTGTGGAACAACGTGCTTGTGAGTAATTACAATTAAAAATTTGGGGTGAGCTAATGCTTTATGTAATATTGTGTTCTCTTACAGAAAACTGGCATCAACACTAACATTTCACTCTTCTTTAATCCCTAGCTGGCATCTTGGGAGAGGCGACCTTCGCATCCAGTGTGCTGCTGTGGGTGCCGCAGGATTTCGAACTCATTCAATCACTTGTCTCCATGCTTTTCGAACTGTGGCGTCTAATCTTGCCTTGCTGTGGGTCAAGCCGCTGGTTCTTCAGATCTTCTTCGATTTGCTTAATCCATCCTTTTTTTGGGTGCAGTGCGCTGGATTCTCCACTGGGTTGGACGTTTCCTCCAGAGGACTTGTGTGGTATTCAATTTGCATCCATTCTGCATGTGTCCAAACTTTTCACTCTATTGAATAGAAGGCTAAAGCAATTTTTAAGGATAAAAGCAGAAGCCCTATCTTCATTCCATTTTGTTTGTTTCTGTATTGTATCGTATTCTATTTGAATTGAATTTGAAAATGTTTTGAATCTTGACTTTCACAGTTTCTGAAGGGTTTTTTTCTCTCATTTTTAAAAAATACTTTTGTGAGCTATTTGGTGCAACACCAATATTGTGCAAGTACCTGCTCATGTTTTCTTTTATTATTTTTTTTTCATTTCTCCCATGTTTGTTTAATGTCTTAACTTTTTCCACAATACAAGCACTTTTTTATGGTGCTTTGCACATTGTTTAATTGTGTGTATGTGTCTGTCTGTCAATCTTTACCCATTGAATGCGTTTTAAGAATGTTTACATGAAATTTTTACAAAAATAAAACATGTTCAATATGTATATATCGTTCTTGAATTATTTGCTACCAAAATATATGCTATCAAAATTCTATAAAAATAGAAATTTCTGTATAAAAAATTGCCTTGCTTTGCCTTGCTTTTGGCTTGCTTAGTTGGGGTTATTTAATATTTAACAATATTATTGATCTGTGTTGTACTACTTTCATGTTATCACTGTGAAGCTGCTTTGACACAACCTGTATTGTAAAAAGCACTATATAAATAAATGTGACTTGACTTGACTTATAAGGATTATCTGTGAATAGTACAGAAAATACGGAATTTTCCATTTTAGGTTTGACGGAAATGTCCGTCAATGGTACAGAAAAACTAATTTAAATCTATGGAAATATCCGTTTTAAGGATTACGGAAGTGCCCGTATAAAACGGAAAAAGTGAAAAACTTTTTCCATTTTTTTAATGGAGATTTTTTAACAGTGAGATTCATAAAGCTGGTTGTGCTTCACAAGAGTCTTACAGATATTTTTAAAACTACTTTTCAAAGCCCACTGCTTAAAAAAGCAAAGCATTTGACTAAAGCTCATACACATATGCCTCACCGTAGGACCATGTGCCTTAATCTGAGAAGGAAAATGCAGCAAGTAATGCTGTTTAGGTATAATATTTGGAAACAGTTGTTTGAATTTTTTTAAATGTTGCTCTATTAAAAGTTTCAGTCTTGAAGAGTTAATCTAATCTCTAACAACCTAAGTAGTATTTATGTGTAATCATTTTCTCCAATTGTGTCAATGAGAAATGGTGCTCCTTCATTAAAGTGCTCCTGCATGTCTTCAAGGTAAATCCCACTCCTATTTTAAACCCAGCCACTTTATGCTGAGCTAGAGTGTCTCCGCAGACAGACATAAGTGCCCCATAAATTGTCCTCTCACCATTTGCAGTGACAATCTGGACACCCTCACTCAGCTCAGTTAAGTCACGGTTAATCCTCTCAAACATCTCATCTATACCACAATGGGAAAGATCTTTTGATTTGACCATGGCAAGCAGACAAATGGCAGCAAGTCTTGTAATAAATTGATAACAATTTGTTTTTGTGTGCCCGAGATCCAAGAGTTTTGCACAGCTAAATTTCATCTGTATCTAAAACCAACTGCAGTGCTGTGGGAAATTTCAAAAACAGTGGGTGTGACTTAAAATGTCTCCATAATAATGATAGTAACTTCGACTTATAGCCTAAGGCTCGCTTAACAAAGGTGTGTGTGTGGGCTGGGGAGGAGTCAAGGGGTCAAAAGACTTTGTGAAAATAAATGTTTTAAGGTGCATTTTGAACATGGGCAGAGCGGACGTGGAATGGTAGACTGTTCCAAAGAGTATAGGAGCAATTGCATAGAAAGCCCTGTCCCGAAAAGTCCGCAACCTGGTGCGGGGTGACCAGCAGGTCCTTGTCAGAGGACCGCAGGGAACGTGACTGAGTATAGGGGATCGAGGAGGTCACTGAGGTATTTTGGTGAGAGTCCATGGAGAGATTTGTAAGTGAGCAGAAGGATCTTGTTAGGTGATGCGTGACTTGACTGGCAACCAGTGAAGCTGTTGGATGATAGGAGTGATATGCTGCCAGGGCTTAGTATGGGGTTAGAACCCTGGCAGCAGAGTTCTGACATACTGCAGTCTGCTAAGGGCTTTAGTGGCTAGTCCAGACAAGACACCATTGCAGTAATCCAGACGGGAAGTGATGAAAGCATGAATGAGTGTCTCAGTTACTGCAATTCTGTGAGTACAGGCCGGAGTCGTGAGATGTTTCTGAGGTGGAAGAAGGCCAACTTAGTGATGTTGTTAATATGGGTCCTGAAAGATAGACTGGCATCCAGAATGGTTGCGCAACTCAGGAGGAGGGGAAATGCAGCAGCCATGCCACTACCAGAGCCAGGTCACCAACTTTCCTGAGCAGTTGTGCAGGGGCCACCACCATGAGTTATAATAGTTACCGTTGACTCAGCTCTAGCCTAGCACGACGAACTATGCAACTGGAACTATACAACTTCCTCCGCTGCCTCTTCAACTTGGCAAAGATGGCGCGTGTGTATCCGCTGCACGTGATAGTTGAAGGAGTTATAGACGCTTTCATCAGACGCGTTGCCATGGTGATGAGCTGGCCCAAAGTTAACTTCCGTTCTGTTAGTTTATACTGTTTATTGGATAATACGGCATTGACTGCAAATGCAGTGAAAGTTAAGGTGATGAACCTTAAGCTGTGGGATGCAACCTGACCTTGGTAGCAAATGCAATTAAAAAAAAATGTTAAGGTTTCCTAACAAAGAGGGAGACGGCGCTATTAAAATAGCTATGTTTATCCGAGTATCCGGTACAGTGTTTACCATGCATTTATTAGTGGCAGCCCACCACATTATCAGCGCTGACCGCCACATATTGATTTCCGTGTTTTTTACAATTTAAGATGGGAAAAGTTGTATTTGACTGCAGATTGCGTGCAGCGCATCATTCGCACTCTCCCTCTCTCTCTCTCTCTCACAAACACATTGACAGCGGAGCAGAATGTATCATAACAACGCTGCACAGATCCATCCAACATGCTGTCATGTGGAGACCCGCCTTAAAATAAAGGTTAGCAAGCATGTAAGAAGCTAATAAGGAGAGATATGTTCACCTAATAAAGCCTCGTCGCCGCGCTTGCCACAGTTTTTTAACACTGCGGTAAATCAGACATGTCGGTAGAAAAACATATTGTCTCCTATTTTTGTTCAACGGGTCTGGTAGTGTCACATTTCAGTTTGGCCAGGTAACATTTATTTTCTTTGACTGGCAAGAAATACCAGCTACTATGGTTATTTACTTGTTATGGATTGTCTGCGCTAGTTTGCCGGAAGTTAAGTTTGGGCCAGTTTTATGCACATGCGCAGTACCGTTTGTTTATGTTGTCACTGCTGAAAGCGTCTATAGATCCCTCAATACCGCAAAGGTCAGGGCTGCGACTGTGCATGGTATTAATATGACTCAGAAGTTGTTTCAGAGTCAATACCCAAAATATGCAGCACATGAAGCAACGTCAAATCATGTTGGAAGCAAAGATGTCACAAGCAAAGATGTCACACTGCCGTAAAAACTCTTACTATGGTTACACCCGCCAGCTAGCTGCTGTAAATGAGAATGTGGGTGTACGGCCTGGGGACCGACTTGGATTTGAACTTAGATTGACGTGTTTCATTGCAAGTAAGTTAAATTAAAGCACCGTATCGCACCGTATCCAGTGCTCATTCTTTTTAGTTCACATCGTACACCCTTTGAATGTTATCTACATTTAATTGTATTTATTGTGTATCGTTGCAGCCGAACAGCCGAGCTAACGTAGCTAACCAAGTCAGCTAACAGCATGGATGAATTGGATAATGTCGCAGTGTCGATTTTAAGGGGTAATGTTTGCAAATATTATTCTTTATCATATATGAATGTTTAAATGCAGAGACCTAATTGAAGCTAAAAAAAAATAGGCAAATTGCTTCCTTGTGCTGATCCCACTACAGCAGCGCTGTGGGCCACAAAACTAGTTGAGGATAAATTATTTAAAATTTGGGCGATTCCAGCGTTATAGACGTGACATTTTCAGTCAAAACCTCAAATATTGAGAATGAGGAGTTGACGTCATTGTACAGAGCCCCTCCCCTCTCCGCCATGTTGGTTGGATTCCCAGGCAAAACAGTATTGTTTACGTGTGTTTTTAGCTCGGTTGTAGAGGAGTGTCTCGCAATTCCGCACTGTTTTACCATGCCTGGAAGTCACTGGTGCGTTAAAAACTCCTCCAGTACATCACATGAGACATATGGAAAACATAGGAACAATGGAATACAGTTTTTTAGGTTATCGAAATGGACACAGCATCAGGGAGAGTATCTGATGAGGAGACGCTGGATTGCATGGTTGGCTGATGCCTTTCAGTATACGATTTTCACTGTTTGCTGTGCCTTAACGAACATACGCAAAATGTTTCGAAAACACGCCTTGTTCATTACTTTTTTATTTATATAATTACAATATAAGTTGCATGGATGACATAAGTAATAATAATAAAGTAATAATACTGTTATTAGTGTAAAAGAACAAATATCTTGATGCTGCAAATACAGCTGTTTTGCGCTTAGTGTGAGTTTGTTCCTGTAAGGTCCCTTTTCTTGCGCCTTATCTTTTTGCATTGCTTTACTTTCTTCCATTTTTCTCATATTCTTGGATCCGTCTCTGTCCTGCCAAAATAATAAATATGCGAAAATAATAAATGCGCGAAAATTAAAGAGCTCTGGAATGTTTAGTCGCGTCTCTGTGGGGTTCTAACATAGGGTTCTAAAGGCGTTGCCGCTGGTAACCGATAGCGTCTCCAACCATCATGGCCGACCGGCTCAGACCACGCCCAAATCGGAACGTGACTCCTCATTCTCAATAAATTCTCAGAAAATGCATTTAGGCCATTGAAACCTCTGTTTATATATCATACTCTGTTAATAAAGGAGTCCAGACATTAGAAAAATATAACACATGTATTTTATATTTAATATGAGGGAAATACTACGTGAGGGACGTGACACAAAAAAATCTTTAACTTTTATTTTGTATTAATTGTATCTTAATTTTTATCAATGTTTCATCTACAAATTGCAATTTAATAAATACGAAGTAAATATAGCAGATCATAATCAAGACATGGAGGCGCCGGCGCCTGAACTGCAGTTCGTCTCAAATGAACCAAAACTCAGCATCTACTTGCCTCGCAGATGTGAGAAATATATATACATAGCCTATACTCTATGAAATGTTTGTGTGTCATTTATGTTCTGAATATGTTGCTTCTCAGTAGCCTTCACTTAAAATCTTTAATCCAAGATTATTGGATAATAAAATTTGCCACTTAACTAATTTAGTCCGGTTATAGGCCTACAGCATGTGTTGTCCCTGATGTCCGTAACGACATCTCTCATAAAGGTTTGCGACTCAGGCCATGTCCACACTAATACGTTTTCGTTCGAAAACGTATATTTTCTCTTAGTTTTGGCCTTCCGTCCACACTGAGACGCAGTTTTAAGTCAACGAAAACATATCTTTTGGAAAACGCTCTCCTAGTGTGGACAGTGAAGCCGGAGGTATTTGAAAACAATGACGTAAGTTTAGTCATGTGATCCATGTTGTACCAATAGATATTCATGTTTATCGGTATTGTGCCTGTTATGTGCTATTCACTTTTACACTGTTGCTAAAATATGTTACTTTGCACATGCTTCATAGCATCTGCAAAGATGACAGATAATGTACTCACATTTGCTGTCTTGCGGGAAAACAGGAGAGCAGTTGCGTTTTTAGACTAAACATATGGTGACTGAATGCGACCTGGATGCATCAGTGATGGTGAGATATTTTGCTAAATAAAATGATCCTGTTTCTAACAGTTTAGTTTTCACTAACAGAATTGTGCCCATCTGTATTTTCCCATCTGTATCATCCCAGTGAGCTTTTGTGAAGTTTCACGCATGCGCAGTAAAGTGAATTTAGAAGTTTCTCATCCACACTGAAACGTCGGAAAATGCTTGAAAACGCTAGTGTGGACGGAGAGCGTTTTTAAACGAAACGCCGTTTTCAAATGTATCCGGATTGATGAAGACGTAGCCTTAGTTTAAATAGTAAAACATTATCCGAAAAACACCTAGCCTCTTCGCTAAACGCCACACAAAAAAATACTATTGGTATACTACCTCCGCCACCTGACCAGAAGTTGCACCCACTTTATTTTTTACAGTAGCTGTTTTTTACTAAGCTGGTTACTAGAGACCTAATTTGAATGTCAAGAAGTGTCAACTTCTAATAGTCTCATGTTGTTTCATTTCTAGGGCACTGTTTCATCTTGCTATGTTTGTCTTCCAATGTTTTCATAGCTGCAAACATCATAGAGACAATGATGAGCACCCTGTCTCGATGAAGACTTGCGGGATCTTCTCAGGCCCAGAGAACATTTTATGGAGAAAAAGAGGTCTGGCGTGCCTGTCAAGGTGTGTCGGACTTGGAGGAGGTCAGTTTCTCTGTTAAGTTGCTTAACCACCTATTTAAGTTGGGATCAGCACATAAAGCTAACAGCACAGTGTTTTTGTAGCAGGCATGATAGTCTACATGTGTGTTAAATTCAGTTTAGATTAATTGATAGGTGTTCAGTAAGTCTGTATATAAGCGATTTTCCTAAAATGGAACATTGCTTATTCGTGTGCAGAGCTGTCAACATTGCAATTTGTGTTGTCACAAAAAACAAAAATGTTGCTTTTTGCAGTAATTATCTTTTATTTTACTTGAGTCTGGCCAAGAACACTCAAAATTATCATGAAGTTCCTCATTTAAAGTATAACCCATGTGACAGACATCCACTCCTGTGAACGCAAGTCCTCCAAAGTATAAAACCCTTTGAGCAAGTCCGACAACAGCGTTGAGATGTCAAAAAGAGGCAAATAGCGCAACTGCCAGATGTCAAAGGAGTTCAGATGCCGGCTCATTCAAAACACCATGACCAGTATGATTGCAATCCTGAGGCCAAATGGGGATATAGAATCAAAGATTTCCATTAAAGCTAGAAATTATAGCAATGGCAAAGAGAATAGTACCACCCCATTCTGCAGGACCAAGTCCAACATACATGGGTAAGTGAAATACACACAGTGGATGACTGTTTCATGTGTAACATTTGAGCCCGTTCTCATCCTTTAGCGTCACATAAAGCGCTTTATGACAAAACGGCGCTATACTACGCACATGGTACCCTTTATCGTTTATATAACACGCGAACTCAAGGCGTCATAAATCCTTTAGCGTAATATGAGACTACCCTACCCTACCCCACACCTAAACCTAACCATCACAGCGCGTGTTATATAAACGATAAAGGGTACCATGTGCGTAGTATAACGCCGTTTTGTCATATAACGTTCTATATGACGCTAAAGGATGAGAACGCGTTCAACATTTTTAGTAGTGATATGAAAAATGTGTTAAATGTATTGTGCAGGTCACTGTACACACAGCTATACAAAAGATTGTGAAATGTAAGATCCTCTCAAAAAAGAACTCCAGATGGGAGACATTTAAAAGAGGTGAGCTTTAACTAATGGTTATTTTCATCATAGAAAGTCCAAGGTGATGTCCTCAAAAGTTAGTTTGGTCCACAACCTAAAGATGTTATTGTCATAGAGGACTAAAGAAGTTATAACATATTTGCATTTTGGGAAGCTTAAATCATCTTTGGACATAAAAAAAAGATAAATGACTCAACATGAACAATCATGTAAATATCCTGGCCAATCTGTCCCTAGTTTTTCCTCTCTTCCCATTTTTAATGTGTGTAAACTTTTTTTCAAAACTGAGGCATGATATGTATTTTTGTGTCGTACAGCTAACAATTCTGCAGGTGTTGACAATCTAGGCACTAGGCCAAGCACTACAAGACCCTACAAACTATACAGAACACCAGGATGTCTCTCATCCTATGGATTTGGAATTTGTAGCCAGAAGAGACTGTGCATGATTAAAAACATGGTATCACACACAATGTTTAAAATACCACTATCCTCTTAAATTATATATTCAAATGTCTGTATTGGTATATTTGATATTTCATAGGTGATGGAGGAGATTTAACGTATAAGGATAATACCAACTTCATCGATGAACTGAAGGGAAGATGGCATGACTTGCCAGAATGTGCAGTTTTTTGGAAAAAGGCTCTGAAACCCCCCATGAGAATGGACAAAGGTAGGGTCAAATGTTATTTTAATTGTCAAGTATATGAGCTAGTGTTTTGTCATCCTTCTTTTTATGATGGCTATCCCATTATTTATTGAATGTGTTTTTTTAAGCATTGTGTCTGTTGTATACCTTTTGATCAGATTTGACCTTATGCACTTTGTCCAAGTGTTAAAGTAATAATTTTTTCCTGTACAGCTGATCAGGCTCTTGAGATCCTCTGTGTGCTGCCATCACTGTTCCCTTCCACGTCTGCTCCTTCAAAGATGGTATGAGATGCGAGTGAGTGTCTGGTGCATGTCCTTGAAGTGAGCTGTCTAAAATGTTGCAGGATCATTTTGACTGCAGTATCTGAAAAAAATATACTGAAGGTGCTCTCCCTGACGACTCCCAATGCATTTCCTATTCACATACTGTATGTTCTAAGCCTTCAAAGACACCTAAAACATTTGTCTTTAGAAAAAAGATTTTCACTGGATAGATGTCTTGGCTATGTCTCAGTATGTACAAAAATGGGTGCATTACATGGGAGCAAGTTTTATCACCCCAATGATAACCATGCAAGACTAGCCTAGCCTTCGTTTTTACTTCTTTTGGAAGGCTAGACATGTGTAAACAGTGAATGCATTGGGGATAGTTAAAAACAGCACTTTCAGATTTCAGCTTTCTCAGTACTGTAACTTTTGTCAGAATTTTGCTTTGTAAAGTTATGAGTTTGTAAACAACACTCCACCCTAGGTCCTAAATGAACGAAAATGCATTATCCTGACAGAAGGATGTCTGTGTTATGTGTTGCAAGGAAACAGAAGACCCTAATTCCTACTTGAAGAAACGCTCTCTCTCTTGTGCCCTGTCCTGATTGTCCGTCCATCCAACTGCCTCCTAGCGGTAGGAGATGTGGCTATAACCACCTTTCCAAAAGAGAACCTTACCAAGAGTGCTTTATACCTTATGGCCTACTATTATACCCTACACCTGACTTATCCAAAGTGTGTAGCCACTCTGCTTTCAGTCTAGATGGAGGTCCTCTTAGACAAAATACATGAGAGAGATCTCACATCGTCTTACCAGAAGAGCATGGCTGTGTGGAAAGCTTTTATTTGCCAATAAAACTAGTTGTCAGATTTTGTGTAGGATAGCACTACATCTATCCATCCAAGGGTACTACAGTCCATGTTCATTGTTCATTGATTCTTGGTTGGAATTTGGCTAAGTTAGCCCAGTGTTAATTTGGCAATATTACGACAATATTAGCCAAAATGACGAAATCCTGTGATTGTTATATTTTGTGTGTGTTGTTTGCACAATTCAGTGCAGATTCTGCTTAGTGTTAAGTTTAATATTGAGTTTAAACAACTAATTGTCTGTTCAGCAGATGCAGTCACTAATTTAGGCGCATCTACTGTGATAGGGTAAATTGACTAAGCAGTTAAGTTGGGATAAAAGTGAACATAGTGATATTGGTTATTGTCCAGTTGAATAGTAAATTATTAACATTATTTAACAGTATGGTGCATCCTTAATGATGTTTCAATGGTTAATGGTGTATTGAGGGACTAGTTGTTCATGTAAGCCCTGAACCTTTCATTTGAATGTTACTGTAACGGACCAAGCAGTCAAGGGTAAAGGACACAGGATTTCCAACAAAAAATTATTTATTAAATACAAAAAATAAAGTTACAAAATCAAAATAGTTGAAAGAATGAATGAAAATAAATCAGGTCTGGGCCCATAACAAAAAAGGGTCAATTGAACAGAACCCAACTTAATAGAAATCTAATCAAACTAACAGCTCAGCCACCATGTGCTGGAGTTTACCCTGGTGAATGAGAGGTTGTTTCCCTGCACCTTCGGGGATAGGATTTTGTGTAGGATTTCACATGTTCTCACTGTTGTGTGTGCCTACAGGCCAAACAACAGTGCAGAGTACCCAGCCTTCTTGGGGTCTCTAGGAGGGTTGCTGGAAAGTGCTCCGACTGGAGACTCTAACGCCCACATGGGCAACGACAGTGAACGCTTCTCAGCCTCCTCACTGTATATGCCCAGAGTATCTCTCAGCTGGCTGAGGGACGGATGGCATGATCGTCAGCGTACTTCAGGTCAGTCAGATGGTAGCTCACAAACCCTGGACATAAGATGGTCAATGATGCAGTTGAACAGGTCAGGGGCAGCCACACAGCCCTGTCGAATGCCGCTAGAGATGGAAAACCAGTCCGAGTCTCTGCCATTGATGCGGACACAGCTCTGTGTGTTATTATAAAGCAGCTTAAACAGGGCAACGATCTTGGGTGGTGCTCCAAGAGCATGTAGGATACTCCACAGTGAAAAGTGGCAGACAGTGTCAAAGGCAGCCTTCAGGTCTATGAACCCAATGTAAAGATGGCGATCTTTACGGAATTCATAGGTCTTCTCTATCAGCAAGCGAACTGCGGAGATTTGATCTGTTGTGGAGCGCTTAGGCATGAAGCCAGCCTGCTGGGGACGGCGGCTGTTTCTGATAGCAGGGAGAGCACGAGTGAGCAGGATCCTGGCAAAGAGCTTGCCGGGGATGGAAAGAAGGGTAATGCCTCTGTAATTGCCGCAGACTAACCTGTCACATTTGCGTTTCCAAAAGGGCAGTATGACTCCTTTGGTCCAGTCACTGGGGAGCCTCTCTGTGTCCCACACCTCATTGAAAATGTGGGTGAGCCACTCGACGATGGTTTCACCCCCGGGTTTTAGCATCTCAGCAGTTCCACAGATGCCGGGGGCTTTTTTGTTGTTAACTTTTTTCAAAGTGGCTCTGACTTCGTCAGGTGTGATAGGGTCTGTATTGCAGACAGCACTAAGGGCTGCAGCATTTGCGGACGATAAGATGGCGGTATCAGTAGGGGGGTGCCGTGCTGCAGAAGGAGGCTGAAGTGCTCTTTCCAGCGTTTGAGGCAGTTTTCTTCAGTGGTTATGAGATTGCCATCGGAATCTTTCACCTGGGCTGACTTCATGCGTGGGCCGTTACGGGCTTGGTGCAGCAGACTGAAGACACGGCTCAAATTGTTGTTATTGGCCGCAGACACTAGGTGATTAGCTTTTGCTTGCCAGAACTTCTCTCTATCCTCAGCTATTGCCACATTGCGCTGAGGGTTCAGTCGCCGATACTCAGTCATATCACCTCGAAGTCGGGCCTCACGCCGCGGTCGATAATTTTGAATGTTCTCTCCGATATCCAGGGCTTTTTCGGGGAAGATCAAGAGCATCTGAAGACATTGTGTGCTGACTGGATTATACTTTCCTTAAAGATCTGCCAGTCGTTCACCTTGTCGGTAGCCAGATTATCAAAGATGCGGCGGGTGGCGCGGTTGAAGTCTGTGGCGATGTTTGGATCACTGAGTAGGGAGGAGTCCAGGCGAGGCTGAGTCTTGGCATGCTGGTTGGTTCGCAGCTTTAACTTGAGCTGGGCCACCAGCAATCGATGGTCTGTATTGCCAAGTTCTGCTCCTCTGTACACACGGCAGTTGGTAACAGACGACATCCAGCGTCGAGAGATGAGGATATGGTCCAGCGCTTTCCTAGTTCTGCCATCTGGGCTGTACCATGTCCAGTGGTGGATTTTCTTCCGGGGAAACCAGGTATCGGCAACACAGAGGTTGTTGTGGCGGCAGAAAAGGAGAAGGCGGTTACCATTGTCGTTTGTGGACCTGTCAGCAAAGGTTGTGCCGACAGGTGAGCCTGTGAGCCGATCACTGCTAGACAGAGTGGAGTTGGCATCGGTGAGGATGAAGGTAATGTCATGTGGTGAGGCTTGGGCAACAGCCTAAAGGAGTTGGTCGAAGAAGGCATCCTTTGCTTCCTCATCAGCAACATCGGTAGGGCATAAGCAACGATTACTGTCATCTTGCCGTGTTGATGAAGAAAGCGAGCAGACAGTAGTCTGTCGCTCAGAAGTGTCCAGTTGATGAGGGACTTGCGGAGGGCCTTTGGGAATGGCAAGTGCAACGCCATAGAGGCCTGTCCGTCTCTCGGGGCCACTCCAGATATAGCAATGGTCGCCTGCTGTTGTTTCGCCATTACCGTGCCATCGAACTTCGCAGAGCCCTGCCAAGGAGATGTTATGGCGGCAGAGCTCTCGGGACAGCAGGGTGGCAGCTCTGGGGCGGAGGAGTGTCTGGACATTCCAAGTGGCAACTCGGGGTCCTGCGACGAAGGTTGATCCATACTCGTTGGTCTGGGCAGGCTGGGGTCTGTTTCGTGTTGGGCGGTCCGGCTACTATCTCTGATCGGTTTCGTAACAAAAGAATTTCTCCTGGGTGGGTTGTTAGCCCTCCGCAGGATATTCGGTCAGTGGGGCTGCCACCTCACAGCATACCGACATGCTGGGGTCTTTGTTTGTCTGGAACCTACCCTGGAGGCCGTCCCGCCTAAGGTGACCCTACCAGGAGCAAGCTCCCGACGGTATCGCTCTCCAGGGTCACTGGAACACGCAAGCCCCGTCGCCACGCCAAGGCCAGACAACCTAGGGAGTATACTAGTTGTAAATTGATAATATAACAACAACTAGTAATGTTACACGCGAGTGTTTTTCCTCCTCTGGGTGGAAACGTGTCATATGGCTTCTCATATTATTTGTGTTTCCGAAATATTTTAGTTTAATTCTACAAAGTTTAAAAACAGTCTGGCTCTTGTCCAGCTCCTTTTCCCCCTCATCTTCAGAGAAGTCAAACTATTTCCACCTAACAGCTTCCACCCATCTCAACATTGAGATTGAGACTCACATACATCTGTGATTGGTGAGAGTGTCCATTCCCATGTTCTGTTCTAGTGTCTCTTCTGGTCAAACCCAGAAGAAACCTACTGCACTGTGTGGGATGGGTGATCTGAGGATTACAGTGAGATATGCACTGGCAGGACTGCTCAGAGATATGCACGAGGGCGGGACTGACCAGGGTTTGTTCAACGAACTTCGAGGTCCCTGGGTCAGGTGATGGCCACTAGCGTGGTCCAGGAGCGTCACCTACTGGCTCAACCTGGCGGAAGTGCGGGACGCTGAGCGGACTCGTCTGCTCGACGCCCCCCTTTCCCAGGCTGGCCTTTTCGGCGGTGTGGTTGAGGACTTTGCCCAGCAGTTCTCGACCGCCCAGAAGCAGACTGAGGCGATAAAACACATCCTGCCCCGACGGCCAGCTGCTGCCTCCACCCAGCCGTCGGTTCAGCCGCCTCAGCCTGCTCGCCGCCGAGGACGCCCCCCTGCGGCCCCCCTCCCTCCGGCGCGGCCACAGCAGCAGCCTTCACCCAGGCCGCGCCGTCGAGGTGACCGCAGAGGAGCGTCACAGCCCCCTCAGGCTCCGCGCCCCGCTAAACGCCAGGCCAAGCGGCGTTCCTGAGACGGGCTGCTCAGTGATGGCGTCCAGTCTTTCACAGGAGGAGGTAGCAGGCCCCCTCCTTCCCCCGGTGGAGGGCCGGGGGAGAATCTTTTGTTCTCCACTCCCCGCTGCTCACCCACGGGTGGGCAGCACCCTGAGTTGGTTAAAGAAAGACTTGACATCATCACTGAGCACACAGACTGGAATGAGTGCGCTCGATGCCCAAGGGTGTCGCCCCACTCATTCCTCTCTGTCTCTGAGGGTGCGGAAGGGAGCAGGTGTCGTCCTCCGACCACGCAGCTCCCATCCCCCTCTATCGCCAGACCCTCGACAGAACAGACCCCCGTGGAACGCTGGTCCTTCCCTGGTCTCGACTGTCGAGGAGCAGAGCTCGACTACGCACCCGCTCGGGGTAACCCCTGTGCGCATGCCTGTCGCTCTGCCTCGCTGCCCCTCCGGGGGACATCTGTGATTCGCATGACCCCACTGGACCAGTTCCTAGGAGCCTGGTTAGAGCTCCCCGGCCTGTCCCGCTGGGTCATCAGAACGATCAGATTCGGCTATGCGATTCAGTTCGCACGGTCTCCTCCCCGTTTCAGGGGAGTTTGCTCGACCTTGGTCGGTGGCAACGCCCCGGTCATGAGAGCGGAGATTGCGACCCTGCTGGCGAAGGGTGCAATCGAGACGGTCCCTCTAGCCGAGATGAGGTCCGGCTTCTACAGCCCTTACTTCATCGTCCCCAAGAAGACCGGTGGGTTACGACCGATCCTGGATCTGCGCGTCTTGAACCGCACCCTTCATCGGATGCCGTTCAAGATGCTCACGGCCAAACGCATTTCGAATGCGTCCGGCCACAGGATTGGTTTGCAGCGATCGACCTGAAGGACGCGTACTTTCATGTCTCCATTTTGCCTTGACACAGACCGTTTCTTCGGTTTGCCTTCGAAGGCCAGGCATATCAATACGCAGTTCTCCCATTCGGGTTAGCTCTGTCCCTCGCGTCTTCACGAAGATCGTCGAGGCAGCCCTTGTTCCCCTTCGCGAACACGGGGTTCGCATCCTGAATTACCTCGACGATTGGCTACTCCTAGCACACTCTCGAGATCGGCTTTGCGAACACAGAGACCTGGTGCTCCGGCACCTAGCCCGTCTGGGCCTTCGGGTCGAACCAGGAGAAGAGCAAACTTTGCCCCGTGCAGAGGATCTCTTTTCTCGGAATGGAGATAGACTCGGTCGCCATGTCCGCGCAGCTTACGAGCGAGCGCGCACACTCACTGCTGACTTGTCTTCGACAGTTCGAGGGCAAGAGTGCGGTCCCACTGAAAATTTTTCAGAGGCTCCTGGGGCATATGGCATCCAGTGGCAACGCCGCTCGGTTTGCTTCATATGAGACCGCATCAGCTATGGCTTCGTGATCGAGTCCCGAGGTGGGCATGGCATTGCGGCTCGCTCCGAGTTCCAGTGACTCCAGCGTGCCGCCGAACCTTCTTCCCGTGGTCGAACCTCAGCTTCTTACGGACTGGGGTTCCGCTTCAGCGAGTTTCCAGGCATCTTGTTGTCTCCACAGATGCGTCTACCACGGGTTGGGGTGCCATGTGCAATGGGCATGCAGCCGCGGGTTCCTGGACAGGACCCCAGCGCCTCATGCACATCAATTGCCTCGAGCTGCTGGCAGTACGCCTGGCCCTGCAACGCTTCCGAGCACTGCTCAGGGGTCAACACGTACTTGTCCGTTCAGACAATACCGCTACAGTGGCGTACATCAACCACCAAGGTGGTCTACGCTCACGTCGGATGTCGCAGCTCGCCCGCCACCTCCTGCTATGGAGTCAGAAGCACCTGAGGTCCCTTTGTGCTGTGTAAATTCCAGGAGATCGGAACTTGGCAGCCGACGAGCTGTCACTGAGTCCGCCCCATCTCCGGAGAATGGAGACTCCATTCCCAGACGGTCCAGCTCATCTGGGACCAGTTCGGGGAGGCACAGATAGACCTGTTCGCCTCCCGGGACTCGGGTGGGGGATAGTAATGAGAACATCCCACTGCGCCCAGTTTTATTCCCTGTCCGAGGGCACGCTCGGCACAGATGCACTGGCGCACAGTTGGCCGCGGGGCCCACGCAAATATGCGTTTCCCCCAGTGAGCCTCCTTGCAGGGGTGTTGTGCAAGATCAAGGAGGACGAGGAGCAGGTCTTGCTGGTAGCCCCTTATTGGCCCACCAAGACGTGGTTCTCCGAACTCATGCTCCTCGCGACAGCACCTCCTTGGCCTATTCCTCTGACACAAGACTTACTCACTCAGAGACGGGGCACTCTATGGCACCCTCGTCCCCGATCTCTGGAGGCTGCACGTGTGGCTCCTGGACGGGACGAGGCAGGTCTGAGTCTCGCTGCCACCTGCGGTGGCAGCAACCATCCGCTTCCACTGGGCGTCATCTACCAGACGCCTCTATGCGTTGAAGTGGAACCTCTTCGTCACCTGGTGCTCTTCTCGCGGAGAGACCCCCAGATGCCCGATCAGTGTCGGGCTGTCTTTCCTGCAGGAAGGGTTGGAGCGTCAGGCTGTCGCCCTCCACCCTTAAGGTTTATGTCGGCGGCCATTGCCGCTTCTCATGATGCAGTAGACGGTAAGTCCATTGGCAAGCACGGACCTGGTCATCAGGTTCCTGAGGGAGCGACCGCGCCTCGCCCTCCTCCTGGACCCTCTTGGGACCTCGCAGTTGTTCTAAGTGCTCTGGCAGAGGCCTCCCTTGAGCCTTTACAATCAGTAGAGTTGAAGTTTCTGTCGATGAAGACGGCACTCCTGGTTGCATTGGCCTCCATCAAGAGGGTAGGGGACCTGCAGGCATTTTCCGTTCACGAAGCGCTGCCTGGAGTTCGGGCCGGCTTACTCTTACGCTGATCTTGAGACCCCGGCCGGGATATGTGCCCAAGGTTCCCACCACTCCCTTTCTGGGATCAGGTGGTGACCCTGCAAGCGCTGCCCCTGGAGGAGGCAGACCCAGCCTTGGCACTGCTCTGTCCAGTGCGTGCTCCAGTTGTCCGCACTTACGTCCAGCAGAACGCGTGTTTCAGGACCTCAGAACAGCTCTTTGTCTGTCATGGGGGGAGCCAGAAGGGGAAGGGCTCTCTCAAGCAGCGGCTGTCTCACTGGATAGTGGACGCCATTGTTTTGTCTTACCAGCAGCAAGGCCGACCGTGCCCCTTGGTGTGACGGCCCACTCCACTAGGAGTGTGGCTTCCTCTTGGGCTCTAGCGCATGGCGCTCTCGCTAGCAGACATCTGCAGAGCTGCAGGCTGGGCGACACCTAACACCTTCGCTGAGATTCTATAATCTGCGAATTTAGCCGTGTGTCCTCTCACGTCTCGCTTCCGCCAGTAGTGGACCCGCTTAGTGTCTCGCTTGCTCGCCATTCCACTCTCCGACTGGATAAGTGCGATATTCCTCAGTTGAGTCTTCCGTTGAAGCCCTGAGTCCTCCAGCACTCATGATGCGGGCACCACTGCGCTTGCTATGGTGCCGGCTAGGTGCATCCATGTGCACGGTTCCCTGATGGTAACTGTCTCATGTGTATTATCCACTGTAAGCCTCCCTGAGCATGTGTCTTTCCTTGGCAAGCCATCTGCCACCCCTGGAGCTAAGTTCTTGCCACCTGCGGTTGGCGCTCCAGTGATCTCCATGTGTAGTCCTTATTCGATCACATGTGTTACGTAAGTCCTCCTTCGGTAGGCATTGGTAGCATGTTCCACCCGGGATATGCTTCCCAGTGTACCTTGGTATTCCTGTGTAAAAGACGGAACTCCTGGTTATTATATTATTATTGTTCAGGAGTCCCAGTCTTTCGCAGGGCACTGGAAGACAGCTTGAAGATGGCGTGATGGCACAGACCCCCATTCTCCGTCACTTCTGACGTAACTCGAAGTGACTACGAAGGGAACGTCTCGGTTACTAGTGTAACCCTCGTTCCCTGAGTAGGGACGGAGACGTTCCGTCTCCTTGCCACTTCTGCTGTACCGCTGGGTAGACACCGAGTTCAGTCTTGGCTCCTCAGCGAAGACATACTGCGGTTGCATTTACTTCCTCCTTTTATACCCACATGGTGGGGCGGAGTGCGCTATGCAAATTCCGCAGCCCAAGGCATTCGCATGCCATTGGCTCGTTGTTAAATACTCGAAGAGGATTGGCTTTCTATGCGAAACCCCCATTCTCCGTCACTTCTGACGTAACGTCTCCGTTCCCTACTCAGGGAACGAGGGTTACACTCAGTAACCGAGACGGTTTAATTACTGTAGTAATTATGAGGGGGTTCTTGGAAAAATTTCTACCCTATAAGGGGTCCCTGACCCCTTAGTGTTCAGAGATAATAATATAATAATAAAAGATAATAATATGCACACATGCATGATAATAATATGGACACATGCCAGGAGCCGAGATGTCCTGGTGATGTACACGTGTTCTTACTGAGCCCAGATTCTTTCCATACAATGTTCAGATATTTGAATGAAGATTATCCTATTGCAAACTAAGGTAAAATTGAAATCAGCATCAATGTGTCCTAACTTAAACATTTGCATCAGAGAGGCTTTGCATGAATTTAATATGTAAAAATGTGTGTAGGGAATAAAAATCTATATGTAGAGAGTGGAAAAACTGAATATAGTTGAAAGATGTGCATAGAGGTTTAAAGTAGACGACTGTTTGATATCCATTCTGTCTGCTATTTCCATACATACTTTAGATCAATAGCCAATGGATAGGTGAGTGTGTATTTTTTCATTGTTAGCTTGTGTGTGTGCATATGCACACACATAATTATTTGTGTACATTATACAAAACATAAGAGAAAAGGACATTTATCTCTTAAAACATTCATCTAAGTTACACACTCCAGTTCCAACACCCAAAGATGATGAATGTACGGAAATAGCAGACAGAATGGATATCAGACAGTCGCCTGCTTTAAACCTCTATGCACGTCTTTCAAAAATATTCAGTTTTTCCGCTCTCTAGATATAGATTTTAACAAATGATTATTGTATTTTGAGTACCTTGGCATCAAAAACCCTTGAGCAATAAGGTTGTTGGCTAATTGTGGATAATTAACCTGATATACTATACTGTAATCTTTAGCTCCTCTAAAACTATCTCCTTAAAACTGGTTGAGGGCTCACATGTGTATTTCTGCACACAGTTACATTCTACAACATGTTCCTCTTCAACAGGATTCTGTCTGTATACTGGGGGCACATTATGTGATTATGTTGACAGGTTATGATATATTGGTTTGTCAAGTTGTCATAAAGACATCTCAAACAATGTCATATTTGCATTAAAAATGTCATAACTGAGGGAATGACACTTAATGACAGTTGTCACAAACATGCATAAAACTTTCTTCATATTCATAACATATGTCATGTCATGATTATGAAGGTGTCATGTTAGTCTTATGCACACCCCTTCAAGTTTTACCCAATTAATATAAATGTAACTATAACGGTTCTTATAAGGCAGTATAGGTTTTAATTAGTATAGCAGTATAAATGGGGCTATGATTCATTATAAGCATAGTCTTCATAGAAAGTGATACCCAATTTTGTTTTATTTTTTATATAGGCTACTGGGAAAATATACTCTTGATGTATTAAGGTACAAGGTAAGTGTGGCATCTGCAGGCTGTAAAAAAAGTTATGCTGAATAAACTTTTTTTGTTAATCAAAGAAATAAAATCAACCAGTCGGATTAATCACAATTCTCTGACACATAGCAACAGCGGAGCGCTTCAACATACACCTCCCTATATTTGCTTCCCCTCTCTCCTCCTTTTTTTCTCCCTACTTAAAAGAACCAATAATAGATAACATTACCTTTTTGCTATCAGGCGGGCTTAGTAAGTTATACACTTATGAATAAAGGATGAACACTAACTGTAATGAGAATGCGACTAATTCCGTTGAGTGCAAGACTAATGCTTTACTCAAAACAATCACATCCTGTTCAGCCACTGCTAGTCTGTAAACATTCATTATACAACAGCGCCCTCTTGTGTCCTGGGGATCTTATATCAGTACATCTCCCCTTTTCTAAAGTGATTTAAAGGGGTCATGAACTGGCTTTTTAAATGTTTTTGGTCAACTTATGACGTTCGCTTGGTTTTTACATTCAAAAACATAAAAATGAATAAGTTATGGGCTATTTTCTTCCCTAGTTTTCAGCCTACTTGAAAATGCTCAGATTTTATGGGCGTATCTCATTGAAAACTAGGAAGTAAACGCCCACTGCTGTGAGTGGATAACAGTTTTGCATATTATAATGAGCTTCAACTCTTTTGTCGGTTTCGGTAGGTGCACGTGGTGGGATTTGTTTTGAAAACCACTGTAAATGTAAAATGGCAACCGGAATGATTCGCCCATACATGTTTGTCCCAGAGTCCGATCCTGAATCGCAGGACAATGAACCAACAGCACCTCAAATACAACGGATATTTGTAGACACATACACATAATTATTAGATATCAAACGATCTGTAACAATGCAATGCTAGCCGAGTAGATTATTATTTTCGGTAACACTTTATTTTACGACCCGCAAACAACTGGGTAAGTACACAGAAATTACGGTGTACGTTTCTGTAATTATAGTGTACTTCCGTGTAAGTATAAGAGAACAATATGTTAAGTTTGGGGTAATGAAGGGGTAACAAGCAGATATACAACCTGCAAATAACTTCATAAGTACACTGAAATTACGATGTACGTTTCTGTAATTATAGTGTACTTCCGTGTAGGTATAAGGGAACAATATGTTAAGTTTGGGGTAATAAGGGGTAACAAGCAGATTTACAAGCAAATTATTTAATTAGTTAAAAAAAATATCAGGTACCTATTTTTTTAATATATTCCAGGCAAAAATTGTACATCTGTTGTTTATAAAATGTATCACATAAATTTATTGGCTTTTCTTACTAGATTACTTAATGTTAAGTCAAAATAATTAGTTTCTGTTATGATTTTAATGTACCATGTACACATGACTGTACCATGTGGTAATTAGTACTTACCTTATCCCATTGAATTGCAATGACACATAAATGTCAGGGCAAATATACTGTGTAATTAAAACTTTTTTTGTTGTTGTTGTTTTGTTTTCTTGATAACAGTACCGTTCTCTGTAATTACAGTGCAAATAGTGTTGTTTCGTATTGCTACATAGTAAGTAGCGTTTGTTACCCCCTTGTTCTGTGTAGTTACAGGGTAAATGTAACTCCTGCGGGCTGTAAATTAAAGTGGTGCTTGTTACCCCCTTGTTCTGTGTAGTTACAGGGTAAGTGTAATAGATACATATACATATATATTATATTGTATTATATTTCTTTATTTATTATAAAAATATTATTATTATTATTATTATTATTATTTTGGTCATATTTTTGCAGTGCACCAAGACCAATGGGACTCCAACTCCTCAACTTCGGAGTCCCCTGTGGAATTTAAAGAAAAAAAAGAGCAAGAAAAGGAAGAAGAAAAGCAAATAAGGGGGTGTGGGGGGGTTAATAAATTGTTACTTTGTTGTTTGAGTACTATAGAAAAGACAATGTTTAATTAAGATGAAAAAGCATTTAGAATTTTTTTTTATAATAAAAGTCAGAAATTAAATGGGATCCTTTTGTATATTGTATATTTTATATTGTATATATACGTTGTATATTCACTGCACTTACCCTGTAACTACACAGAACAAGGGGGTAACAAGCACCACTTTAATTTACAGCCTGCAGGAGTTATACTTACCCTGTAACTACACAGAACAAAGGGGTAACAAGCACCACTTTAATTTACAGCCCGCAGGAGTTACACTTACCCTGTAACTACACAGAACAAGGGGGTAACAAACGCTACTTACTATGTAGCACTAGCAATACAAAACACTATTTGCACTGTAATTACAGAGAATGGTACTGTTATCAAGAAAACAAAACAACAACAACAACAACAACAAAAAGTTTTAATTACACAGTATATTTGCCCTGGCATTTAAGTGTCATTGCAATTCAATGGGATAAGGTAAGTACTAATTACCACTTGGTACAGTTTAAATTAAAATCATAACAGAAAATAATTATTTTGATATAACATTAAGTAATCTAGTAAGAAAAGCCAATCAATTTAATGTTTAATTTTCAACCCACAGATGTCAAAATTACCCTGTAACATTGCACAAGAACATATTTAGCCAGAAATGTGATACATTTTGTAAACAACAGACGTACAATTTTTGCCTGGAATAAATTAAAAGAATAGCTACCTGTTATTTTTTAACTAATTAAATAATTTGCTTGTATCTCTGCTTGTTACCCCCTTATTACCCCAAACTTAACATATTGTTCCCTTATACCTACACGGAAGTACACTATAATTACAGAAACGTATACCGTAATTTCAGTGTACTTATGAAGTTATTTGCAGGTTGTATATCTGCTTGTTACCCCTTTATTACCCCAAACTTAACATATTGTTCCCTTATACTTACACGGAAGTACACTATAATTACAGAAACGTACACCGTAATTTCTGTGTACTTACCCAGTTGTTTGCGGGTCGTAAAATAAAGTGTTACCTTATTTTCTAAAATAAAAATATTACTCACATAAGTTTGTTGCACCACTCCTGTTGGATCCAATATAGAAGGTAACAGTAGGATAGTCATGTTCCGTACAACAACGATGTTCCGCACAGATTAACCTTAACTGCCGATCGCTGAATCTGTGTCGTCTTCATTTCTCCCTCTTATATCATAATTAGTTTAACTCACCCGTTGGTGCACCTGGGGGAAAACGTCCAATGTTGTCAAATGGCAACCGGATTCGCCCATACATGTTCGACCCAGAGTCCGTGTGTTGCACAATTCCTGTCAGATCCAATATAGACGGCACATCACCATTCTTTTCTCTTAATCGGTCTGCAAATCCAGCCTCGAACTGTGTCTTGTTGAAAAAACAATCATCGGTGAAATGAAGCGAACATACGGATAATGTTTTACACTCATCTGCTGGAACGTCATTAAAAACAAATTTTAACCAGGCATTCCTAATATTGGAATCCAGAGGAAGCTTATGCAGCAACTGTCTTCTTCCACAGCCAGGCAAGGCACAACATTTTGTCAACGGAATGTTTATTGCTGGCAGCTCGCTCCGTTTGTCATCACGAGGTATGCTTTTGTTTACCTATGCGTGAATGCGCGAATCGGTGGGCGGGGCTAAACCGGCCGTGTTGAAGTAAGCGTTGATGAGCGGGTGGGGTTTTCAGCGTCATTGACGTCATACCTCCACACTTTCAAAAACGAGACGTTTGTTGAGGCTGGTGTCAATAAAAGCTTTTATTGGACTAACAAGGTCGTTTTCAGTTCTGAAACTTTCAGGAAATTCTTATAATATGATGACCTCTTAGATGTCAAAAGCTCAAGGAAAATTTGATTTCCCAGTTCATCACCCCTTTAACAGAACTATAGGGCAACAGTCCTGCATAATGTTGAACCTAAAATATCAGCATTTAAAGTCAGAATGATCTCAGTAACTTATTCCTTTAAATGAACAACGTTTATAAGATGAAAGATTCAAAAAGGCATTAAGTAAGAATGTTCACATGAAACCTGTAAGGGGTAACAACGTTACGAGTTCAAACTGTTCTCGGGTATCAGAAATTCAGTTAAGTTTCTCTCAGTCTTTCTTTGGGTTTTCTGAATGGGTATCGTCTTTCTTTTCTCTCAGTGTTCTCTCCTTTCTCCTCTGTACCTGCAGGTGTGTCTTCCTCTGTTTTGATGAGCTCTCTTCTATTTCGCCTGTACTGTTGTCCGTCTGCTTCCACTAGGTATGACCGTGGCTCGGGTGTTGGTTTTATTACTTTAGCTGGTCTCCACTGCTTGCCATCCCTTAAGCTCACTGTGTCTCCTGGGCTGAGGGCTGGCAGCATGAGTGATCCTCTGTCGTAGTAGTGTTTCTCTCTGTCTTGGTTGAACTTCATTCTGTCCTGCACTCTTTCCATTGTTTCTGGTTGTAACAGATTTTGTGTTGTGGGCAGTCTTGTCTTTGTTCTGCGGCCCATAAGAAGCTGTGCAGGAGAGGGTTGTCCATCCAGGGGTGTATTTCAATAGTCTAACAGGGCCAGGTGAGGGTCTTGTTTGTCAGCTTTGGCTTTCTTGAGTAAGCTTTTTGCTATCTGTACTCCTTTTCAGGCTTTCCCGTTGGATTGGGGGTGCATGGGAGATGATGTGGTATGTTTGAACCCGTACTCCTCACTAAACGTCCTGAATTTGGCAGAGGAATACTGTGTGCCGTTGTCAAAGCAGACTTCATTGAGGATATGCCGTGTCGGGAGAACTGCTGCTTGCAGATGTTGATGACTGCCTGGCTTGTTATGTACTTACTTTAACGAAGATCAAATAGTAATCCACCAGAATGAGGTAGTGTGCTCCATCAAGTTAGAAAATATCCGTAGCTACTTTTTGCCATGGCCTCTTCGGTATGTCATGTCCAATCATGGGCTCCTTTCTATTCTATCTTCTGTAGGTGTTGCATATGGCACATCTTGAGACTGTGTCAGCTATCTGGGCTTGCAACCCTGGCCAGAATATGACATCCCTTGCTAGTCTCCTCGTTTTTTGATTCCTTAGTGACTGGAGTGCACTTTTTTTAGCGTCATCCTTCTCAGAGTGCTTGGTATTACTAGTTTGTAGCCTTTGAATATCAACCCATCTTCTACTGTCAGTTCACTTTTGTAGTCCCAATACACTTTGGCCTTGTCTGGTGTTTCTGATCTTTTATCTGGTCAGCCCTGGAGGATGAATATTTTTACTGCTGTGAGGGTTGGATTCTTCTCTGTTTCTGTGAGTATTTCCTGGAGTCTGGCAGGTGCTATGGGTAAGCACATCACTGCACACACTTGTACATCATCCTTGTTTTCATTTTCATCTGTGTCTTTTAAAAAATTCCTGCTCAGGGCATCAGCCACATAAAGTTCTTTTCCTTTTTTGTATTTCACCATCATATTGTATTTCTGGTGTCTTCGTGGGGTCTCACCCAAGGGTTTTTCATTATAGTTTCCAAGGGTTTGTGGTCTGTTTCAACTTCGAACGCCCGTCCGAACAGATATTGGTAGAACTTGCTCGCATCCAAACATGATTGCGGCCAACTCCTTTTCTATTTGAGCATATCTTTTTTGTGTGTCGGTAAAAGCCTTTGATGCGTAAGCTATGGGAAACTCTTGAATAGTACAGCTCCTATTCTACAACTAGAAGCGTCTGTGCTCAGTTTGACTGGTTTTGATGCGTAATAGTTTTTAGTACTGGAGCTTCTGTGACCATCTTTTGCAGCTTCTCAAAACTCTTGTCTCGTTCCTCCATCCAGCTCCCATTCTGCGGTCTCTCTAACAGGATTCGGAGTGGGGCAGTTACAGTGGATAGCTGCGGTATGAACTTTTTTGCATTAAAAACACTAATTTTTTAAGATAGGAATTTTGGGTTTTCATGAGCTGTATGCCAAAATCATCAGTATTAAAACAATAAAAGACCTGAAATATTTCAGTTTGTGTGCAATGAATCTAAAATATATTAATGTTTATTTTTTTATCATTACATTATGGAAAATAATGAACTTTATCACAATATGATAATTTTTTTGAGAAGGACCTGTATCTGTAACTCAGTCTTGTTAGTGGGTTTTTGCATTTTCCGAACTTCCTCTACTTTTCTGAGTTGAGTTTTATGTTCTTTTCTCTCACTCGCTCCAACACTTCCTTTAACATGAAATTAACATGAACAATTGCTTATACAAGTGCAGTTCATTATTAGTTAATGTTAATTAATGTAGTTAACTAATGAACCTTAATGTAAAGTGTTACAGATTTGTTTATTACGGTTAAGTCACAAAAGTCGGACACATAAGCATTATTTTAATTACAGATAAGAGAGATATATTTAATAATAAAAATATAGTGCCTATGTGAAGCAAATAAATAACCTAACTAATTTAAATGATTGCATTCTTCAATAGGCTACTATAGAATTTACAATAGACTAAAATGTATTTTACATGAATTTAGAAATGTTTGTAGATTGATATTTATTTTGTCTATTTATTTTCACAGTTTGGATGGTGTTACAATGACAAATATTTTTATCCAAAATCTGTGTTCACGTCTCCTTATACAATTACTAAAGTCCAATAGCGATTTCTCATCCTAGTCCTCTTTAGGTTACAGCAGCGGTGTTAACACAGGTATACCACACGGTTCAACACAACCTCAGCTATAATAGTTATGACTGTGGACACAAGCTTAACCAAAAGATTCTGCATGACTCCAAAATCATTAAGAAAATGTCCATCGGGAGAAGGCAGAAGTAATGGTCAAAGACGTCCTTGCTCCAAAGGCAGTGGCTGATGTTGTTGACGTCTTAACATTTTGTTGACGGTAAACCACTCCCATTCTCCATACAGACAGATGCATCAAATAAAGGGAACACAAAGATGTTTCCCCTTGCTGTACAGTATTTCAGGCCAGAAACTGGGATCTGCAACAAAATGCTTCATTTTGGAGAGAATGCAGATGAGTCAGCTGCTGGTATTGTGGATTACATAGAACATTTCCGTGATAAATTTGGCTTATCATTAGATCAAATTATAGCATATAGTGCTGACAATACTAATGTAAATTACAGAACTCTGTCTTCACCAACCTAAAGAAAAAGCAAAAAGATCTGTGGCAAGAGAACCGCCATGCCCATTTTGTGCACAACAGTGAAACATGCTCTCGATCAGCTCACTGTAGATGTGGAAAATGTTGTGCTGAAAGTCTATGGCCAGTTCTCCACATCTGCCAAACGAAGGGAATCACTGAAAGAGTTTTGCAAGTTCTGTCATGTGGATTCTGCGACATGTTACAACAAGGTGGCTGTCCCTCAATCCAGCCATTTCCTGGCTTATGCAATCTTGGACTACTCTCAGGTCTTATTTCATCAGCCTGGGGGAAGAGTGTCTCAGACAGATCAGAGCTTTATTAAAGCTCAGTGAAGCCTCAACTGAGGAAGTCGCTGATAATGTGGAAGTTTACCTGTTCTGCAATAACATCTCCCTCTTTGAGGATGTTGTAAAGAAGCTGGAAAATGATTCAACCACCTGTGTTGAGTTATATTCCATCATGTCTACCTTCAAGCGAAAACTCACACAGAGAAGAGATGACCGGTTTTATGGCTACTTAACAAAAGTGAAGCTGCAGCATCTTCTCCCACATGATGCTGACAGGGCAAGGAAAGATTTCACAGAATTTCTCAACACTGCAATCTCAGAAATGGTTTGACTTTTCAGAGGACAACTGGCTGTTCTCCCTGCAACCTCTCTCTCTGCACCATGGCATGCTTTCCTTCAGCGACACTGAGATGATCACTAGTAAGCTTAATCTCGTCCAAAAGGTCAGCATGGATGAACATTATGATAAATGCACCACAGCAAAAAACATTCTGAAGGGGCTCAGAGGAGGTGCAGATGACGAATGAAGTTCCAAAGACGTGGCTGCCAGGTGGGTAGCTCTCTTTCAAGTAGCTAACCTGCCTAACATGCTGTCCATCATCAGCCACATCTTAAGTATCCCAGCATCCACTGGTTATGTGGAAATGATCTTTTAAACTCTACTTATATATTACTCATTCATATTAGGAAGCTATGTCGCTTTGAACTTCTCATGCCTTCTGTTTAATGAGGGTCTCGCAATCACAAATTCGTCAGCTTCAGTCACTAAACAGAGGCAATTGGCTATATATCTGAGATCGCATTCATGCTTGGACAATCAAAGAAACATTTGTATAGCCCCCCCGTGGTTTGTACTGTATATACTTGAATTTAAAGTAACATTTACTTCAGGCAGAGGTATGGTCATGCCATGGTTTCCCACGTACACTTATCTAAAGTAACATTCAATTAAAACCTAAATTTTTAATTCAGTTTTAATTCAATTAAAACCACCTAAATTTAGGTTGGCAGCATTTTACTGTCCTAAAAGGAAATTCCTTCTTGTCTTTACAAAACCAAATACTTTTGAATTAGTGCCAAACATTAGTCATCACTAATCTGACGCAGATTTTGCAAAAACATACGAATTTGTTTAATCTACTTGGGAAAACAATTTCAGAGAAAGTCAGAATAAAATCAAATGTTTACAATTTTATTATGTCAGGTAAATGTATCATGCCAATATCATAATCAGTTCAAGTATAATCAACAGAATAACATCAAATGCTCAGAGATAGAGTAAAAGATGTAAACCCGACATTTAGAAAAATACATAATGCTGAAGTCTTTGAGGACCTACAACATTATGGGCTGATCTGAGTTACAGAACCCTGTGGCGCTGACCCTCTTTTGCTCTTTCTTTTTAAATACACAGAATGCGACAGAAACTTAGATGGAAATCTCCACCAACTGCAAGAAAATGTTTCACGCAAGCTGGTGAGAACCAAACAAAGGAAAAGAGGATGAAGAGGAGGAATTCGAAGCCGACTGCGAAGGAGATTCAAACGACCACCGTTGCCGTCAATTGTCTTCAGTAATCTGCACTCTCTGAATAACAAAGTGGACATGATAAGATTACACACAAGGTAGTACTGTAATAAATTTGGTGAGGCATCTTTGCTTCACAGAAAGTTGGTTGCAGTCAACAATGCCTGATATGCTGTTTGAGATCCTGTGATTCACATTAGTTCAGAGTTGATAGAGATAAACTTTCAGGTAAAAAAAAGGGGGTGGCATCTGACATAAATGAGAAATGGTGCCACGCATATTCAGTGAAATATAAGATATGTGACCCAAATGTGGAAATTCTCGGCATGACCTTAAGACCTTTTTATCTGCCTAGAGAATTTGAATGTATTTTTGCTGTTCATGGTATATGTCCCACTCAGTGGTAAGCCATCTCAAGCAGCTAGCCTGATAGCGGACTATGTTCATGAATTACACCTCAGCTACTGACGATGCACCTGTGGGTGATTTAAACCAGTGCAAATTGGAAACTTTGCTTCCAGGATTTGAACAGTATGTAAAGACTCAAACAAGAAATAACAATATCCTTGATAAGTGCTCTGTGAATGACAGGGTTGCTTATGTGTCCAAGAGTATGCCACCAATTTTAAACTCTGACCACAATGTTGTGCATATGACTCCTGTGTACAGGACCAAATTTTAAAAAAGCAAACCAGAAAGGAGATGATCAGAATGTGGTCGAATGAGAGTGTAGAACAACTGAGAACCTGTTTCGACTGGACAAATTGGGAAATTTTTGATGAAGGCTCACTTGATGAAAGAACTACATGTCCAAGAGAATATAAAGATTTTAGACCAATAGCCCTCACCTCTGTGATTGTGAAATGTTTAGAGAGATTGTTACTCCAGCATTTAGTTAGGACAGTTAAAGATAAATTAGATCCTTGGCAGTTTGCCTATAAAAAAGCCTGTATTACTGAAGATGCAGTTGCTGCTTTAGTACACGTTGTCTCTAAACATTTAGATAAACCTAAAACAATTGTAAGAACTGTGTTTTTAGATTTCTCTTCTGCATTCAACACATCACAGGTTGACAGATTGGTGTCAAAACTTGTATGTTTGAACGTTAATCTCTATCTGGTCCAGTGCTATACTTCTCTTCTCACTGATAGAGTTCAGAGAGTCAAAATGATTAAAACAGTGTCATCTGCAATCCTTACAAATGTCTGCCATACTTTTCACCTATACAAAGATGACTTTAGAACTGACACGTTAAATCAGTATATTTTGAAATATTCTGATGACACTGTTTTAATATCTGAAATAAATGATTTGGACAGTCCTGAGTTTCATCAACAAGGTGACTAAATTGATTGAGTGGTGTGAGAATACCAGTAAAACTGAGAGATCGTAATTGGATCTGCATCCGATATAATGCCTGTTTTTAGTCATAAGGAGGAAATTAGATAGGTTAAGACATAAATATTTAGGAGTGATTATAGACGATATGCTATCATGGAAAGATCACATTAACACTAGAGTCATTCTATGAAACGGGTGCCATTTGTGTCCACAATGTTTGATGAGATGCATAAGACACATACATGTCCCAAAATGTGTTTACAAATTTGAAGGTTATTCATTCAAGTGTTCTTGTTAACATGGTATATGATAAAAAATTTTTTTAAAGAATATCATACTATTTTAATAATTTTTCATTAGTTCATAGCCGATTTCACATGTCCGTGTTGACCAACATGACATTTGCATCTAAAATATCACCAAATAAGTTATATATTTTTTGAAACATGTATTATTTTTAGGATTAAATGCGTGTTCCTTTTTCACATTAGATATATTTTATTTAAAATAAACCTTATTTTTTTGTGAATATTTTGCAATTTTTGTGCGTCCCCTAGTTTGACTTACCACCCCGTCACACTAACTTGTTTTATCTATAAATAATGTACTGTTGCTTTAAATTACATCACAAAATGGAAGTGATATCATTGGAGCCTTCTTACCGCCAAGAACAAAAACAGGCAAGTACTGACATTCCTCTACATTCTTTATTTGTTGATTTTTCATGTTAGGCAGGTTCTGTCAAGCTTAAACCAACCACCCTGTCACGCAAAATAGAGAGGGAAAACCGATTTTTATTTTTTATTTTACATTATTAATGCAAAAATATATATTTTTCAATTATAATGCATGTATGCTAGGCGAGGAATTTGACCACATGGGAGATCTGCGGCCATTTTGGGCTGAAATTTACCACCCCATCACATACCACCCCGTCACATGTTTTATTGTGACGTGGTGGTAAGTGATGTGACAGGGTGGTTCTGCTTCCTATTTGAATGTGAAGATGTGAGAAATCAAGGATTCTTATATAGGCTAATATTTTTTTTGTTATTTTGTTAACTTAAATCTGTTTTGTTCATTCACTGACTCACTATATAACTCACACACTTATTACTCAATATCTCTTTCTCTCACCATGTCACTTACTCAATCACTGTCACTCAATCACTGTCAATCACTCACTTACTCACTATCTCTTTCACTCTTTCACTCACTCACTCACTCACTCACTCACTCACTCACTCACTCACTCACTCACTCACTGTCACTCACTCACTATCTCTTTCACTCACCGTGTCACTCACTCACGGTCACTCACTATCTCTTCACTCACTCACTCACTCACTCACTCACTCACTCACTATCTCACTGACTCACTCATTCATTCAATCGGTCACTCACTCACAATCTCTTTCACTCACTCACTTTCACTCACTATCTCTTTCACTCACCATGTCACTCATTCACTCACTCACTATCTCTTTCACTCACCACTCACTCACTCACTCACTGTCACTCACTCACTCACTCACTCACTCACTCACTACTCACTGTCACTCACTCACTCGTCACTCACTCACTATCTCTTTCACTCACCATGTCACTCACTTAATCACTGTCATTCACTCACTCACTCACTCACTCACTCACTCACTATCTCTTTCACTCACTCAATCACTGTCACTCACTCACTGTTACTCACTCACTTATAATCTCGCTCACTCACTCACTCACTCACTCACTCTTTCTTTCTTTCACTCACTATCTCTTTCACACTATCTCATTCACTCACTCACTCACTCAATCACTGTCACTCAATCACTATCTCTATCAAGAAAACATGCTGACAAATACAGAAAAAAGATATAAGCGCTTAAATAAGAATGACTCCCCTCGTTCAAAAATAAATGAATTAACTAAGATGTTGTTTTTGTTTTTCTCTTTTTTTCTTTTTTCCTCCTGATTATTTTTTTGGGATGGATAGAGTAAAGAGTGTTAAGTATATTTGTATGATTTATCTTTATTCATTTCTAAAGATGTTAAAAAATAAAAACAGCAGGTTATGATGTTTTCTTATGCCTGTAATGCACATATTGTCACCTAAAAACCTGCTCAATTAAAATATACACAAATAAAAAAGAATAGAAAATAACACTAGAAATAACAGTAAATTTTACAATGCTTACTCTTCTGAAATTAGACAACCTCGATGACATATGTGACCCCATCGAGATGAGACACAATTGAATTCAGAATTGCATATTAACAGACTACTCCAATTATTTTTGCCATAGAAAGATATAGGAAAATAATAAGAGCATACAAGGATGCAGTTCCAAATTCAACGTCTTGACTGAAGGGAATGGCTGAGCTCAATCAGTTTCCGGGTCATAGTATAGAGGATGGAGGATCAAGGAGATGAGGAGGGATATTAAAAAGCACCCACAGTGTATGTATTCCTTGATTTTAGGGTTATTAAAAGGAGGATATTATTTAATTGACTAAATCATCAATGATTATCATTAAATGTTGACTTAGAACAGTGGTTTTCAACCTGGGCTCTCATGATGAACTGAATCAGGGGCCTGTGCCATGATGGTAGTTGAACAAACTCAGGGTTGCAGGATTAGTTTTGAGTTGACAAAACCAAACCAATCCCCCAGTTGTATAAAGTTTAATACAAGCAATTCATATAGAGAAACAGTTTGTCCATACCACCCTGTCACAGTGAACCACTCCGTCACATCAGTTACCACCCCGTCACGGGGTTATTTTGTTAAAAAATGTACGTAAAAGAAATACAATTTTACATAAATTAATGTTGAATGATGTTTGTGTTGTGTGAACTAATCAAATAAATGTAACTTTATTTGTATTTTTTAAGCGTATTTATTTTTTCAGTTAAAACAATGAGGCCATTGAAATGTCAAATTAATTTTCAAGATAAAAAACTAAGAATAAAAAAAAAATAATTAAATTTCAGACTTTCTATTGATAGTTTACATAAAAGGGACATTTTACTATTAGGAAAACATTAGATTTAAAAACTAAATTTCTTGTTTTACTACTCTACTGGCACACATTTTGTCCGTGACGGGGTGGTAAAAGAAAGACTCCCTTGCCTGAATAAAAAGGATAATATTATTAAGGATTTTGTGCCTGAGGTGGGAAAATATGTTTTTTTGGAGAATTAACATATCCTTTAAGTTGTAAATAAAACAAAAAAAAGTTTGTTCAATGTGAAAATTTGGAAAATTGCAATGTGGAAATGGCACCCGTTTCGTAGAATGACTCACTACATAAAAAAACAAAGCAGAGAATTTATTTTCTTTGTCGTCTTACATCATTTGGAGTAAGAAAACAGATTATTTTGTTGTTCTCTGTGATAATGAGCATACTGCAATATTGCAAACTCTATTTGGTATAAAAGCTTCTCGGTTATGCTGAAAACAAAGTTGTATAATCAATTCGAAATTTGCTCAGAAGATTGTAGGTCAGCCTCTTGAGAAGCTTTATGACACAGCCTATCATAGCAATTTTGAGTTTGAACGTTTACCATCAAAGAGGAGGTATAGAGTGCCCAAGTGAGGCTGAAAAACTCTTTTGTGCACAGGCTGCTAGCATTGAACAAAAACAATCAATAGAGATCAAGAGTACTGTGAAGGTGTTAGATGTATAAGTGTTCGGATTGTTTTGAAGGTATAATATGTGATGTGTAAGTGTTCTTTCGAAACTTTCTATTCATCAAAGAATCCTGAAATAAAAATGTAAAAAACTGTTTTCAACATGGATAATAATCATACATGTTTTGGAGCATAAAATCATCATATTAGAGTGATTTTGTGAAAGGATCATGTGACACTGAAGACTGGAGTAATGATGCTGAAAATTCAACTTTTTTTCAGAGGAATAAATTACATTTTAATATATATTAACATAAAAAAGTCATTTTAAATTGTCATAATATTTCACAATATTACTGTTTTGTGTATTTTTTATCAAAAAATTGCAGCCTTGGTGAGCAGAAGAGACTTCTTTTAAAAACATAAAAAATCTTACTGATCTTAAACTTTTGACCAGTAGTGTATGTCGATGTAGAATGTATGTTCGATGTTTTAAACATACACTATTATGCAGGAAAAATTTCAGACTCATCTGACAATAAAGTATAAATTAAGATGCTCAGGGTAGGCCGTGGCATTTAGACGATGCCCAATTGGCACTAAGGGGCCTAAAGTGTGCCAAGAAAACATCCCCCACACCATTACACCACTACCACCAGCCTGCACAGTGGTAACAAGGCATGATGGATCCATGTTCTCATTCTGTTTACCCTAAATTCTGACTCTACCATCTGAATGTCTCAACAGAAATCAAGACCCATCAGACCAGGCAACATTATTCCAGTCTTCAACTGTCCAATTTTGGTGAGCTCTTGCAAATTGTAGCATCTTTTTCCTATTTGTAGTGGAGATGAGTGGTACCCAGTGGGGTCTTCTGCTGTTGTAGCCCATCCGCCTCAAGGTTGTGCGTGTTGTGGCTTCACAAATGCTTTGCTGGTTACAACGAGTGGTTATTTCAGTCAAAGTTGCTCTTTTATCAGCTTGAATCAGTTGGCCCATTCTCCTCTGGCTTCTAGCATCAACAAGGCATTTTCGCCCACAGGACTGATGCATACTGGATGTTTTTCCCTTTCACACCATTCTTTGTAAACCCTAGAAATGCTTGCAAGTGAAAACCTTTCTTTCCCATTCTGACATACAGTTTGGTTCAGGAGTTCAGGAGATTGCCTTGACCAGGACCACACCCCTAAATGCATTGAAGCAAGTGCCATGTGATTGGTTGATTAGATAATTGCATTATAGAGAAATTGAACAGGTGTTCCTAATAATCCTTTAGGTGAGTGTATATGGTTACTGTGGTCATTCCCTCAAGTGCCTTTCAAAATGTGGATGTCTCAAATATCTGTATAACTACCACTCGCAAAACTGCCTAGTTATGATACACATCAAAAGTCTAATGACTTTTGGCAGATATGGACACTTATTTGGCACTATGTCAATAACTTCTCCTGGCTCCCTACTCTACTGTGTAGATTTACTATTTTACCCGACATGATCTTTTTATGCATTTTATTTTCTCCCTTTTTCCCCTCATTGTATGTTTGAGGCTGTATTTGTATGCTTCTGGACATTGGTGTAACCAAAGAATAAAAATAAATAAATAAAATCAATTAGGTACAAGAGCAAGCTGTTCTGTATTGTGAATAAGTCACAGCTAACTCAGCCATGACGTATTCAGCCAACTAAACTCTAAACAAATGTTTCTTTGTTTTTATAGCTTATTAGCAACTTTTGAGTTTAATCAGCCTTAAGACGATTAATAATAGGCATTTTGTGATTGACACATGCCAGTGACCTCCTTTGGTTTGGTGAGTTAAAAAAACGATTTGCTTTCTTGATGAAATTAAATTGTATTTTTTTGTGTGTACAAGTAAAGCTCTTAAAAAACAACTAAATTAAGAAGCCAAATGTAACACAATATCTTAAGGTGTAGTTAGACATTACATGTACTTACTATAATACTATCAACATTAAATTATGCATAGTTACATGTAATTAACCCTATCCTTAACCCTATGTAAGTTCATGTAGTTAATATTACTCAATATTTAATTTGTGCAATTACACAGTAACATCACATTAAAATAGTGTACTCAAACTGACAATAACTAAATAAAAATTATTTTTATTTTTGAGAGAACTACAATTTAAAAGTAAATGGTAAATGGACTGCTTTCACAGACCCAATGGCCTCCAAACATTTGCCTCACATTCACCTATTCATTTATACACCGACAGCGATGTCAGCCATGTAAGGCACCATCCAGCTTGTCGGGAGCAGCTGGGGTTAAGTGTCTCACAAACACACAGCTGGGATTAGGTGTCATGCTCATGGACACCTTGACATTTTGGTCAGGTGGAACCAGGGATTAAACCACCAACCTTCCAGTTTGTAGACAACCTACATGTTCCACTGAGCCACTGACGCCCCATCTTATTGCACATCAACAAAATGAAAATTTGATGGGCCATATTTCACATATTTATTGTGCCTATATTACACACTGCATTGTTATAATACAGTTTTAGTATGTTTTTTAGCTTGTTTTCCAAATGCTTAAAACAATTAAAATATACAGTATAATTATTGCAATTGAACCAAAGATTTCACGCTCTCAGAAAAGTGCATGTCACCATCCAGTCTTTAAAGAAAAAAACATGGAAGATTCTTTCAGGAAGTTGATTCTTTAGTCTCATTATTGTCCGTTTCAGCATTTACAGGACTGGATCCTGAAGGGGCGCTCAAGTTATCTGGCTTCTCCTCAATGTCTTTAGTGTGCGGTTCCTCCTGTGGGAGATCTTCACCAGAGGGTCTTGCAGCCTCCTCTACTGGGGAAGTGTCTTGTGGAGGCGTCTTAGATAAGGGACTTGATTCGTCAGGACACAAAGATGCAATGCTCTCCTCCTTTACGCCAGGAAACGTCCGGTCTGGATACAATTGCTTCAACAGTTCCTCAAAGTAACTCTCCAGATTAGCACCCACACTGGCCATTTCAGTGTCTTCCTACAAACAGCGTGAATACACAACATTAGATGTTATTCAATTAGAGGCACTTTTGATTTTTTTTTAATCTTAAAAACATAAATTACTTTAAAGCATTTAGCACTTATTTGGTCATAGCCGAGATTAACCTTCAAGTAGGTTTTGATTACACACTCATTACACGCATACATACCCAAAATTAGTTATAAAATCAGATGATATTCATATTCATCTATTCATAATTGTTAGTGACAGCCAAATATTAGAAATTAGCATTATCGTTATTATTGTATGCAGCCCTACAAAAAAAAATATATCACACTATATATATATATATATATATATATATATATATATATATATATATATATATATATATATATATATATATACATACACTCACCGGCCAGGCCACTTTATTAGGTACCCATGCTAGTAACAGGTTGGACCCCTTTTGCCTTCAGAACTGCCTCAATTCTTCGTGGCATAGATTCAACAAGGTGCTGGAAGCATTCCTCAGGGAGTTTGGTCCATATTGACATGATGGCATCACACAGTTGCCACAGATTTGTCGGCTGCACATCCATGATGCGAATCTCCCGTTCCACCACATCCCAAAGATGCTCTATTGGATTGAGATCTGGTGACTGTGGAGGCCATTTGAGTACAGCGAACTCATTGTCATGTTCAAGAAACCAGTCTGAGATGATTCCAGCTTTATGACATGGCGCATTATCCTGCTGAAAGTAGCCATCAGAAGTTGGGTACATTGTGGTCATAAAGGGATGGACATGGTCAGCAACAATACTCAGGTAGGCTGTGGCGTTGCAACGATGCTCAATTGGTACCAAGGGCCCAAAGAGTGCCAAGAAAATATTCCCCACACCATGACACCACCACCAGCCTGAACCGTTGATACAAGGCAGGATGGATCCATGCTTTCATGTTGTAGACGCCAAATTCTAACCCTACCATCCGAATGTCGCAGCAGAAATCGAGACTCATCAGACCAGGCAACGTTTTTCCAATCTTCTATTGTCCAATTTCGATGAGCTTGTGCAAATTGTAGCCTCAGTTTCCTGTTCTTAGCTGAAAGGAGTGGCACCCGGTGTGGTCTTCTGCTGCTGTAGCCCATCTGCCTCAAAGTTTGACGTACTGTGCGTTCAGAGATGCTCTTCTGCCCACCTTGGTTGTAACGGGTGGTTATTTGAGTCACTGTTGCCCTTCTATCAGCTCGAACCAGTCTGGCCATTCTCCTCTGACCTCTGGCATCAACAAGGCATTTCCACCCACAGAACTGCCGCTCACTGGATGTTTTTTCTTTTGGACCATTCTCTGTAAACCCTAGAGATGGTTGTGCGTGAAAATCCCAGTAGATTAGCAGTTTCTGAAATACTCAGACCAGCCCTTCTGGCACCAACAATCATGCCACGTTCAAAGTCACTCAAATCACCTTTCTTCCCCATACTGATGCTTGGTTTGAACTGCAGGAGATTGTCTTGACCATGTCTACATGCCTAAATGCACTGAGTTGCCGCCATGTGATTGGCTGCTTAGAAATTAAGTGTTAACGAGCAGTTGGACAGGTGTTACCTAATAAAGTGGCCGGTGAGTGTATATACAAGTTTTTTGTGAATTCTGATATACAATAATGCAACAATTCTAACCCCATAGAAACACAGCCAGAGAGAAATCAACATACACAAATACACACACAAATGTTTACACACACAAATGTTTTTATGCCACAGAACACAACTCTGCCTGGCATTTATTTGTGAACCGCTTTCTGTACATTTGTCGATCACTGCACACATTTGTAGATTTTGAAACACTTCTGACAGTGCAGATAAATGCACAAATAAGTGGACTCCACCCTCTGTTTCCTCAAGCCAATCAGATAACAGCCACACTAGCTGAACAATCGTAGTATGTTCTCGCTAAAACCAATCACGTTAAGCTTTACACTCAAGAGGCGGGAACTGAATCTGATTTATTTTGAAGATATTTAAAGTTACACCTTTGAAATGGAGCTGTAAACTATGGGCGCTTTGTTCAAAATTGAGCTGTTTGTGTGGTTAAAACACCCTGTTTTCCAGAAGGTTGTTGGAGTTTAAGGCTTTTCTATATTTCCATCAGGATAAATTCAGGAGTTCACACAAAGCATCCCAAGCATAACACCCTCTACACTGGAATGAAGCGGCGCGAACAGCGCATCAGAAGCGAATAGCCCATCTTTTCCAGCTGCCGTGGCAGTTTCAAATAATGTAGAACTAATATGTTTGCAATGTTAACACATTTTGCCCATGACGTTTTCTTACCTGCAGATACAGTGACGAAAATAAGTATTTGAACACCCTGCTATTTTGCCAAGTGCATGTCCACTGTGAGAGACAATCTAAAAAAAATCCCAGAAATCACAATATATGATTTTTAACTATTTTATTTGTATGATACATCTGCAAATAAGTATTTGAACACCTGTCCATCAGCTAGAATTCTGACCCTAAAAGGCTTGTTCAGTCTGCCCTTAAAATGTCCACCTCTCACTCCATTTATTATCCTAAATGAGATGCACCTGTTTGAGGTTGTTAGCTGCATGAAAAAACCCTGTCCACACCATACTTACTGATTGTAAGAATCCAACTACTAACATGGCCAAGACCAAAGAGCTGTCTAAAGACACAGAGACAAAACTGTACACCTCAACAAGGCTGGATAGGGCTACGGGGAAATTGGCAAGCAGCTTGGTGAAAAAAGGTCCACTGTTGGAGCAATCATTAGAAAATGGAAGAAGCTAAATATGGCTGTCAATCTCTCCATGCAAGATCTCACCTTGTGAGGTCTCAAATGATCCTGAAGAAAGGTGAGGTCAGCCCAGAACTACACGGGGAGGAGGTGGTCAATGACCTGAAAAGAGCTGGGACCACCGTTTCCAAGGTTACTGTTGGTAATACACTACAGACCACATTACAAAGACAGCTCGATCATGCAGGTTTGCTATGCACAACATCAGGAAGATCAGGCCTTTCCTAACTGAGCATGCAACTTCTTCGTCCAGGCCGTGGTCATTTGTAGGCTTGATTACTGCAATGCTCTTCTGGCTGGACTTCCATCATGTGCAAATAAACCTCTACAAATGATCCAGAATGCTGCAGCTTCGTCTGGTCTTCAACGAGCCCAAAAGGGACCACGTCACTCCTCTGTTACATCTCTCTGCACTGGCTGCCACTCAGCTGCTCGCATCAAGTTCGACGCGTTGACACTTGCGTACATATTGGCCACAGGATCAGCTCCCTCCTACTTTCACTCAGTTACTCAAGTCTACATCCCTAGCAGAAGCCTACGATCAGTCAATGTAAATGTAAGACGTCAGTGGTTTGTAATCATGCATGGTGCGGAAGGTTCCCCTGCTTAAACCAGCACATGTCAAGGCCCGTCTTAAGTTTGTCAATGACCATTTGGATGATCCAGAGAAGTCATGGGAGAAAGTCATGTGGTCAGATGAGAGCCAAAATAGAACTTTTTTGTCATAATTCCACTAACCGTGTCTGGAGGAAGAAGAATGATGAGTACCATTCCAAGAACACCATCCCTACTGTGAAGCATGGGGGTGGTAGCATCATGCTTTGGGGTGTTTTTCTGCACATGGACAGAGGCGACTGCACTGTATTAAGGAGAGGATGACCGGGGCCATGTATTGCGAGATTTTGGGGAACAACCTCCTTCCCTCATTTAGAGCACTGAAGATGGGTAGAGACTGGGTCTTCCAACCTGATAATGACCCAAAGCACACAGCCAGGATAACCAAGGAGTGGCTTTGTGAGAAGCATATCAGAGGTTCTGCGCGTGGCCTAGTTAGTCTCCAGACATAAACCCAATAGAGAATCTTTGGAGGGAGCTCAAACTCTGTGTTTCTCAACAACAGCCCAGAAACTTGACTGATCTAGAGAAGATCTGTGTGGAGGAGTGGGCCAAAATCCCTCCTGCAGTGTGTGCAAACCTGGTGAAAAACTTACAGGAAACGTTTGACCTCTGTAATTGCAAACAAAGGCTACTGTACCAAATATTAACATTGATTTTCTCAGGTGTTCAAATTCTTATTTGCAGCCTTATCATACAAATAAATAGTCAAAAAGTTATTGTTCTTTTGCACCTACAATGACAATTTCAGACCCCTCCATGATTTCTAAGTGGGAGAACTTGCAAAATAGCAGGGTGTTCAAATACTTATTTTCCTCACTGTACAGGATGTGTCTAATCTGACTAGTGCTACATGCTTAATTTCTAATTTGTGATAATGTAAGCTATACACTGGACGCAGCGCAGTGCGACACAATGATTCATTGATAGTAAACAGATGCCCGTTCTTCTGAAGTAGCGGCTACATGGAGGACACTTTGCTTTGTCCAGTATAGACAGCTTCGCTCTGGGTAGACACAATGTAAGAAAACACAAAACTGATTATGTTGTCTTTTAAAGTACAATCATGGTGACAAATAGCTAACTATAGTACATAAATATTAAAGCTGCGGTCGGCAACTATGGCTGATTGAGTGGACTTTGGCAACATTTTGAATGTTTACAACTCATATTGCCCTCCCCCACTATCAACGAATACCCTCCCACAGAGTTTGTGCTCGAGTGCGTGCGCACCAGGTTTTCTGTGAACGCGACCATCATCAGCATTCATCAACACCATGGATTATTTGGAGGTATGCTGCCCTGGCTAATGTACCAATATATTGCAATTGCTAACATCATTTATACTCTAAATGAGTTTACTTGGTTTGTTAGTGTTCCGCCATCACTCTTCCTTACTGCGCGAACTTCAGGCGTGTGCCCGATCTGTGATTGACAGTCAGATCTCACACCCCCCTGGGCTGATTGGACACAGTTAACAGGGAGCGCTGGATTTTTGAAAAACAAATAACACGCTCCAGATGGAGTTAGAAGCTCGGGTTTTTTTCTAAAATCACTTTATTTATGTTGTTCTGTCTGGATTATAGTGTCGATTTCACTGAATATGATCAAAAAAATTTTGGCGACGGCAGCTTTAAGTAGAATACCAAATATCAGCCCAAATGACCATCACTGAAGATGTAACAGCATGTTGGGCTACTGGGGTTTTGAGTGCATCATGAAAAAATAAATTTTTGCATTTATTTTGGATGCTGTATGTAACTTTTACAATAAAATATTAAGTCTGATTCATATGAAATATTAATTGTGTGATAAGTGCAAATAGCTTGTCTACTGGTCATTTCACTTGTGAATGCATGATATGTTTAATGCTCTATAGATCATCAGATCCACGAACCTGCTGCGTATTTAAAACTTGACTGAAGAAGTGGGAAAAGCTGTTGGGACAGTAATTTGTTACTCAAACCTGCGTATTTATCACGAGGTTAAATCCAGTTATTCATTAGTCAGCAACTTATTGATGCTTTTCTGTTTTATCATGAATAACATGACATGTTGTTCCAGTGTTGTTCTTTTGCATTTTCAAAGCTCATAATGTGTCTTGGCTTGATGGTCTAACTCTAACAAAATCCAAATTTTAGACATTTTACTGTAGCAATATTATGAGCCTTAGCTTTACACAACTTATTTAAGCCAATGCAGTTGAACCATAGACAGAGATGAACGAGCAAAGTTAATTCAAGGCAGCAGCCATATCACCCTGTAGCCCAAGACTGGTTGCTCACTAAAGCTAAGCAGGGCTGAGCCTGGTTAGTACCTGGATGGGAGACCATCTGAGAAAACCAGGTTGCTGCTGGAAGAGGTGTTAGTGAGGCCAGCAGGGGGTGCTCACTCTGTGGTCTGTGTGGGTCCTAACGTCCCAGTATAGTGACGGGGACACTATGCGGTCAAAAGAGCACCGTCCTTCGGATGAGACGTTAAACCGAGGTCCTGACTCTCTGTGGTCATTAAAAATCCCAGGATGTCTGTCGAAAGAGTAGGGGTGTAACCCCGGCATCCTGGCCAAATTTGCCCTGTGGCCTCTGTCCATCATGGCCTCCTAATCATCCCCATATACACCAATTGGCTTCATCACTCTGTCTCCTCTCCACCAGTAAGCTGGTGTGTGGTGAGCGTTCTGGCGCAATATGGCTGCCGTCCGCATCATCCAGGTGGATGCTGCACATTGGTGGTGGTTGAGGAGATTCCCCCTCTATGTGAAGCGCTTTGAGTGTCCAGAAAAGCGCTATATAAATGTAATGAATTATTATTATTATTAAGACCGCCCCGAGTGTAAAGCCTAACGTGATTAGTTGTAGTGAGAACGTGCTACGATTGGTCAGCTCAATGTGGCTGTCATCTGATTTGCTTGAGGAAACGGTGGGTGGAGTCCACTTATTTGTGGATTTGTCTGCACGTCGACGCTAGAAGCGTTTCAAACTCCTTAATGCGTGAGGGGATCATCCTTTTTTCACTGCAGAATAGCAATATTGCGTTCTATGCTAAATTTCTCAGTAGCTGAAAAGCTGATAAATTCCTGTCGTCTCTAGGATAGATTACTGTTACGCCCTTTTAGCTGGAGTCCAAATCTATTCTAGAACTCAGCCGCCTGGATATTCACTGGGTCCAGGGTATGCTGATCATATTACTCCCATTCTGGAGTCTTACACTGACTCCAAGTCAGATCATTGAGCTGAAATCATGATGCTGACATAAATCATTGCATGGCTTGGCTCCACATTATTTATCTGAATTGTGAAATTCCTATACTCTAAATTGTACAATGCGATCTTCACAATCCAACTTGTTGGTTGTTCCTCATACACACTTATGATCTATGGGTAACAGGGCCTTTACTTCACATGCTCCTGTCCTTTGGAATTATCTACTTCTTGATCTTAGGGAAGCTCAGAACTATGACTTTTTTTAAAGGTACACTTAAAGGGGTGGTATAATGCCCTTTTTGCAAGATGTAAAATATGTCTGATGTCCCCAGAGTGTGTTTGCAAAGTTTTAGCTCTAAATACCCCACAGATATTTTATATAGCATGTTAAAATTGTCACTTTTTGAGGGTGAGCAAAAACGCACCATTTTTGTGTCCACCACTTTAAATGCAGATGAGCTGCAGCTCCGGTACAGAGGGCGGAGCTACTTGTCATTTTTTGCATGATATCCAGTCATATCATGCCATTGAAGAATTCTTAAATATGGTGTTTCTTAAAAATATCTACGTCTTGTTCTCCTGAACCTCTTCATGAGCATGTCATGAGCAAAGAATATCGTCACACTGCTAAGTTTTAACCAAGCACAATCCAGTTTCGAGAGGACATTTCTTGAAGATAATATGTTAACTTGCAAGTCATCATACCTTGTGGAAAGTTGCACAGTTTTTGAAAATCAATCGGACGTCTGCAACAAAGTCCTCAGTGCTCTTATAACTACCGTCCCCCAGTTTGCTTCTGATCACGGACAGGTCCATTGGCATCTTTATTATCTCACTGTATTCTGGCATCGAACTGCAAATGTGAAGAGTGAATGAATGAATAAAGGTTTACTCGGTTAATAAACCAGGGTCAGAACAGAAAACAGTTCTTATTAAAATGGAAGCTTTGAAACCCTAGTGAGCCTGTCTTTGCCATTTCACCCTAAAATCTGAAGGAAAACCTAAGAAACAATAATCTGTTTGATGGAAATGAATTTGATATTTTTGGTATTGTGATTATTTGCCATTAAATTAAAAAAATCTGATTCCTAACATGATTTAATTATTTAATGAAATCGGCATAAATGGAAGGCAGTGGAAAAACACTACCATAACAATTTTAACACAATGAAAATCATTAAATTGTACATTAATAAAAATGTTTTTATTACAATAGGCTACTGAGATTGCGGACAGTAAAATGTGCTTTATCATCATGAAAACTGTCACAATGTAAAAAACAAACAAACTAGTTTTCATAAAATAGGCTTAATTTTTATTGTGCAAAATATTTTCTTTGAATTTGTGGTGATCCAGGCATGTGTATAAACTGTATTTTTTGCAGTTTCCTCAATGAAAATGAATCCAATCTAGTTGATGCATGTAGAATGCTATGTGACATGGATGATTTACCGATGGAGTAACAGGCTCCTGAAAATCTGTGCTGAGCTCATTGCAATAAAGACGAAGCAGCAGTCGCTCACATTTCTGCAAGGACACATATAAATGCAGAGCCATTATAAAAGATATATATTTTTTAAAAATGTAAAAAATAAAGCAGAACTCAATTGAAAGTAGTCCATACTCTTCTATCCACAGGAGTGAAAGCTTTAGAATCCGGATCCTGCTTCACACCGTTGGATTCTCCGCTAGCACTGACGTTATACTCCATTTCAGGTGAGGTAAGGTCACGGCAGAATGTACAATACCACTCGCCACTAAAAATACACATATACATATTTCAGTCATGACATTTCTCTGAATTGTTTTGGCATGCAAAAGGTTGAGACAATGTTAATGTATTTGGTCTTGATAGAATAGATCTGCCACTGCTTCAAAGCAAGTATGGACTTGTTACTGCCGACAGATACACAGACACAACGAGTTTTTTCTAACTCGTTAGTTTAGAGTCGTATTTAGATATAAAATGTATGACAAATAAGGGCGGTTAACTTTGATTAACTTTGAGCTGATAACAGGCTGCGCCGAGTAGAATTTGACGTCTCGGTCCATTTCTCAAGATTTTCCAGTATGGCGCCGCCCATACCCCCCATAAACAGCCTCAAACCCGTTCTTTAGAGAGTCTATGGGAAACGTCACAGACGCTTTGTCCATATTTTTTACAGTCTATGGTTGTGATGTTACTTCCATCAAGAGGTACAATTTTTGGTCTAACTCTTGTATTGAAAAATGCACTCTGTAAAGTCTCCTCCAGACTTTCAATGAAATTAAGTTCGGGATTATCTTCATCCTCCCAATAATTTTTTCACAATTTGAGCCTGATAAATAGGAGGATCTTTGTTGACATCATTGTACGCATGTGCGAGTCGTTGGGTGGCAAGAAAACAATAGAATGACCGGCTGTAAAGACGTGACAAGCACTTTCAAGAGAGTTAGCAGGCAAAATCCACCATATAGAAGCACTTTAATATCTGACGACCGGAGGAGGTTTGGAGAGAAGCTCAAAATTTGTATTGGTGACAAAATTGAAGTAATTTAATTCAAAGCCCATATGTGATTTGGGATGTCAAAAACGTTGGCCTCAACTCGCCCGTGTCTTGGCCACTGTAATCTACTGGGGAGACATTTATTCTTATTTAGGACCCTTCACTCATGAAATATTAAAGGCTTTTAAAAGCCTGGAGGGCTATGATTATTTTGTTTCTCGAAAAGTTGGCCGATCTTTTCTGCCAAACAGAAAGCACTGATAATGCTAAAAGCAACATGACATTATGATTTTTGCTTACATACACGCCACTTTCAAATCAAGTGCATTTTGCACTTGATTTGAGCTATGCGTGTATGTCTATGCCGTTAAATGATGCGAAACGAAGCAAAATGTAGATCTACATCTGGGGAGCGATATTTTTTCCTAGGATGGTAGGGAAGACTCATAAATGCTATTAACCACAGTGACGGGTAGGTTTAGGTACGGGGTTGGGGTGGGTCATATATTTATATATACAGTAATGTAACGCTGAAAAGCGATTATGCGTGTTGGAAATACGAATTGACGTGTTATACATGCGCCATTTCATGAGATCAGACTGTTAAAGCAGAGGTTAGACCTGGCCAAGCAAATTCACAGCATGATTCTGCAATTTCGTATCTCCTGTGGGTGATCGCAGAACGGAGAAATAATCACTGCTCACTGCAAAGCCGGGTAAGTATTCATTGATCAATGTTCTTATTTATTTAAAACGAAATGAAAAACTTTATCAAGCCCCCAACAAACCATACAATCGACCACACTGCAATAGTGAACCATCCTCTTCTCTAAATCTCCTCCAACGTGCAAAACAATCAAATTACAGGTATCTAGCGGTGTTTCTTGCCACACGATTCCCATGATGCAACGCGACAATGACGTCACAAAAGATCCTCCTATATTGACATTGTCATCTTGTTATATGGTCATGATGCGTCTTCCTAGTTCCTGACAGATTTTTAAAGAAATTAAAAGCTACACTCTCCATCAATTAAGAGTTAGAACTGTTGCCAAACATAAAACACCAATAAAAACACAATAATCACTGCAATAATGATCCAATCATAGAGACTTGAGCATTTGCCTGTTTTAATCCAAACAGCTGACATTTTTATTTGGCAGGGCATTGTATATGGTAATGCCTTTTTTGAGACAATACAACAAATAAATTACTTTTCATATGACAATCCTAGGTCTCATTTGATCATTTTTGATGGACACAAACCAAAAACACATTCACATGCATATGACATAAAAGACTCAATTATAAAAATATAGTTTTGTCTTTAAAATCTGATTAAACAACTAGGCAATTTGTATACATCTGATTACTTATACTGTATATTAATATACATCTGCCTGGTGTCACAGACAAGGCTTAAGCCTATAGTCCCCAACTAAAATGCATGTTTAAGATGTTTTAACTGAAAGAAACCTGCACTGGCACATCTTCAAATATGTCAGTGCCATTGTTCTGTCTAAGGAAGCACAGGAGTATGTTTTGTCTAAGGCACGTTTATAAATGTTTGTAATGTCCTAACCTGAACTAAGGCCTAATCCTGACTTAATCTAAGCCCTGTCTGTGAAACCAGGCCATTAGATATGAAATCTCTACAGATCAAATTATCTAATCAGTTTAATTTAATAACTTCTTATTTTCAGTTGGGGTTGTTTTAGTTGCTTTCGATATTTCCGTTACCTCGGAGATGCAGTCAGAGTGGGGACATGGCAGGTAAGATGGAAGACTTTGGGACATTTGTCACAGCAGAGCAGTTCTCCTCCATTCTGGCACACAGCACACCAGTCCTCATTGGGGTCTTCATCTGCTTCTGGGGTCTTCTCTGTTTGCTGCTCACCCTGCAGGGGCGTTTGAGACTGAACCCCTGTGCTGTCTGGAAGACTGGCTTTAGCACTGGTGTTTACCTACAGTAGCACAAAAAAGAAAAAGGAATGTGTATTATATATATATATATATATATATATATATACACACACACACACACACACACACACACAGACACAAGTCTGATGTTCAGAACTAGTTCAGAATGAGTAAAAGCTTACAAAATGAACTTCATCATCATCCTCAGGTTCATCTTTGATGACAATGACCGGTCCTGGAGATAACCTGCGTCTTCTTTTGGTGGAGGGGTTTGATGGGCCACTCTGGGGGCTTCTGCACGTTTCCAGGAGACAGAACTTTAACAGGAAAACAACAAAATGACTAGAATCACATTTCGTGAAGGAAAGGCCTGGTCTCACAGACAGGGCTTAGAATAAGCCAGGATTAGTTCTTAATTCAATTCAGGACATTTAATTAGCTTTTTTAAATGTGCCAGTGCAAGTCGGTTTCAGTTTAAACCGCTCAAACATGCATTTTAGGCTGAGACTAGACTTAAACCTTGTCTGTAAAACGGGGGTTAAGCTAGTACCTATACGTGTCATATACGTGACCTATATGACCCAACATGCTATACACACCATATTACAGCACAGTAAGGCCATTGCAAACAGAATCAAGTCTACTACAGAGAGTAGGACGATGCTCAAGTAGGACATGGCAATTTAACTGATGCCCAATTGGCTCTAAGTGGCCTAAAGTGTGCCAAGAAACATCCCACACACCATTACACCACCACCACCAGCCTGCACAGTGGTAACAAGGCATGATGGATCCACGTTCTCATTCTGTTTACGCCAAATTCTCTCCAATCTGAATGTTTCAACAGTAATCGAGACTCATCAGACCAGGCAACATTTTTCCAGTCTTTAACTGTCCAATTTTGGTGAGCTCTTGCAAATTGTAGCCTCTTTTTCCTATTTGTAGTGGAGATGAGTGGTACCCGGTGGGGTCTTCTGCTGTTGTAGCCCATCCGCCTCCAAGGTTATGCCGTGTTGTGGCTTCACAAATGCTTTGCTGCATACCTCCATTATAATGAATGAAGCTAAACATGATTACAGTGCTAACAGATTTATTAATTGTAACAGGAGTGATTAAATTTTGCAGATTGGTCCGCTGATAATAAATAACCATGTACAATATGATACAATTTCATTGTGAAATGGTCCTTGAAATGGACCTTCAATTAACAGAAAAATATTGATAAAATATTTACCTGGTCTTTGGTTCTGATGAGGTGATAGACGTTTGAGAAAACTGCCTTCCTTGTGCTAAAAGTCCAATAAAATCAAGGCAATACTCGGTTAGTACTGTTACACAAAGCAATTGACAACACAGTATGTATAGACAGTATAGAGAACTAGACAGTATAGAGTAACAGTAACAGTATAGAGAACTAGACAGCAAACATTATTTCTCCAATTAACAAGACACAACAGTTACCAATGCCAGACATTTGTTTGTTTCTTTGCCAACTGAAGCATACCAGTTCGCTCTGTTGGTGTGGAGGGGTGACTGGGTGGATAACTGGGCCTTTGAGCCGTCAGCAGCGTGTTGGGTTCATATCTCCTGTTCAGGTATGATGTTGCCTGCATGTTTTGCTTAAAAAGCCCAAACAGAATTTTGCATGTTTTACATATACAGAATATATACATATAATTGGTCAGCGCTTATATTACTGTTTTTGGTGGAATGGTGGAATAAGATGGCCACACTCACCTGATGGAGCGTGTGTGGGAGAGGGATGTGAAGTCTCCACTGGAAAGAGCAGCACTGTGCGGATAGCGACTCTTGGCAGCACTTCCATTGGTTTAGGAGGGAAGGTGGGATTGTTGATGAGACCCCTCAGAGTCTTAAAAGACAAAAAAAAAGTTACACAACTGTTTTTCCATTCATAAATGAACATTATATTAACATATGCTACCATTCGAAGGTTTGGAATAATTATGATTTGTTTCATGTTTTGAAAATAGTCTCTTCTGCTCACCAAGGCTTCATTTATGTGATCAAAAATACAGTAATATTGTGAAATATTACTACAATTTAAAAGAACTATTTTCTATTTGAATATATGGATATTCAAATTAATTAACCAATCATTAATACCATTGATCTGCTCTACCAAACGTGGATGTTTTTCCACTTAGAAACGAACATTGCTATTATGTTTTGATTGATACTGTGAAGCTGCTTTGATGCAATCTATATTGTCAAAAGCACTATATAAATATACTTGGCTTTATTTTAAAATGTAATTTATTCTTGTGATGCAAAGCTGAATTTTCAGCATCATTACTCCAGTCTTCAGTGTCACAAGATTCTTCAGAAATCATTCCAATGCTGATTTATGCTCCATTATTATTAATGGTTCTTACTATTATTAATGTTGAAAACTTGAATAAATGTTGAGAAAGTTAAATAAACAGCATCAGTCACGTTCGATAAATTTGATGCATCCTTGCTGAATATTTTTTTTAAAAATTTTACTTACTGACTTTGAATAGTAATGAAGAAAATATGAAATTGTTTCTTGAGCAGCACATCTAGCATATTAGACCGATTTCTAAAGGGTCGTGTGACACTGAAGACTGCAGTAATGATGCTGAAAATTCAGCTTTGATCACAGGAATAATTATATTACATGAAATATATTACATTTTAAAATATATTCAAATAGAAAGCAGTTTTTTTTCAAACTGCAATAATATTACACAACACTACAGTTTTTACTGTGTTTTTGATCAAATGAAAGCAGCTTTGGTGAGCATTTAAAGACAAAAGTATTTACCGTATTTTCTGCACTATAAGGCGCACTGGATTATAAGGCGCACCTTCAATGAATTACCTATTTTAGAACATTTTCATATATAGGGTGCACTCGGATTATAAGGCGCAAAAGATACTGCAGTCAAATGTTTGACTGGGTTTGCGTCATGCATCCACTAGATGTGCTAAAGGGAATGTAGCAAAGTGCGTGGTGCCGGAGGTGAGGCGTTTATTAGTGTGAGCTCGCTGGGGCGGGCACGCAACTTACATTCTGCAGCCTGACTCATATGAATATTCATTGTGCCGCGGCTCTCTGACAGCAACAGCTGGCTGTTTTGAATGAAACAACTCGGTACTGTGAACGGGTATCGTGAGCGGGCATGTGATTTACACACATAACCTGATTTACACGAGGTTGAACTGGCCGTGTGACAAAACGGGCATAAGATGGACACAAGCGCGAGTTCGCGGGCGAATTTAATAACGCGGGAGCGTTGTTAACCAATTGATCCATATATAAGGCGCTATATATGGCGCACTGTCGTTTTTTGAGAAAATTAAAGGCTTTTAAGTGCGCCTTATAGCGCGGAAAAAACTGTAATCATTCCAAACTTTTGACCGGAAGCATATAGGTCTTCTATGATTTACAGTAACTTTCTTGTAATATTAGGTCACACTTCACCTGTGTAGGTAAGCTAGAGGGCTGAAGCATAGGTGGAGGGCTTCGTGCGCCACATCTGCGCCCATGCTGAGGCATGCTGGGTAACGTCTGAGATGGCCAGCCACCCTGTAGGGGTCTATGTGGAGGCGGCCCTGGTAAGCGCATACCGTGGTACCATGACCATTGATTAGGTGGTTGGTGGCGGTTGGTTTGCTGGGAGAAGTTTCTCCACCTGCATCTGCAGTTGGGCCAGTGTGCTCTGCCGCTGCTGCTGCTGCTGCTGTTGTTGTTGTTGCTGGTGTTGCTGGGATGGTGAGCTCCGGAACCCTGCCCTGAAGACCATCGGGTCTGGGGCCTGGGTTCATTTGTTGGAAAGGAATTGTTGTGGACCGCTGGGATGACGGACTGGAGTTTTCTCTGACGACTAAAGAACCTGGGAAAAGATACAGGGACATTTCCATTTGAGAAGCTGTAGATTTGCAACAATTTCACACACGGCAAGACACTCAAAGTACACTCCAATGACAATGAGCGCAGATGGACACATTCAGCATGAACACTACTTAGTGGACTTTCTTTTTGAGTGCTCAAATCACTTGCACATGCGCTGTTGTGAGTGCGGGACAGTGGACGCATTAACTGAATTTTTCCCATAACTGACTGATTATATGTGTCCTCTTTCTTTTGTGAAATAACTGTAAATACCACTATTTCTGTGACTAATGTGCAATCTTAACACAAATTAATTCATAATGACAAATGTATCACTTATTATTGTAAACCTGTGGTAAAACGTCGAAGCTTGGGTTTTAAATCTTTAAGTAAACAACAAAAATGCCAACAATCGGACGCTTTTATCAAGTTCGTTTTGTGATCAGACTAGTTACCAGTGATTTCTGTACAGTTATTTTTCTGATAAAACTTTCATTTGTTGGTGAAATGATGAAATATTATCTAGGCTTATTTATTTATATTTGCAACAAACAATAAATATGTGTTACTCCACTGCATTTTCCATCAAATTGACCTTTGTACTTGCACATTTGTTTGCGAGTCAAGTTTTCCTTTGCAAAGCAGATCTAGTTTGTTTGCGAGTTCAAATATTCCCTTGCAAAGCAGATCCAGTTTGTGAGCGAGTTTGAGAGTTTTCCTTTGCAAAGCTAGATCGAGTTTGTTCTGCAGGAGCAGCACCAGCCAAGAGAAAAAGAGACGGACAGGATAAGCTGCTCGAGTTAATAGGGAGGACATGATGTTTTAGACACAGGAGATCGCAGGGAGAGAATGGTCAGACTGGTTGCTCATTATTTGACAGATTACACTATGGTCCTGTTTACACCTGGTATTAAGATGTGTTTTGGTGGATCGGATCACAAGTGGACGATGCCAAATTCAGATGTAAATGGGCTTAAGTTTTCAAGTAGAATTATTTTGTTGTGCTTTTGCTACGATAAACAGACATCCACTCTTGGATTGCGTGTTATGCAGGCTGATGACTGCTAGAGAATGCATTGTTTACTCTTTAAATGCTCTTGTTGGTGCACCAAAACCTGCATGCCAGCAATCAGGGTTCAAGACCGACTCGAGACACCGCGGTTATGATTAGAGGGTGAGCTTCTGAGGCGGAGCAATTAAGAGAGGGTTGTCTTTGCTTGGGTTGATTTCAAGTATCAACAATGTTCAGCAACGACTTTTAGAAATAACACCTTTAAAGGGCCATGAAACCCTATAACACGTTTCTTTGAGTTGTTAACATACAGTTTGCACATCAATGAAACCAATAATAACACTCACTATGTATTTAAAAGAAAGAGACAAAAATTCCTTTACCCTTTCTGTGTTAAAACTGATGTGTCAGAAGTTCGGAAATTGTAGTGCTGGTAAATATAATGAAAATATTAGTTTTTGTCTGAGGCTTCACCCTCCATCCAATCTACCAATCACAAAGTCAGTAGTGTTGCAGCATCCGGGTTGCCAGCTCTGCTCTAGTTACCACAGCTGCAGATACAAACTTGTGGGATAAAATATGTTGGATCCTGCAGCCTATCTGGCAACCTCGAGTCAAGAGGGAAGGGATGCACCGCTCTACAGTAATTTGAAAGTGATTGCAGTACCAGTTTTGGCCACAAACTTACATACAGCGCCTTTAACAATTGAAATTTGATACAGGCCCGTTGTTAGAACCAAATCACTGAGGGTGCTTTTGAAAATAGTGAGGGTGCTCAAATGTTAAACAATGTGCAATATCCATGATCAAGTAGCCCATGTCCCCGTAGGAGCTTTTTGACCTTTACATATCATTTCATATAGTTAAGAAATGTTACACGCAGAGTGCTTTTTCACCAAATAACAGCAGTAGCCTGTTTGCAAATGTGTGAAGTATTGAAACGGATTTTAGGTAATATCACTTTCATGTTAGACATTTAGTTTATGACGACAATGAATCAGTCCTTTTAAACGAAAAGAGCTGATTTAAAGATTAAATGCTGTGTCATTTTACGGCGTCGGCACTTGCTGGAATTTATCACGGGTGTTTGAATGGGTGTCATGCGGTGAAAGCATAAGCGTCCAATTTTGGTCCCCATGAATTTCGTCATTAGTAATTTTGTACCCACCACTTTTGGAAATATTGAGGCACGAATTTACCTACTACAAATAAAACATCTCCAGTTAACTAGCAGAGCATTCATTTAGTTCGCTCTTAATTAACAGATCTAGCTAGCAGTTAAATTTTATGTTTTTGAAATCAAGCTGAGCGCTTGTTGCCAGTGCTGTCAGTTTCATGGATACATTTCTCTTGTGGCTCGCGCAATCTTCACTCCGGACGCGCACTGCGCGCCCTTCAATCTACGCCGCTGGCAGCATAGGCGTTGCAAAGACTCTCGATTCATTCCGATATATATAGATACATTTATTGGCTATCTAAAGGCAGCCCCGTCTCAATAACGAATTTCCTGAGCGGACGCATACACGCAAACCAAGTGTGCAATTAAAGAGACAGCTTCACCTATGCGTATTACGATCGCGAAGGACACAACCAGTCCAATGCATTAACCATGAAATACATGAAACATGAAATAAATTCTGATGTAAAAAATAGCGTTAATGGATTTATATTGTTGTGTAACCTATTATTTGTATGAGTGTGAAATCCGTCTGTGTTCTCTTTTGTCTGCAAAATCTCGTTTACATGTGTGCTAATAAAAATTAATCTTACGGTGGTTTTTAGGGATGTGTACGAATATTCGAATATTCCATATGTAATTATTATTCGAAAATAAAATACTATTCGAATTTTGCTTTGCTGGCCGTAAATGCATTGAGTCCATGACAAATCCTAAGAACTAACTTCGCAGTTACAATTAAATGCACTGGATGGCGCTGTGGAGTGTGTTAACAAGTTGTCTTTATTTGATCCCATAGATGTTGTCGTCTGCCTTACTGAGGTTTGGAATTAACTCTACTTGAAAAGGCTCTTACTAAACGGAATTACTTTTGAACAAATGAATTAATAATCGAGAATTATGATATCACCACCATGAGAAATCACATGAAATCCAAACAGTCGAGCTGAGGAAAGATAGCTGTTCATCATTGCATCACAACTGCAGGTAAGCGCAGCTGGACCCCATGATCAAAGATGTTAACTTATCTAATAGCAAAATGATTTTGAGACATACTTCCTTTAAGTTTCGTTGAGGCAGAACCGGTTTAAGAACAGAAAATACAAAGTGCTGTTAGAAACACCGTTCTCTTTGTGTCTCTGAAACGTCTGTCAGCGCTAGCGTCTTTTCTCACTCAAGCATAAAGTGCTGGCGGCGCCCTGCATGTAACGTTAGATATTATTGTTTTCTCAACATAAACGTGAAACAATATAAACACGATAATCAATCATTTGCTGACTCGTGTGCATTAGGGTGGCTACAGGTATAAGCAATTTAAATTTAAGACTTTTTAAGACTTTTTAATACCACTTCTTAATTAAATTTAAGACCAAACTTACGATGGAAATATAAATTAAAACTGAAAATATTCAGTAATATTTCCAAGTAAACACACTGTCTGTTCAAAAATATGGTGAAATGACAATAACCATTTGTCAATTCTGTACGTGCAGTCGCCTGTGGTGGAGTACAGTGGAGTGAAAAGAAATATAGAAGGCATTTTTATAAATGTCTTAAAAATAATACAGAATATTAATAAAGGCTTAGATTTCATTTACTAAAAAAGGCATAGAACCAGTTTATTTATAGTTTACTGATAATAGTTTCATATAATTACTTTGTTAATTAAACTAATAATTATAAATAATTGATTTCCGTATAAAATAATACTACAAACATTTAAAAATAAACAGATTAGTGCCCTGTTTTGAGGATAAGAAATGAAAACCAATGCGATATGATGAATGTCCAAAAGATGGAACTCTGTAACGGCCACCTAGTGTTCAGTAGTGTTCAAGACATGTTGATGTGCCTTTAAGATGACTTCCTCTGTGGCGTTAGTTATTGTATGCGTGATGTTGTTATGTGAGCGCGCGCACGCTCAGTGAGAATGCTTGCGCAAAGAGGAAGGTGACCGATCGATCATCGGGTTTGTTTTATTATAATGCGTTTACTTCCACTTTGATTTGTAGCGTTTTACAGAGTGTATTCTTTAACCTGTTAACAACCGCTCTTTCAACATGTATGTGAAGAGTGTGCTTAAGAAAGAAAGCAACTATAAAAGGACTCGTGGAACTACCGGTTCGTTTGCACTGTCTTTCCTATTCTTCATCAGGACAGACCTCAAACTCTGACAGACGTTACAACACACAGACAAGGGTTGGATAAATATGTTTTACTTTTAAAACTGTGTTTTAATGCGAGTATAGGCCTACAACAAATATAAGTAAACACTTTGCAGACGGAATGTTGTCCTGTATGAACAAAAAGACGGATGTTTTTCATGACTCCAATGTTTAATCGCACCCGCGTGTCTCACACACACGTTACCTTGTAGAAAATATTCGACCTGGCTGGAAGAACGATTGCCTTTGCCTGCATCTTTGCGGTGACATGACAAACATATTTAAGACCTATCCAATCTGAATTTAAGACAATTTATTACTTTTTAAGGCCTTATTTTTAGGAAAATTGATTTAAGACTTTTTAATACTTTTTAATGACCGCGGCCACCCTGTGTATGTGTGTACTGTTCTGTACGATATCTGACGCAATCTGCTTTATTAGGGGTTTTTTTTTCGCTTGTGCTGCTTGAGCATGCATTTAATAATGCTTTTTTTATATATTTTTTTTACACATAGGCCTACTGTTTAAAGTTTTCAACTAAAAGAAAACTTAAATTACTATTGTAAGCTTGTTGTGTATTGCCTAATTGTAAGCTTGTCCAGAAATGGTGACAAAAATGTAAAAAAAAAAAAAGAAAACCTTAAATAACGTCTTTTCGTTAAACATAATTTAAATAAACGAATATTCGATTTTTATGAGCCCGATATTCAAATGCAATATTTTTGAAAAATGCCCATCCCTAGTGCTTTCACTTTTGTTTGAGGGTACTTAGCACCCTCAAGCACTCCCGTAGAACCGGGCCTGATTTGATACCAAACGACATGACATTTTTAATACTAAATGGTATCGAGTCAATTCATTCAGTGCCTAAAAAGTATCAAACTCATTACCAAGGCCTACTTCTGACATGTTTTCCTGTGGATTTAAAATGTGCATAAGCTACAAAAACTGGTCAACGCTCGTTTTTGTGAGCAACTTCACTGTTTTGCTCAATCATTTCATTTTTGGCTATAAGTTAACAAAACAGGTTGAATAATTTCAGTAGAGAAACACGGAAACACGTAGACCTGGCATGACTACAACATTTTGAAGTTTCTCTCCTGACATATAAGAATAATGCCAAAATTTAGGTGCATCGCTATGTAAAATTATGTTCTTGGAAGCCAAATCTGAATATTGTGATGAGGGATTTTCAGTGTATAATAATTTAATTACCTCTGTTCATCACAAGGCTACAATATCACAACATTTCAGAGGACTTGTATAGCAGATGGTAATTTCAGCACTTTATTACTTTTCTTTCTCTTATTGAGTTTTGTTTTGCTGTGAATGGTAATTGAATACCTATTGTACAGACATGGCTTTTCTTTTAGCCTAATGAATATTCATTTAAAAAAAGGCCAAATGTAGGTGAAAAGAAACAACAACAACAAAAAAGTACTGGTTGAAAACCACTGCCCTGAATGTCTGTGAAGTGTGAACTGATTCGGTTAGCGTCTTACCAAGATCCACATTTGAGGCCCAAAAAGCCAATCGACACTGGAACCGAACCAAGCTCTGGGGGAACATACGAGATGTTGCACTTTGCTCGCATGAGGTACTGGATTTGACATGTTATCTAAAAGGGGAAAAGAATTGTGAGAGACCATCAGCCAAACAGCAGGATGACCAGACCGCTCACAATAATTACACTACATAATTTGTGATTATTTGAGATTACTGAGAGTAGCACTTGACATTCAAACACAAAATTTAGATTAATACTCGTCATGACACGAGAAAGACACTTACCAACCGCTTGCAGTACAGGAGGGCCGTTCCACTGTTACTGGCTGTGGCCCACTTTGTGAAGTTAATCACATGTTCGAGATGTGTTGAGAGTGACTGTCACATCCTGTTGCTGCTTTTTCAGGAGGGTTTCATGGTCCTTCGTGATGGCCTAAATAAACATGTATTTTACGTTTAATTAGCTTATGTAACACAAGATTAGTATGTTATATTCAAAGTTGCAAATTTAACTTGTGGGCAAAATTGGAACATTGTATAAAAATGTTTGTGAATAAAGCAGTTTCCATCCCATGTTTTTAAGAGAACATAATTGTCAATTCCTGGGAAATTGGCACAGTTGGTTGCAATCGGGGAAGAAACTGTGGCTCTTTTTTTCCTACATCATATAAATGACTTTACAATAAATGTTTTTATGTTGTCTGAGCGCCTCAAATAAAATAAATGGTCCGTGCATTTTTATAACTTATCCACATCATGCGTTTCCATTTAGCATTTGTTTTATACGAGATCCAAAATGCGCATTAAAGCGATGCTTCTCAACTGGTTTTGCTCTAGCACATAGACTTGACATTGGACATCAAATGGCAACCCCAAAACAATTCCCAAAATTGTATATCATATTGACAGCATGTGTTTTGCTGCAATGGAAGCTAATGTAGTCTAGTTTTATTTGACCAGCTTCTACCAAGTGATTTGAAGGGATAGTTCTGTTGTCCATTACTCACCCTCATGTCCTGTTCATCTTCAAAATAAATTAAGATATTTTTGATGAAATCTGAGAGCTTTCTGTCCCTCCATTGACAGCTAAACAACTACCACTTTGACGCTTCAAAAGTTCATAAAGAGATCGTAAAACTAATCCATATGAATCTAGCGGTTTAGTCAAAATCTTCTGAGATTTAATTGAGGCTTTTATTCACATTTAAACATTCATCAACACACATCGGATAAAGATAAACAGAAGCTTAAGCATATTTGCACATCAAGAATGTTCAGTCGAAGCTTCTGTTCATGTTTGCTGATCGATGTTTAAATGTGATTAAAAGCCTCAATTCAATCTTTTCATCAAATAAAGCGATTTAGTCTCTTCAGAAATTTGGGACTAAACCGCTCAATTCATATGGACTGTCTGGATCGTTTTCTGATCTCTTTATAAACTTTTAGAAGCCTTAAAGTGGTAGTTGCATAGCTGTCAAGAGGGACAGAAAGCTCTCCGATTTAATCAAAAAGATCTTCATTTGTGTTTCGAAGATGAACGAAAGTCTTACGGGTTTGGAACAACATGAGGGTGAGTAATAGATGACAGTATTTCCAATTCTGGGTGAACTATCTCTTTAAGGTTGAAAATCCAATCGATATTGACCAACTAAGCTCTGCTCTAGATGATGATGTGAAATATTGGACACTAGTACCTCAAGCTGATTGACTAATAAACTTCCCCTTCCTGTTTGATCTCCATGATGAGATTGCAGATGGACTTTTTAATCTCATTTGCCACGGCTCTGCGATTTTCATCCACTTGCTGAAGACTGACAAAAACAAGAAAAAAAATAGACCATTAAAATAAATAAAAATTAACAGGTACATATATACATCTTAACAGTGTACAGGGTTCCCAGTTTGTCTAATTTATTTTTCATGACTACTACTTCATGGAATTTACGTATTTGTACAAATATTTAGGTCTTAAATTCTTCACTTTCAAAAGTTCAAAATAAATAAATAAATATATCACAGATATAACATAAAACATACCCATTGTTTATGGTATTAGAGACATCCTCTATAGCTTTCTTCTTTTCTTGAAGTTGGCAGGTCATATTTTCCAGATGTTCCTTGTGGTTCTTATATGCATCTTCTAGAAATTGGTAACTGTATTGGAAGAATCTGTATTAGCCGCTGTGTTCGGTCATTACAGAAACTGACGATGTCATGATATTTGCATTTATGTTAAAGCAATAAACATCTACAGGGCAAAACACTGAACAGGGACAGAATTTAAAATGCACACTGCTTCAGAGTACAGCCTAAAGACTTTCAGATGACCCAAAAATGAAAAGTATGCTTGACAGAAGAAAGAAAGTCACACAGTTTTGGAAGTAAATGTATTTTTTGGTGACTTTCCCTTTAAACTGAGGTCTTTGACCCTGGCGACCCAACATGAGCAATGTGCTTCACACCATGTTGAAATTGCTGTAATTACAACATTTCAACTTGTAAAAAGCATTCACGTCATAGTAGAGTTCATAATTACAGCTTGTAAGATGGGAGTTTTCTAAGAGCTCCTACTTGTACCACATGACTGAGTTGTAGTAGTGTTTAAGTACATTAAGTAAACTGCTAGTTTCTGTTTTGTTTGTTATTTTGGCACATACCCATTTCTGAACGCTCATACAATAAATGAAAGAAAACCCAGGCTTTTCTTATGTGACGATTTCATTTATGTTACTCCACGCTGTTCCTAGACTGGGACTTAACAAAACTGACCACTGCATACGATTTTAGGTAGAACTGTTAAACATAATTACACAGTATATGAAAAAGGTATTAGCGTATGCCGTGTGGTTGATGTTCAGTGTCACTAGCTAAGCAGAAATACATAATCATGTTTCTCTTTGTTCTTTCAAAGCTGCGTTTGATTTTCTCCATAAGCGTAAGGGTTTTAGTTTGTGGAATAAATATATAGATTATAATCTGTGTTTACACAGGCTTTTTCAAAAATTGCAGGTGCTGGTGTTTCACGTGCATTCGGCCAATCAGCGTCCACTAACATCATGGGTAGTTCCTATAGTGAATTAGTTCCAAGTTCCTGTTCTGAACACACCAAAACCCAGGTACTTCCGCCAGTAGTTCTAGGAGCTATGAACAGGTTCCTCCGGTGCGAAAGCCCCTAAACGCACCTTAAGCCAATTCACACTACAGGATTTTAAGCCCGATTTAAGCCCGAATTGCAAATCGTTGAGCTCGTAACGACTGGTCAGGGTGTTAGTAGCGTTGCAAATTGTGGGATTAGCAGACGATGAACGCTTGCCAATCTGTTAGTATGAAAGAGCCAACAACGCATCAAAGAAGCTCGCAGACGCCTCGCCGAGTAGGGTTGTTGGAATCGAATTCTAAATTCGAATATAATTCGAATATTTAAAAAAATCAATACTATTCGAATGCTGAAGTTACTATTCGAATATTGCTTTTATATATATGTAATATATATATGCAATCTTGTCTTTCTCACGGCTTACACGCATGTGAAAATGAAATGCTTGTTGTTTCGTCTAATGAACAATAAAGTTTTTGAATCGTAACGCAATTGTGCACGTTATTCAAGCTGTTGGCTATCATCAGCGTTTCCCATACAGACATCCCAAGTCTCCCGGAAGTTCGGGAGTCTCCTGCATATTGATAGCGTCTCCCTGATGCCCGCAAATTAGTTAAAATCTTCCGAAATCTAGAGCGAAGAACATACTGCGCGCATAACATACATAGCGCGCGGCGCATGCAATGTGCATGGCAGAGAGGGAGAGAGCTGAGCGAGAGAGAGACCTTGCGAGTGCCGCGCGAAAGCTAGCTAGTCTCGCGCGCTCTCTCTCCCTTTGCAGACTGATCTCATGAAATGGCTCAAAAAGCTTATAGATAGCTACAGAAGCTTCTGATAAGCCACTTGACTTGAAAGTGGCGTGTATGTTGACGCAAAAGTCATGATGTTATGTTGCCCTTTGGAACACCGCTGCACAAATCAGTCCAACACAGTGCTGTCAATGTCTGAGAACCAGCTTTAAAAAAAGTTATTAGCCAGCATGCAAGGAGCCTATCTAATAAGGTGAGCTAAGTTATTATTAGAATACAGCTGGATTTTCGAGGTTAGCACACTGTATATAGCTGGTAGTTAACATTGGACGCGCATTTGTTCCACTTTTTTATTGTTAATAAGAAAGCGATATAAATGTTTAATGTAGTAATGTTAGATGTCCCTCTAGTGGACAGAACGTGTAACAACAACCACAGGCTATAGTGGCATTGGCGATCCATAAGATTGTGTAATGTTGTAAATATATAGGATAATAGGATGAATTTGAGCATTTAATATTAAAATATTATTCGAATATTACATAAAATATGGAATGGAATTCGAATAGTATTATTCAGGAAGATTGACAGCCCTATCGCCGAGCCCAGAATACTCTAGCATGCTAGATATCCAGAGCTGTCGCGTCACTCAACCTCAGTGATGTCATGAGTACAGCCAATCATAGCAAAGCATGGGTTGAGGTCACCAGGTAAATCTTATTTATTGTTTTTTTCTTTTTTTTTCTCAGAGCAAATCATCGCGCAAACAGTGTGCAGCACTAGTTTCTGTCTGATGTCCATATTCGCGTGTTTGTGTTGTCTGTCTCTTCTTCGCTGGGTATTGGCACTAGGGGTGGGGGAAAAAATCGATTCTTAGATGCATTCGCGATGCGGACGTGGTATCGATTCTGAATCGATTCACAAATGTCAAAAATCGATTTTCAAAAAAATATATATATATAAAAAAATTTATATATATTTATAATAACGTAATATTGACGCAACGTGAAAGACGGAACTTTGAAGCGCAGAAGTGCAGTGGCCGGACCGTCAGTGGCGTGCACATAACAGAGACGCAGACGTGATGACTGAGCGTCGAATCCAAACACCCTCTCTCGTTAAAAGCTGACGTGTGGGAGGGGTGTGCGATAGCACGATTTTTAATCGTGGACAATTAAAAATGTCTCTACTATCTGCTTTCGAAGAGATATGGTGGTGTCAGTGTTACAGTGCATTCTATCAGTTTAGTTTCTGGCGCATCTGTCTCTAGACTGTACAAACGCGACGTAGCCTACACATCACAGGTTAATGAGTAGTTACGCGGGGACACTGCAGTTCACAAAAGTTCAGTTATTTGCATAAGCCTTGCCCTCCCCGACGCTCACAGGCACTGTCAGAACAGTGCCTGAACACTGGACTGAAGCCAGATCTTTCCAGAGTCTACTGCTAATACTGCTAAATACATACAATGTTTACATAAACAGAATTGGCTATGTCTAAAGTGAAAGCAAACATTTGAGAGAAAGTTGGGGTAATATGCGTCTATATTAAACGCTGCGCGCTGGTCTATAAATAGTACTGCCGCTCGTCCTTAAAGGATAGTTCACAAAAAACAACAACAAAAAAATCTGTCATTATTTACTCTAATGTTGTTCAAACCTGTATTAATTTCTTTCTTGTGCTGAACACAAAAGAAGATTTTTTTTTTTTGAATGCGGGTAGCCAAACAGTTGCTGGTCCCCATCAACTTGAGAAAAAAAAAAAACTATGGATAACAAGTATGCTGCTAGTTCAGGCACACATTTATTTTCCTGTTGGTTCTTTGCAATGTTAATAAAATATATTATTAATTCTTCATGGGTCATTACTTTTTACTTTTAAAGCAAAGTATTTATAGTCACACACAAAAAATATTCAGATAATCGATTTAGCATCGAATCCAAAGCCCTTTAAACGTAATCGAATCGAATCATGAGGTGCCGTGAAGATTTGCCACCCTAATTGGCACACCAATGCAGTTTCACGTACATTTCTGGTTTGTTTTATTGCGTGGTTTTTTGTGACAAAACGTGATTTGTAGAATCGTCGGGTGACAGAGTTGTTATCAACTCCTTATTTATTTCATTATTTTCAGGATTTAAACCGTACCATAGTACTGACACAGAGTCACAAATGATTCGCTCTTCGTGGTTGTATCTCTCTACGTGGTTGTATCTGTATGTAGTGCTGTCAACTCGTTTCAGTGTTGTCACCTCCTGTTGCGGATTAATCACGTTGTGTGGTGTGAACTTGAACACTCCTGATTTCACAGAGAGCAAGTCATGTAGTGTGAACCGAACAATTCAGCCCGACGTTTTAAAATCCTGTAGTGTAAACTTGGCTTTAAGTAGCTTGAAAATAACAGACACATGTGCCGAATCGAGTTGGAAACAACTTTTCAGCACAGTGAGTCCTCAGGAGCAGGGTTGAAGACATTATACATGTTAATTTGAGACTGTGTGATAATTTCATACTACAGCTATAAAGTCACTATACACATGAAATGAATGTGGGCCGTACTTATGGTCCTTGTGTTCTGAGAAGCTGACAGTCTCTGCAGGTGAGGCGGTCGCAGGTTTCACAGAACAGCTTCAACGGCTCTTGTCTGTGGATGTCGCAGAAGACGGGCTTCTGTGTGGAAGCGCCCATCGCCTCTGGTGAACGAAAGAGAAGAGAAATTCATTTTGTGTATCTTCAGAAATGCACTCCTGCAAGTATGTAAAGTTTTTTTTCTGTAAACGACCATGAACAGTAAAGTGTCACCAAAAAGTATTTGGACACTCAAGTCACACACTGTATGTATGTATATACAGTTGTGCTCAGAATTAATGGCACCCCTGGTAAATATGATGAAAACTGGCTGTAAAAATAATTCTGCATTGTTTATCCTTTTGATCTTCCATTCAAAAAATTGGCAAAATTCTAACCTTTCATTGAAGCAAAATAATTGAAAGTGGGGGTAAATCACACTATGAAATAAATGTTTTTCTCCAAAACACTCTGGCCATAATTTTTGGCACCCCTAGAATTTTTTTATGAGAAAAATATCTCTGAAGTACATTCCCATTAATATTTAATTTTTTAAGCACATCAGGGTGACTAGGAACATGAAATTGTCCAGCTATGACTTCTTGTTTCAAGGAGTTTAAATATGAGGAAGCACAAAGGTCAAATTCCCTGAATCATCCATCACAATGAATAAAACCAAAGAACATGGTTCTGATGTGCATCAAAAGATTGTTGAGCTTCACAAAATAGAAAGTGGATGTAAGAAAATAGCTAAAGAATTGAAAATCCCCATTTTGACCATCAGGGCAATAATTAAGAAGTTATAATCAACTAAAGATGTTATGATTCTGCCAGGAAGAGGACATGTGTCTATTTTGCCTTAATGGATGGTGAGGATGAAAGTTTGAGTGTCCAAAGACTCTTCAAGGATCACAGATGGAGAATTGCAGAGATTAGTTGAGTCTTGGGGTCAGAAAACCTAAAAAAAAAAAAAAATAATCAAACAACCCCTACATCCCCACATGTTGTTTGAGAGGGTTTCAAGAAAAATGCTCCTCGCTCATCCAAAAACAAACTCCAGCATATTCAGGTGTCAGACACGACTGGATCTTCAAAAGGCACAGGATTCTATGGTCAGATGAAACTAAAAAAGGGGCTTTTTGGCAGCAAACCCAGCAGATGTGTTTGGTGCAAACAGGGATGAAGAGTACCCCATGCCTACGGTTAAATATACTGCTGGATCTTATATGTTGTGGGCCTATTTATTTGCTGGAGGTCCTGGACATCTTGTTCAGATACATGGTATTATGGATTCTATCAAATACAAAGAGATAAAAAATAAAAACCTGACGCCTTCTGCTAGAAATCTTATAATGGGCCGTGGTTGGATCTTCCATCAGGACAACGATCCAAAACAAATCAAAATCAACACAAAAATTAGTTACGGAGCACAAAATGAAGCTTCTGCCATGACCGTCCCAGACCCTGACCTGATGAGTGGAGTGAACTGAAGAGATGAAGCACCAACATGGATCTGGGAATCTGCAGGATCTGGAGAGAGTCTGTATGGAGGAATGGTCTCTGATCTCTGGTCAGGTGTTCTCCAAACTCATCAGGCATTATAGGAGAAGACTCAGATCTGTTATCTTGGCAAACGTTTAAGGAGGTTGCAAAAAGTTTTTAATAACAGGGTGCCAATAATTATGGCCAGAGTGTTTTGGAGAAAAACATTTATTTCATAGTGTGATTTACCCCCACTTTCAAATCTTTTGCTTCAATGAAAGGTTAGAATTTTGCCAATTTTGTGAATGGAAGATCAAAAGGATAAACAATGCAGAATTATTTTTTACAGCCAGTTTTCATCATATTTACCAGGGGTGCCATTAATTCTGAGCATCGACTGTACACTGAGAGATGCACCGATTACAATTTTCTAGGCTGGTTTGACCTGCCAATTTTAGCCGATTCCGATTTTGTTTTTCTACCCACTTTTTTATTTTCAATAACACAAATATTTATTTTCTATATATACATTTTTTATAAAACACCATATGCTTTTACTCAAACTCAATAATAAAAACAAGTGGGTACATTAAATGTGTACATTTTCTTTTCTAAAATAGCCTACTCCAGTTCTTTTTCAAAACACACAACATGCAAATTCTGTGCATTTTGGGGACTTTTAAAGGTCCTGTATTATGCCCCATTTCACAAGATGTAAAATAAGTCTCTGATGTCCCCAGAATGTGTATGTGAATTTTCAGCTCAAAATACCCAACAGATCATTATTTACAGCATGTTTAAATTGTCATTTTTTGGGGCTCAGAAAAACAAGCTGTTTTAGTGTGTGCCCTTTAAATGCAAATAAGCTGCTGCTGCCGGCACAGGGGTGGAGCTTCATGAGCTCGCGCTCAGTCTCTCAGGACAATTTCATCTCACGGAATGATGATAATATCAGAAACTCTCAGTAACGGTGTTCATTTCGAGTCGGACAATAATGTTTACAGAGTCAGAGTGCTGTATAGATGGAACAGGTATGGTTTACATAGTTTAATTACGGTTATTATAACGTATTTGTCATCTGCTTGTATTTATTCATTATTTGAATAGAATATGCGCCGCTCACGTTTGCAGGGTAAATAAAGGGTGAAACCAGGCGTAATTCATGAGGTTTCCTACATGTGCGTTCCATGTGCACGTGTGATACCGATGTTGGCCGTTACGTTAATCATGCTGTGCCCAAGTGCATTTGACCGGCATAAAATCGGCCTGTCAGCACTCAACGGGCGGTCGCAAGTCATGGCCAATCAAGTGAAAATCGTCCGAGTTTCGCTCACGCGCGGTCGAATCAGTGCATCTCTAATGTATAGCATATCATGATGAGCCAAAACATTATACCCAGTCACAGGTGAGAGAGGGTTGCTCCCAGTCAGCAGATGAGATTTATCTACGTGTGTTTTACTTGAGAAGGTTGAACCGTGGATTTTACCGCTACAGAGAAAATTGACCAAACCGCAAGACGGGTTTAATCGCATCTGCTGTCAGAGAAGTGTCAACAGCCATAAGAACTGACTAACGATATCTATGGGATTTTTATGGTAATCAGCTAACCTACCTAGTTCACTTTGTTATTGGCGTTTTATTCCATTAAATATTTAAACGTTACTGTGAGAAGAAAAAATAAAAAATGCTTAATCTCAATCTGCACATGTGAGGAACATTGGTTATGATAATCTTTTGCTCGCTCCTTTTAAGTTATCTTGAGTAAAACCGCAAAAAAATCATGAAGCACATACAAAAGACCAGAACCGAAGCAATGACACCTGTTTTACAGGAATGCGGAAGTAAGGTTGGTGCATAAAGCCTATTGCATCGCAACTAACATTTATAATTTTCATGTCTGTTTAGTCTTTCACAGTTCAAACTCTCAAGCAACTTTAAACTATCCCATGCTGACGCATTCTCAGAGAGGTTTTCACGCCGTGCACATACATACAGTAGAGCCTAAATCCACCTCACAAACAGCTCAGTAACAAAAGTTATTTTTCGTGGATTATCACTTAAAACAGTAAAACACGCAAAATTATGTCAAAACTCTGGCCTTGGTAAGTAACCTCACTAAAGACAGTCGGTTATGTCTTAAATAAGCAGCCTATGCATTTAATTTCAGTCAGGACTAAAAACAATCCAGTTTTATTTTACATTGGATTACTTAATACAGTTTTCTGTAGTATTTCTGCATCTATACCAAAAACTTTTCTTTTTACGTCTCTTTATTTTTGTCTTTATTCTATTGTATTTATTTGTGCTACTTTTTTAAATTTAATTCAAATATTGAAATCAAGCCTTCCATGTCCAAAAAAATACCCCAATCTGAAAGACAAACATTAAGGTGAGATCGTAATGTAATAAAATATTTCTAAAATGTCTAAAAAAGATAACTGATATTTATTTATCTATCTTGCTAAACTAAAAATGGTGTTGTTGGCTCAGTTGGTGTGAGAGACCCGGGTTTGAATCCACTGTGACACACCACTGACACTTAACCCCTAGTTGCTCCAAGAGCGGTGTGACTGACATATATGTAATTGTCAATAGCTTTGGATTAAAGCGTTCAGCGAAATGAATAAATGTGGAGAAAGGAGTGCAGCACAGCGGGCCCTGAACATGGGAAAATGTCGGTTCGTGGCTGTTGAGGAGTCAATTTTGAAATAAAACCACATTCTTAAAACTGATAATCGAAAAATACAGTTTTTCGCCCAGCCTTGATATATATATACACCACTACCCCAGTCAAAAGTTTAGATACAGTAAGATTTTCTTAAATGAAGTCTCTTCTGCTCACCAAGGCTGCTTTATTTGATAAAAATGACAAAAGTAATATTGTGAAATATTATGACAATTTAAAATGACTGTTTTCTATTTTAATATATTTTGAAATGTAATTTGAAAGCTGAATTTTCAACATCATTACTGTTGCTGATTACACATCAGTTTTCAGTGTCACATGATCCTTCAGAAATCATTCTAATATGCTGATTTTATGCTCAAAAAACATAAATTATTATTTTCAATGTTGAAAACAGTCGTGTACCATTTTTCCCCCAAAATTCTATGATGAATAGAAAGTTCAAAAGAACAGCATTTATTTAAAATATAATCTTTTCTAACATTATAAATGTCTTTACTGTAACTTTTGATCAATTTAACTCATCCTTGATGAATAAAAGTATTTTCTAATTTCTTTCCCCCAAAAATAAAAAATAAATTCTTACTGACCCCAAACTTTGAATGGTAGTGTTTAATGTTACAAAAGCTTCCATTTCAGATCAAAGCTGTTCTTTTGAACTTTCTATTCATCAGAGAATCCTGAAATAAAAATGTAAAAAACTGTTTTCAACATGGATAATAATCATGAATGTTTGGAGCATATGATGCATTCATATCTAGAGTGATTTCTGTTGAAAGGATAGTGACGACACTGAAGAACTAAGAGTCTAATGATTTGCTGTAAATTCAGCTTTGTTCAGAGGAATCATAGCAGCTGACTATATATTCACACAAAACCGCTGTTTTAAATTGTCATAATATTTCACAATATTACTGTGTTTTTTTGTGTATTTATCAAATAATACGCAGCCTTGGTGAGCAGAAGAGACTTCTTTTAAAAACATAAAAATCTTACCGATCTAAAACTTTTGACAGGTAGTGTGTGTGTGTATATATATATATATATATATGTATATATATATATATATATATATATATATATATAAACAAAAGTTGTTTATATGTATACGTACATATATACATCATGCAGCTCAATATCAACACGCCATCCATGTTAACACACAACACTAAGAAACAATAAAAAATTCCCTAGAGGAAGCAGGGTCAAACCTGAGGACATTTCCGTTATTTGCCGGACCGTGTCATCTCTACGTGAACTTCACACGCCTGATGACGCATCGATGCAGGTGACGCAGGAACTCCACACACTCCACGCAGAAGCCGCTGGCCTCTGTGTTATCATCAGCAACTCACGCAGAGCTGAGAGGAAAAGAGCCAGTGTCAACTAATGCATTTCATTTCACCATCAAGGCTTGAAGTGGCATAAACACACACATTCATTTGTTCACAACACAACCAGCCTGGAATGCTTTGAAAACCAATATGCAACATCAGTCTCGTGATTTTCAGGAGCATTGTGGCACTGTGTGGTGTTATTACTAACGTTGACAGGCGCAAAGCACACACCTGACAGCTCTTTTTCCATCGTGCTGTCTCGGCACTTCCACAGAATCCTTGACGAAGAAGTTCTGCCCAAGACCTCAACATCCATACACTCCTGCTGACAGACTGGACAGCGGATCATGTTCACTGATGTGACAAGAAGAGAAGAGCAGGAACACATATTCACCAACATGACACAAGATAAAAATAAGGAGATATTATTAAATATTAAAATAAAATCCATTTATTAGAGCCATCATTATCAATATTGGTATCAATGGCCTTAATTCGAAGTAAGCTACTAAAATATGCCAGTAAACAAATATTTAAAATATCAACAAATTAAAACGGTCTTGTGCTGTTTCCTCATTAATTCGGAGATTTACTGACCATATGTCTATTACTGTTACTGTAGGTTATGGAAACCTGTGTGATTATTTGGATCAATTCAAGAAATAACTATTCTAAAAACCATGGCAAGTTCTTAAAATCGTAATCTTCGTAAAAAAAAAAAAAATAATATTTATATATTATTATATATATATATATATATATATATATATATATATATATATACTTTATTTTCTCAGAATATACATTGCACATTACCTCTTTCAGTTTTTTTTTCTCTCAACGATTCATTCTTTCTAAAGCCCAAAGCCCTCTGTTGTGATTGGTCTACTCTGCTCTGATTGGACAGATGGCCCAGTCTGTTGTGATTGATCTACTCTGCTCTGACTGGTCAGATGGCCCAGTCTGTTGTGATTGGTCTACTCTGCTCTGATTGGACAGATGGCCCAGTCTGTTGTGATTGATCTACTCTACTCTACTCTGATTGGTCAGATGGCCCAGTCTGTTGTGATTGGTCTACTCTGCTCTGATTGGACAGACAGCCCTGTCTTTTGTGATTGGTCTACTCTGTTCGGTTTGGACAGATGGCCCAGTCTGTTGTGATTGGTCTACTCTGCTCTGTTTGGACAGATGGCCCAGTCTGTTGTGACTACTCTACTCTACTCTACTCTGATTGGTCAAATGGCCTTATCTGTTATAATTGGTCTACTCTGATTGAAGGCAGGTCAGTAGACGTCATTTGGGCCTATATATTCGGCCTATGTTATTATTATTTTTTAAAGTGTAAATATAAAATTACAAATCATATATTATATTTAATTTGTTTGATTTGACAATTTAGTCCATAACTGATGATGCAGAATCCTAGTAAAAGAGATTACAATCTGTACCTAGAAATCATAAAAACCTTCGACTGCACGTTTGTTCATTTGTATTAATTTGCGTGATTGCTAATTTGTATATTTGTCCTTTTTATTAATTTCGGGGTGCTTACTTATCTTTAAAAATGCTTGAAATGTATATAGTTAGGCTAGTTGTTTTTGCTATGGTATTTTCTAAACCATAGGCAAAAGTTCCTTGTCTAAGTGTCCTTTAGCCTGTTGATTTTTGTTCATGGTATTCGGCTACAGTGAAATGTTTTGCTATAAGACTAAGATCAACAAATATGAATAATATCTAAGTTTCATTTGACCTAATTGGAATTAAAATTAGGAATCAGTTAGCAGAATTGTAATTGTTAAAGTTACCCAATCAATCCTACCCATGAATCACATGTAGACCTATTGAATTTAAAATGATTAACCGCATGCCACTCAGGGCCTCTTATCCCCATGGGTCTCATTTCACCTTTTCTGATATTAATGTGTTCATAATTACAAACAACAACAACAACAACAACAACAACAACAACAACAACAACAACAACCAACAACCAACAACAACCAACAACAACAACAACAACAACATGCAATGACACAGATCACTATTTTCCAGGAACAGAAAATGAGATCACTTAACCTCAAAACTGTTTGCGACAGACTAGATCTTCCAAATGTTGACATTCTAATGAAATGAGAACTTTTCAGAGAAAAATTAAGTGGGGGTCAGTCATTTACCCTATATATTTTAGTAATTTTTGTATATTTACATCATCTTTATGCAACAGAACCTTATTCGAAGACTACAGTACATATTTGATCACCCATGCATTCCCTGGGAATTGAAACCATGATGTTTAGTGCCATGCTTCTACCATTTTGTAAAAATCACATTTTCTTTGTTCTAGCCTGAACTTTTACAGCAGCTTCGGTTCATTGTATTAGCTCTTCTGTTACAGCCATCTTAAGATGAATTTTGTGAATGAGTAAAAGTGAAAGCAAACTCTTACACGGGTTGGCGTTGCCCGCTGTGCTGGCAGGTGTGTTGTGAGCAGGTAAACATCTCTTACAGAAGGAGTGCAGGCAAGGCAGGAGCTTCGGTTCTCTGCTGCTGAAGCTGAGCTTACACACAGGACACACGTCCATCAGAGCAATCATCATCATCATCCTCACACTGCCCTGGTCTTCATCATCACGCTTACTCTCCGCCTCGTTCTCCCCACAACGATCACCACATCATCAGATTCAATCTTCTCACTTCCATCCATCCTCTTATTTCAGGAAGACCATCTCAGATTCGCTCCAGTAACGTAAACTGCTGCTGTGCTGCAGTCCGCATGGTCTTCATAAACATCTGAATAAAGCTACACGACGCCGAAGATATGCAAAACATAGAGAATCCCGTTCATTTAGTTAGCGCGTTATCAATAGTGAATTAAGTTTAGAAATATGACACAGTTCAGTGTTGTTCCCAGACGCATTTAATGATGACGACCAGAGGCCACAGTTATGACATCCCATGGCCTCCATTGTGACGTGTACCACGGCAGCCGGAGAGGACAAATGTCACATGGGAAAACAAATCGCATGGTAAAGGTATCATGAGAACGAGCCGTCTTTTGTTCGTAAAAGTTACGAACAAAAAAATGTATTCGTAATAGGATACAAACAAATAAGCAAATAAATACTTTGGAAAGCTAGTGAATTTTACCAAGTTTATATGTGATTTATAAACGAAAAAGTTAACTTCAACTTTTAAAGTAAACTTTTTGTCGTTTTTAAGATTTAATAATTCTATTAAATCTTAAATGATAATAGAGATTTTAATTCTTTAAGATTTATTAATATTTAGTTTGTTTATGGTAATATAAATGTGTTAGCACGAAATGCATCTGAATAATAACTTTCCCTGCAGTGTGTAATTTTTTCCCTTTGTTCAATGTCTTTTTAAAGTTCCCATTTAAAGTTACTTTCGGTTGCAGAGCAGCTTGTAATTGTTTATTCACCAATCACGGTTGATGTTATTACTAAGGATTTAACAATAGGAAAAAAAATAGTAAGATGAATTCAAATGCGGATTAATCCAGTACCTCATTGCAGTAGGCTACACAAGATCCAGGGGGGCGGAGTGGGATCCAGATCTGAGGGGTGGAGTTGGGTAGGTTTCAGGGTGGGTTTAGGATCAGGGGGTGGACTCTCTGGGTTAGGTGTATGTAAAATGTGAGGAGTTGGATCTGGATTTAGAACTTTCCTCCCCAATGAATTGCATGTTTCTCCAGTAAGGACCATCTCGATTTAATGGATGAATGCAGTGAAAATATTCCACAAACGAGAATTAGCGATTTTTAAATGTCATTAACTATGGAAAAACTATACATGGGTCCATATTTTGCGATTACTTTTATGAAATGCACAGTGCTTTTGGAGGGCATATTGCTGCACTCACTCGAACTTCCTATCCAGGATGTAGGCTGAACAACACATCATAAGAGCCACCACCGTCTTAGCCTACATACAGTAGTTTTGTTCTTGGATAGTGAAAATAGGGGGAAATGTGTTTAAATTAAAGAATTAACACTTTACAATATGGTCTCATTGCCATTAAACCACCTGTGTGTCCCAAATCACATGTCTTAAGTAGGTACTACATTTGAATTTGAACTTACTATGGGATTGTATGAATATTAAATTTAGACATAACATCTGCAATGTTGTTGTTACTATCACATGACCTACCAGCGTCAGTTGCATTGCGTCACTGCCATTCACAACTCCTCTTCCAGAACTCTTCCCAAGGGGTAATCCATCAGCCAGAACCTGAAGACTCCCTGGGGCCACCATTGTGGCAGACCATCACCTGCTGTTAGCATTTCATTGACTCCCATTCATTTTGGCGTCACTTTGACAGCGAATAACTTTACATATGAGGCATCCAAAGACTCCATTTGTCCATTGTTCATTTCTAAAGAAAACACTGACAATATATAATAGGCTCCATTTTGGCCCTGTAGAAGTCGTTTTTTTTTTGTTTTGTTGGTAAAAATAGCCTAACAATTGCGTCTAAACATGCAACTCTCTGTCGCACAGTAGAGAAAAAAACATATAGACAGGAGGAGAAGCTCACAGGCAATCGGGGGACGTGGAAGCATAAAGCCAGCCCATAGAGAATCATAAAGTTGATCCTGCTGCTAGCTCATGACCAGCTCCTACTCACACTCTCCGTTCTCTGCAAGATTCGGAAGGGAATGATTCAGATTTCTCTTGGCACAGCTATTAGAAGACTTACAACTGTCAGACAGGTTTCTCACATCACATCTACGCCGTCAAGCTCAGTTTGAGCCTGCACAGTTCGCTTGGCAATCAGGTAGTGCTTCAAATTAACTTCACTTTTACTTAAAGTCTATGGGGTCACTGTGTCCATTTCTTTTACTGTCTATGTTCTCAAGCTCCTCTCCCAGGCTTTTTTCAGACAGTCAAAGAGAATTTACGTCATGTAAGTGCAAACTCATAGGAAGACCATGAGTGTTTAGGGTGCCATTTGGGACAGAGCAAAAGTGTCTACTGAAAGTGCACTTCAGAATCTCGCTGTTAGAAGCTGCTCATCTGGGTATCTTTCGCCTTCCACCCCCCAGAAATCTATATATTCGGACATACTACTCTCTTGCTGTACTGTTTTTCACACAATGTAAGTATAGTAGGGAAGTATTCGATTCCGGGTGCAGCGTATGTCTGTTAAAACTAGCCCAGCATAAAGTTGTTACCTGCTAACTCCTATCAGTAATATCTGAAGTAGTAACCGCTATAATTTCACTCCTGCTCTGATAAACAGAAGGACCTGATGGATCTCAGAATAGATTTAGTGGTTGAAGCCAGAATGTGTGATTGAGATTATTTCTTCTAAAAAGGTTTCAATGTTGTGTTTTAAATGGTGTTTTGCATCTGCTGTCTGCAATGGAGGAACTGGAACCAATAGGCTTGGGACCAATGTCCTTAGTTGAGCCAGTAAGCAGTGGTATCTTTACTTGTGGCCTCTGGAGAAGCATTAACACAATCTTTCTGAATAAGGAATCTAGACACATGGATAGCTTAATATGTAATATATAATTCAATGGACTGTCTGGGTCCAGAAGACTGTTAATACACTTTCCAATATAATTGCTGACTAATGCCAAACTTCAGACTCTGCAGCTACAAATCTGGTTAATGTAGCTCTGCAATCGGTGGGTTCGATAGGGGGACCAAGCCATGGGGTGGTTGGTTCAGGTACAGGGCAAAGTTTGTATAGTGCAATCATCCTTCTCTAAACCTTGCAGGGATACTCATTCTGATTCCTGGTCAGGTGTTTGGACCAGCTGTTCGAGAGAATTTGGAGAGCAGGCCTGTTGCTTTAGAAGTCAGTTAGAGAAATCATTTTATTTTGTTTCATTTAAGGCTTCTAGTTATACGTCCTGGTGAGATGTATTTGCCTTGCAGTGCCACTTTTGAATATGTGACCTGCAACTCAAAAGATCACATTAGAGCCCTGCCCTCTCTCAGTTTCCTTATTAGGTCAACATATGATGTTCTCCCATCACTGCAGAACCTAAACCTCTGGGGTAGAGAGAATCCTTCTTGTCCTTTGTGTTCATCACCTGCTCCATTACGGCACATTCTGACAGGATGTAAGGTGGCTCTTAGCCAAGGTCGGTTTACTTGCCGTCAAGACCATGTACTGCAATGTTTGGCTTTAGCATTGGAAGGCAAGCGTCAGTATGGCCAATAAGTTGCCGCCTGCAAAACAGCACACACAGAAGACAATATTCCTCCACCCAGGCGAGAACAAGAAAAGGTGTTAACACCAATTCTCGCCCAGGACAACTGGAAGCTGCTAGGGACTGGAAGATGCTGGCTGATCTTGATCAACGGCTTATTTTTCCACCTGAGATTGCTACTAACTTACGACCAGATATTGTTTGGATCAGCACACATTGTTCAGCTGATAGAGCTAACAGTGCCATGAGAGGATGCAGTAGATGAGGCATATGAGAGGAAGAAATTGTGGTATGCTCATCTGGCCACTGAAGCAGAACTGCGAGGATGGAGAGTCCAGGTTTATCCAGTGGAAGTGGGTTGTCGAGGTTTTGTGGCACACTCTACAACCCGGTTCCCAGTGATGTAGTGGTGCCTGGAGAAGTCAAGTCAAGTCAAGTCACATTTATTTATATAGCGCTTTTCACAATACAGATTGTATCAAAGCAGCTTCACAGTGATAACATGACAGTAGTACAACACAGATAAGTAATATTGTTAAATGGTAAAAAACCCGACTAAGCAAGCCAAAAGCAAGGCAAAGCAAGGCGACAGTGGCAAGGAACCAAAACTCCATCAGATTGGATGGAGAAAAAACCTTGGGAGAACCCAGGCTCAGTCGGGGCCAGTTCTCCTCTGGCTTACATTCATATTGTTTATATATAAATATTAAATATAAATATTGTTCATATATAATATGGAGCCATAACATATCGCCAGCGTTGAGTCGTCTCTTCACAGGCGTTGGGGCATCTGAGATCCCCGTGAGAGGCTGGATACAAACTGGACCTGACGAACGCCATTTTCTCGGGACAAACGTCCCGAGATAACAGCAGAAAGGCAGATGGAAAATAATTAGCATAGCTGATGTTCAGAATGATTTCCATTATACAGGAGTCAGTGTTAGAAAATCACTATCTCACAAACTCTCCGCAAGCCAACCATACGTGCCGAACGTGTTCGAACCGTTTGTCTAAAAGGCTGTCGAGCCCCACTGGTGCGTTAAGCAATTTCAGCGGCAAACGGTTCTGTATGGCATAACAGAGGACTAAAAGGTAAGCATTATGTGAATGCTTGACTGAAGAAATGCGTCTTTAGTCTAGTTTTAAACTGTGTCAGCGAGTCAGAGCCTCGGACCGTATTGGGAAGGCTATTCCAGAGTTTTGGAGCTAAATGCGAGAACGCCCTCCCTCCTTTAGTGGACTTAGATATCCTAGGAATGACCAGAAGCCTTGAATTTAGTGATCTTAAAGAACGCGGTGGATTGTAGGGCGAAAGAAGGTCCGTTAAGTACATTGGAGCTAAACCATTTAGGGCTTTATAGGTCAGTAGTAGTATTTTGTAGTTGATACGGAACTTAATAGGTAACCAGTGTAGGGATGATAAAATCGGTGTTATATGATCATATTTTCTTGACCTAGTAAGAACTCTAGCGGCTGCATTTTGGACTAACTGTAGCTTGTTTATTGAGGATGCAGGACAACCGGCTAATAAAGCATTACAGTAATCCAGTCTCGAGGTCATAAATGCATGAACTAACTTTTCTGCATCAGAAACAGATAGCATGTTACGTAGCTTAGCAATGTTTCTAAGGTGGAAAAAGGCTGTTCTTGTAACATATGAAATATGATTTTCGAAAGACAAGTTGCGGTCTAGTATAACACCCAGGTGTAACGGCAAGAACCACAGAAGCAAAGATGCAGATGAAGCTTTTATTTACTCAGTCCACTGTCAGATTGACACATAAAACACACAAGACTGGTAGCGCAGGGACAAGATGGCCAGGAATCCGGTGATGAATCAGAAGTGCAGTGATGTGAAGGTCCGGGTGAAGTGAGGTGATCCACGGCGGTGATAATCCAGGAGACACGAACAGGACACGAGCAGACACGCCGACAGGAAGGGATCAAACACAAACACGGGGAACTTCATACAACGATCTGACAATGAGAGGAGAAAACTGTGAGTTTATGTAGGGGAATGAATGAGCTGTAGCTGATGAGTTGATGAGTGTCAGCTGGCGCGCTGATCAGCAGAGCTGATCAGCAGAACGGAGTGGTAACGCCCACTCACACCCACACACACACAGATAACAACAGAAACACGAGACAAGAAGGAATCAATGAATTTATGAACCGTGACAGTACCCCTCCTCCTAAGAACGCCTCCTGGCGTTCTCAGTCTCCTTACCTGTCGATTGTAATCATCAATAAGGGAGTGATCCAGGATGTCTCTAGCTGGTACCCAACTTCTCTCCTCCGGACCGTAACCTTCCCAGTCCACCAAGTACTGGAATCCACGCCCCCTCCGCCTCGAGTCCAGAATGCGATTTACCGAATAAGATGGTTCCCCTTCTACGAGTTCGCGGCGGGGAGGAACCGGGGCTGGCGGATTAATGCGAGAATAAAACACGGGCTTGATTTTGGATACATGGAAGGCGGGATGAATCCTCCTGTACACTAGAGGCAGTTTGAGGCGGACTGTCACCGGACTAATGATCTTGGTGACAGCAAACGGGCCAATGAATTTGGGAGCAAGTTTATTAGAGACGGAGCGGAGAGGAATGTTCTTGGTAGAAAGCCACACTTTTTGACCAACGACGTATACGGGAGGCTTTGACCGGTGGCGATCGGCCTTGGCCTTGGTGCGCTCCCCACCCGGAGTAGAGTCTCCCGGGCTCTAGTCCAGGTGCGGTGACACCTCTGGACAAAGGCGTGGGCGGAGGGGACCGCGACCTCGGATTCCAGACTGGGAAAAATAGGTGGCTGGTACCCTAAGCTGCACTCAAACGGAGATAGGCCCGTAGCTGACACTGGTAACGTATTGTGGGCGTACTCCACCATGGATAGTTGCTGGCTCCAGGAGGAAGGATTCTTGGAGACTAAACATCGTAACACCCTTTCCAGATCTTGGTTGGCTCTCTCGGTTTGACCATTGCTCTGGGGATGAAACCCTGAGGATAGACTAACAGTCGCTCCCAGTAATCTACAAAACTCTTGCCAAAATTTGGACACAAACTGGGGTCCTCTGTCGGAGACCACGTCTGTCGGGAGGCCATGAATCCGAAAGACGTGATCTACGACTATCAACGCTGTCTCCTTAGCTGAGGGTAATTTGGGTAAGGGGATAAAGTGAGTCGCCTTCGAGAATCGGTCCACCACGGTTAAAACCACCGTGTTACCCTGAGAGGGTGGGAGGGCGGTAATAAAATCTAGAGCGATATGGGACCAGGGTCTCGAAGGGACGGGCAGCGGTTGGAGTAACCCATCTGGAGGTCGATTGGAAGTCTTACCAGTGGCACAAACCGAGCAAGCCAAAACAAAATTGTGGATGTCACGAGCCATACGTGGCCACCAGAATCGTTGCTTGACTAAAAAACTCAGTACGGTTAACTCCCGGATGGCAAGCCACGTTGGAACAATGACCCCACTGGATAACGTCAGACCTTAATTCCTCTGGCACAAATAACCGGTTTGGTGGGCATGCGGGCGGAGGCGTTACCCCTTCTAAGGCCGTCTTGACCTTCCGATTCGACCTCCCATACGAGTGTGGAGATGAATAGATTCTCCGGTAAAATGCACTCGGGAGTAGACGGGCGTTCGGATCGGTCAAAAATGCGCGATAAAGAATCGGGTTTGATGTTTTTGGAACCCGGGCGGTACGAGAGAGTAAAGTCAAAACGTCCGAAAAAAAGTGCCCACCGAGCCTGCCTAGAGTTCAATCTTTTAGCAGTCCTGATATATTCCAAATTCTTATGGTCAGTCCAGACGATAAAGGGTACCCCTGACCCCTCTAACCAGTGGCGCCATTCCTCCAAGGCTAACTTGACTGCCAGCAACTCCCTGTTACCAATGTCATAATTGCGTTCGGCAGGGGATAAACGATGGGACAAAAACGCGCAAGGATGAACCCTGTCATCTGTGGGAGAATGCTGGGAAATCACCGCTCCTACCCCCACCTCTGACGCGTCGACCTCCACCACGAACTGGCGTGATAGATCAGGGGTAATCAGGATGGGGCCCGAAACAAAGCGGTCCTTCAGTTTGGCAAACGCTGCCTCGGCAGCGTCTGACCACCTGAACGCAGTTCTGGGGGAGGTCAAGGCGATCAGAGGCGAGGCTAGTTGGCTGAAGTTGCGAATAAAACGCCGGTAAAATTGGCGAATCCCAGAAACCTCTGTAGGGCCTTACGGGAATCTGGGATTGGCCAATCCACCACAGCCTTAATCTTCTCGGGATCCATGCGAATTCCCTCAGATGACACAATGTATCCTAGAAATGGAACAGACTGTGCATGAAAAACGCATTTCTCCGCCTTGACAAAAAGCCCATTCTCTAGCAACCTCTGAAGTACTCGTCTGACGTGCTGCACGTGTTCCTGGAGAGAAGACGAAAATATCAATATGTCATCCAGGTAGACATAAATGAACTGATCAACCATATCTCGCAGCACGTCATTGACGAGAGCCTGGAAGACTGCTGGGGAGTTGGACAGCCCGAAAGGCATGACCAAGTATTCAAAGTGCCCCCTAGGGGTGTTAAAAGCAGTCTTCCATTCATCCCCCTTTCTAATGCGGACCAAATGATAAGCATTACGTAAGTCCAATTTCGTGAAGATAGACGCTCCCTGCAACCTCTCGAAAGCTGAAGACATCAACGGCAAAGGATAAGTATTCTTCACCGTGATGTTGTTCAGCCCTCGGTAATCAATGCAAGGTCGCAGAGATCCGTCTCTCTTCCCCACAAAAAAGAACCCCGCCCCCGCTGGAGAAGAAGAATGGCGGATGAACCCAGATGCTAGAGAATCAGAAATATATTTCTCCATAGCCTCCCTCTCCGGAACTGAAAGAGAATATAACTTGCCTTTAGGCGGAGACTTACCTGACAATAAATCTATCGCACAGTCATAGGGACGATGAGGAGGTAGAGAAGCAGCCCGAGACTTACTGAACACTTCCTTCAGGTCCCGGTACTCCGCGGGCACGTTAGATAAATCCACTGCCTCCTCCTGAAACACAGAGACAGAAACAGACGAACAGGCCGACACAAGACAGGACTCATGACATCTACCACTCCATTCTAACACAGATTTCTTGAGCCAGTCGATCTTGGGGTTGTGTTTGATTAACCAGGGGTGTCCGAGAACAATGGGTGCAAGTGGTGAGTCCATGACATAAAAGGAACATGTCTCTGTGTGGTTTCCAGATGTGGTGAGTGTGATGGGTCCGGTGATGAGAGAGATGGTGGGAAGATCTTGACCGTTGAGTGCCTGAACTGCAATGCTGCTGGTGAGTGGTAGAAGGGGAATGTTAAATCTTAAAGCAAAACCATGGTCCATGAAGTTACCTTCTGCCCCAGAATCCACCAGTGCTTGACAGTCGTGATTGTGGCCTGACCATCTTAGTCTTACCGGGAGGAGAGTCGATGTAGATGAGGTCTTCGCAGCGGAGATCCCACCCGACAGTAGCCTCAACCTTACTGCCGGGCTTGGCTTTTTACTGGACAGTTGTAAGCTAGGTGTCCAGCAGCTCCGCAGTAGAGACATAGTCCTTGGGATCTCCGCCTTTCCTTCTCCTCCCGGGAAAGCCGAGCTCGCCCCACCTGCATGGGCTCGTGATCGTAGACGGGGCTGACCGCGTCCCCGCCGCTGGATCGCGGGCTCTCAACTCCTCCCCTGGCCCTATTCGCGGGCACTCTACGCTCCGCTCTGGACAGGCGTGCGTCCACCCGAAGGGCCAGATCAATGAGTCCGTTGAGCGATGTTGGGAGATCCAGGGCGTAGATTTCCCTTTGAACGCGGTCAGCCAGCCCATGCAGGAACATGTCCCACTGCGCTTCCTCGTTCCAGTGACACTCAGCCGCCAGGGTGCGAAATTCGATAGAGTAATCTGAAACCGACTTCTCCTCTTGACGTAGCTCAGCGAGCATTCGAGCCGCCTCTCTCCCGGCCACCGCCCTGTCAAAGACCCTCTTCATCTCGGCGGCGAGTTCCTGGAACGAGGCGCAGCATGGATCCTGGTTCTCCCACACCGCCGTCCCCAGAGGGCCGCTTTCCCAGTCAGCAGAGTCAGCACAAATGCCACCTTAGATCCCTCTTGGCAAAATGTGCGGGGCTGCAGGGCAAAGTGCATAGAACAACGTGTTAGGAATGCGCGACAAAAACTGGGCTCACCATCGTACGTTTGAGGGATGGGTAGGCGGGGTTCTGACTGGGAAGCTCCCTCAGGTGGAATGAAGGGAACGGCCGGTGCGGGGGGCGCAGTGGGAACTCGTAGCTGTTGTATCTGCTGGGTGAGCTCGGACACCTGCGCCACCAGTACTTGAACTGCCCGTCCCGTCTCATTCAGGTTTTTCTCCTGGGTCTCCATGCGTTGAATACTAGCATTCACAAACTCCTCCAATGGGTTGGTTTCACCCGCTGCTTCCATAATGCGTCAGATCGTTCTGTAACGGCAAGAACCACGGAAGCAAAGATGCAGATGAAGCTTTTATTTACTCAGTCCACTGTCAGATTGACACATAAAACACACAAGACTGGTAGCGCAGGGACAAGATGGCCAGGAATCCGGTGATGAATCAGAAGTGCAGTGATGTGAAGGTCCGGGTGAAGTGAGGTGATCCACGGCGGTGATAATCCAGGAGACACGAACAGGACACGAGCAGACACGCCGACAGGAAGGGATCAAACACAAACACGGGGAACTTCATACAACGATCTGACAATGAGAGGAGAAAACAGTGAGTTTATGTAGGGGAATGAATGAGCTGTAGCTGATGAGTTGATGAGTGTCAGCTGGCGCGCTGATCAGCAGAGCTGATCAGCAGAACGGAGTGGTAACGCCTAGAGTTCTCAACGGGCCTGAAATTCGTCACCCAACCCGAACTGGCCCGTGGCTTATGAAAGCCCGAACCCGATGTACTCGACACATCAACATCTGATTATCCGCCCGAACCCGGCCGCGCCCGAATCGGACGCAGCACCGCGTTCTGAGTGCAGTCTATTGCCGTTGCAGCGTCTATTCATTCCGGTAGAATCACACAAATGAGCACAAACTTAGAAAGGTTGACTTACTAGTCTTCGAACAAGATCGGCCAGGTCAGCATCACCATTGCATCCAGTGCTGCTTTTGAGCTCGCGCCAATGAGTATAAAGCTCCGAACCAAGAGCGGGACTCCTGTCAGGTTTTCTCACCGCAGTCAGATTCTCTTTTCCTTTTCCTAGTCTTCCGACCGCGTTTCGAAACTAGCAGGCGGGCTACGGGTTTTCGAAACAAAATAGACCTAGCCTACGAAACATGATCATATGCTTTGTAAATAGGCATCGTGGAGGAAGGGTGATGTGCGTGCACAGTGGATAGGCTGAGGCGTGTTCTCCTGTCTTGCCAGCCACCAGGCGTATGGACTTTGCACGCAGCAGCCAGACTTTCTTTCACGGTGAACATGTCAGCCAGATGATTCTAGTCATTTGATTTGTTTGTTTCCGGGGTGGAAGATTAGCCCGAGGTGCAGACTCGAACCCTGAGTCATTTGCTTATATCTTCGAACTCCGAACCCAGGCCCGACCACCCGCGGGATCCCCTCGCGTGGTTTGTCGAGGCCAACCGTCCCTGCCCTGAGAACTACTCAGTAACGCCCACTCACACACACACACAGATAACAACAGAAACACGAGACAAGAAGAGGAATCAATGAATTCATGAACCGTGACACCAGGTTCTTTTGCTGTAAGTGGTAAAGTAACAGGACATCCATCTATATTAAAAGTTGTATTGTAAGAGGTTTTGTGAGTAGTTTTTTGGACCAATAGATAATAGCTCCGTTTTATCTGAATTTAATAGCAGGAAATTACGCGTCATCCAGCATTTTATATCTTTGAGACACTCGGTCAATTTAGATGAGTTAGTGTTTTCGTTGGTCGTGATGAAATATATAATTGAGTATCATCAGCATAACAGTGGAAGTTAATTCCATGTTTTCTTAGAATATTACCCAGTGGCAGCATATATATTGAGAATAGCAGAGGGCCTAAAACCGATCCTTGCGGTACTCCATAGTCTACTGGCGTTATCTTTGATTTTTCCCCATTTAAACAAACAAAATGAGAACGGTCCAATAAGTACGATCTAAACCAGCTTAATGCCTGTCCCTGAACACCAGTGTAGTTTTGTAGTCCAATCCAAGAGTATTTTATGATCTATAGTGTCGAACGCAGCGTGAAGATCAAGTAGGACTAGTATTGAGATACAGCCTTGGTCAGAAGCTAAAGTAAATCATTTGTAATTTTAACTAGCGCAGTTTCTGTACTATGATGCGGTCTGAATCCTGACTGGAATTTTTCATAGATATCATTTTCTTGCAAAAAAGAGCACAATTGAGCGGACACAACTTTTTCTAGTATTTTTGACATAAATGGAAGATTTGAAATGGGTCTGTAATTTGCTAAGTTATTTGGATCTAATTGCGGTTTCTTAATGAGAGGTTTTATTACTGCCAGCTTGAATATTTTTGGAACATGACCTAAAGATAAAGACGAATTAATAATATTGAGGAGAGGCTCTTCCACTGACAGGTAACACTTCTTTCAGTAGTTTAGTGGGTATTGGATCTAATAAACATGTTGTTGGTTTAGAAGCAATGATAAGTTTATTTAGCTCTTCCTGTTCTATCGTTGTAAAGCGGTGTAGTTGTTCTAGAGGGGCCATAATTGAGGCTGAATCATAAGACACCATAGAGGATTGTACATTTATAATCGTGTTTTGGATGCTTTCTATTTTCTCATTGAAGTAATTCATAAAATCATTACTGCTAAACTGTAACGGTATATTTTGCTCTGGCGATGTCTGTTTATTTGTTAGTCTAGCCACGGTGTTAAATAAAAACCTTGGATTATTTTGGTTATTTTCTATTAGTTTGCGAAGATGCTCAGCCCTGGCAGTTTTTAGAGCCTTTTAATAAGTACGTGACATACTGTCTTTCCACGCTATTCTGAAGACCTCTAAATTAGTTTGTTTCCATTTACGCTCTTAAGATACGAGTTTCTCTCTTGATAGCATGCGTATCACTGTTGTACCAGGGTGCTTTAGTTTTTCTCTGTAACCTTTTTTAATCTAATAGACCCCTTTACAGTTGGTAAACACGGTGACGTTTTTATGTGGGCGGAGCTTAGGTGGAGGCAGAATGAGCACTTCTGGCCGCTTAACTAATGCAAGTAAGCAAGTTTTGTTAGCTTGTTTTTTAACAATGACTGAAGAAAATCAGATTTTATCTTAATGTGTAAGGTCACTCAGTGTCCAGGACCACGATTGTTATTTTCAAAAGTTAATTTTAACGGACAGAACCAGATTGGTCGACCCGTAGCCGCCTACACGCTCGCTCACTCAATGCATGGACGATCTGACAGGATTAACATTACCTCGGTTGAGTGGCCTGACTTTCGACACCTACCTTATAGAGAAACCGATATCGTAAGAGAGAAACTGAGGGCATATAAATCTTTAGATGCCTAACTATGTGCTGAATGGTCCTGTACAAGACTTGTGTGTACGATCTGCAGTTTACTGCCAAGCCAGCGCCAGAGACGACGAACAATGTAAACAGTGACATTACAGTGCGATTTTAATCATGTGAATATTTCTAGAAATAAAATGTCCAGATACAGCATATTCATTTTACATTGATACTAGCACCAAACAACACAATACGATGATATTTAATAATAATAAAAGTATTTTAAGCTCTTATTATGTAGCCGAATCTGTGCTGATTTGCATTGGCCGCCTGCAGTTTTCACTTTGTTTTGCCTTCAGCTAGCGCCGTGACGTAAACTGTGACGTCGGCGCAAAAGGGGTCTATTGGTGCAACAATATCTAATGTACTAGTGAAAATGGTACTCAAACTGCTAGTCATTTCCTCTAATTCATCAGTTTGTTTGGGTTCACTTAGCAGCTTAGATAGATCAGGTAAGCTATTTGAGAATCTATCTATAGTGGTTGGAAGGATTGTTCTGCCTGGTCTATAGCGTGGGGCAGCATGACATATTTCAGCAGTACGTATTATGCAAGTCACCATGTAATGATCAGTGACATCATCGCTTTGCGGTATAATATCTATATCAGTTGGACTGGTTCCATATGATATAATTAAATCTAGTGTATGATTTAGACGATGAGTGGGGCCACTGACATTTTGTTTGACCCCAAAGGAGTTTAATAAGTCTGTAAACGCAGCCCCTGAAAGCATCATTTGTATTATCTACTGTGTATGTTAAAATCTCCAACAATTATTGCTTTATCGACATTCACCAATAGATCCGAGAGAAAGTCTGCAAACTCCTTTAGGAATTCAGCATATGGCCCTGGAGGTCTATATACAGTAGCCAAGGTTAGAGATAATATAGATTTTTTTCTAACATCTAAGAAGTTAACATTTAGCACAAGTACTTCAAATGAATTAAACTTGTGACCTGTTTTCTGAGTAACATTAAAAATATCTTTATAGATTGTCGCAACACCGCCGCCGCGACCGATTAGACGAGGCTCATGCTTATAACAGTATCCTGGTGGACTGAGACTCATTTAGACCAAAATACTCATTTGGTTTAAGCCAGGTTTCAGTAAGGCACAGAACATCAAAATTATTATCTGTGACCATTTCATTTACAATAACTGCTTTAGGTGTGAGCGATCTAATGTTTAGAAGACCTAGCTTTAAAAATTGTTTTTGTTCACTGATATTTAGATTTTCTGGTTTAATTACAATAAGATTTTTGCTAGATCCTGCACTAGATTTATTGTTTGGCTTCACTAAACGAGGAATAGACACAGTTTCTATATAACGCTCCACACTATGCATATTAGTTAAGTTTGGACAACAGAGGCTGCGATTTGGACTTTGACTTACCAGTCATCTGGTGCGTAACGTCTCGGAGATGTTGTCCGACAGAACAGCCGCTCCGATTCTGCTGGGGTGGAGTCCGTCTGCCCGGTACAGCCTGGGTCGCTCCCAAAACAGATGCCAATTATTTACAAAGAGCAGTTTCTGTTCATTACACATTAACATTAGCCATTCATTAAGTGCAAAAAGTCTACTGAACCTTTCCTGTCCTTGTCTGTACGTGGGAAGCGGTGCGGACACGATGATCGTTGCTTTAGGCGCTGTGGTGCGTACCGTCTCGATCAGGCTCATGTAGTCCTTCTTCAGAACCTCGGTCTGCCGTTGCCTGATGTCATTCGCTCCCGCTTCCAGCACAACAGCTCCGATGCGCGTGTCACCGCCCACGATCTCGGGAACCTGAGCGGCGATATCAGGAACACGGGCACCGGGGAAACAGTGTGTGCGTACATTACCTTTACCCGAAGTAGCGCGGACATGACGGACCATGGATGTGCCGATGATCACGGCGTCATCGACGTTCCGGCTCGCGAAGAGGGGAGAAGCGGTTCCGAGTGGAGATCTCGAAGACCGGGAGGGGCGGAGAGGTAGCTCTGGTCCTGGCTCGTGGCCTCCGCTGCGTGATCCATGCTCCACGGTGTTGTGCCGGAGTCGGGAGTGAAAGAAGGCCGGGCTGTGGGTTTACTCTTAATTTATGCCCCCAATATTTTTTCAAGCGTCCCAGCAAACTATGAACTCTCTGTGTTATAAACAGTGACATGTAAGACTAGTCTTGCATTAGCCTATTCAGAGACTATAGAATAGAGTATAATTAACACAATAGAACATATAGAATCAGTAGGCCTAGTATTCTTGCATATCAGGGCTGCACGTATGTTTTTCTAAATACCCAGGTCCCATGAATGATATTGATTGGGGGGTTCGGGGGCATGGTCCCCGAGAAAATTTAGATTTTCCTGATCTCAACATGAGCATTTTAAGGTGTTTTGATGGTCAAAAAAATTTACGACAGTATAGCTTTAAAAGCATGAAGTAGCCTATTTGATCAGATTCTTAAACATGAGAATCAGTTCCAGTTTCAGCTACTTTTTCTTTCCTAAATTAATCAATGTTTTTGGACTAATCTGTTAATTTAATTAATGGTTCAAATGCTCACTCAAAAAGACAGTCACTTGTCGCCGCCCTCTGGCTTAATAATGCAAGTTACGCAAATACAGACAAGCAGATACAAACAGTGAAAAGTCGAACACATTCGAACAAAAATGTATAGCCTACAAACATATTTATTACAATAATAATGGCAACATTTAATAGGGTGCTTGTGTTGTTAAAATGATTCTTCCACTGTCTTTGATCAAACTGATTATTTCTTTAGTTCATTTAAAACGTCTATCGAAAAACAGCCGTGTATTTTAGCTACTTGCATCTGATCTCGCACTGAATGATCGTTAACTCAGTTCGCGTTGGGATTAGCGCTCGGCTAGCGCTTCTGTGAACAAAAATCCTGTATTCTTTTGGTTTCAAACATTCGGACATTGACGAGCAGGTGTTTTTGAGTGCTGAAGCAGATCAGAGTGCTAAGCTTTAGGGCAGATGAAAAGATACCTTCTTTCTCTAAGAGCAATGCACACAGAGACGCGGGAAGTCATTTACGGCAGGGGGTGCTGTGGGGTGGGGTTAAGTGGCCCCAACACGGCTACCAACGCACTCTGAAAAAGTGCATGAACGCGATCCAGTACGCGCTCTGAAAAAGTGCATTAGAACAGAACGCGCTCCAGTACGCGCTCTGAAAAATGCGCTCCAGTACGCGCTCTGAAAAAGTGCATTAGAATAGAATGCTGAATGCCAATAAAATGTTTACCCCCACAGCTTTAAAGCACGAGCAAATAATGAACTTATGTGATTGCGAATAAGTGCAGTGTCCTGTCCTGTGAGTGAACTCTACCGCTGCATTAACATGTGTGAATGTACGTCGAGTTTTTAGATTTTTGGAACTGAGGCGCCAGAACTGCAGCTGATATAATGTGCGCTGTAGCACGAACCATATTTTAGTTTCCATTCTTATTGTTTCCACAACAATGTTAGTGAGTAAATCTACTGAAATTGCCACCATATCAGTGGAGTTTGATGTGTTGGGCATAGGGCTACCACTTTTGAAATTCCTATATTTGAAGTTAATATAGTAAAATATCAGACAGACGACCTACATTAAAAAAAAAAACGAGTAGAGGATAAATTCTTTAAAATTGGGCAATTCCAGCGCTATGAACGTGACTGCAGTCAAATTATCAGAAAATGCATTTTAAGAGAAAATGCATTCTCAGACTTGAGAAATGTAGAAAGCTTGATGTCAACTTTTAAACTGAACATTTAAAAACGAAAAAAGACTGCTGGTCATATTGGCTAGCACCAGAAACGAAGCAGAAGCTAGCTTGTCTTGCTCGGGCATAGGGGCTGTAACGCTTACCTCTAGACGGTACCTCAGGTGGATAATTCTCGCTAGGCCTCGGGTATTTGGGGTTGGATTTAAAAAAATCTAAAATTCTTTTTGAGACATTATTACTATCTAATTATATTGCTATTAGACTAAATTTATATCACTAGCAGTTTTTGTAGACGGTGCTGCGTAGGAATGTAATTGCGTGATTCGATGTCAAGACACCTGATTGGCTAATACTACACACTGAAGATAAATTAAATAATTTTTATTCAATAATTACTAAAATATCCCTCTCATCATCGACCACCCCAAACATGACATACAAAATGTTGTGGAACAGAAACAACAACCCGAGATATATTTATTAGCTATAATTTATTGTCATCACAGCTTGCCAACCCTACTTTCCGCGTTCGAGTAGCAACTCCATCCGGGGTCTGGACATGAATCTATTTGTGAACAGTCAGTCAGTGAAATGTCAGAAATCCTTGCTTCCTAGCTAAGCAAAGAAACAAGTTCACTAGGGCAGGATGTGATGGCTCACTACTGGCGTGTGGTCTCAGTTTACAATTTCCTCCATTTCCAATCATTGGGTTAGTTTAAGTCGCATTCAGATATTGAACCAGCTGCTGTTATTGCTGGCCAAGTAGGCCTTGGTTTCCAGTGGAGTCCAGATGAATCAAAGGCTTTTTTTAACTGAAGTTATTGAGTCAGTATGCTAATGCACTAGTGTTGTTACCAGCGTTTCACACAGCAGACCTCAGATCCACCATTGTGGTCTTTTTCCTGGACCAGTTATTTATACAGTAATCCTAAAGACTTTGATTAGATTTTCCAGGTGTTTTTGATTAAGGTTGGAGCTAAACTCCAGAAAAATGGACCAGAGTTGCCAACCACAGCTCTTCGCTCATGTCTTCGACTTCACCGTTCAATAGGCTTAAGCCCTATTCGCGGAGATTCGTTTTACAAGGGTAGATGGAGTAAATTTTGCAACAGGACGTCTGTAATAATAATGGCCAATTCATACAGGATAAGAGATATCAGCAAAACTAGCAGAAGTGAGAGACCTTCTTGTCACCATGTATGTATTACGTTGCTTCCTGATATCATGTGGGCAAACACATACAGTATATTTTATATATATATAAAACAGTTAAGCATAAAGGGATGGACATAGTCAAAAACAATGCTCAGGTAGGCCGTGGCATTTAAATCGATGCCCAATTGGCACTAAGGGGCCTAAAGTGTGCCAAGAAAACATCCCTCACACCATTACACCACCACCAGCAGCCTGCACTGTGGTAACAAGGCATGATGGATCCATGTTCTCATTCTGTTTACGCCAAATTCTGACTCTACCATCTGAATGTCTCAACAGAAATCGAGACTCATCAGACCAGGCAACATTTTTCCAGTCTTCAACTGTCCAATTTTGGTGAGCTCTTGCAAATTGTTGCCTCTTTTTCCTATTTGTAGTGGAGATGAGTGGTACCCGGTGGGGTCTTCTGCTGTTGTAGCCCATCTGCCTCAAGGTTATACGTGTTGTGGCTTCACAAATACTTTGCTGCATACCTCGGTTGTAACGGTTTTTCAGTCAAAGTTGATCTTCTATCAGCTTGAATCAGTCGGCCCATTCTCCTCTGACCTCTAGCATCAACAAGGCATTTTCGCCCACAGGACTGCCGCATACTGGATGTTTTTCCCTTTCACACCATTCTTTGTAAACCCTAGAAATGGTTGTGTGTGAAAATCCCAGTAACTGAGCAGATTGTGAAATACTCAGACCGGCCCGTCTGGCACCAACAACAATGCCACACTCAAAATTGTTTAAATCACCTTTCTTTCCCATTCTGACATTCAGATTGGAGTTCAGGAGATTGTCTTGACCAGGACCACACCTGGAAACCACACCTCTCATGAAATATGTGTTATTTATCTTCCACTCAGTCAGAAGCCAAGGAAACAGAATATATTGGTTACGCATATAACCGTGGTTCTCTGACTGGCTGAAGACCACCAGTCTCCAGTCACTCAGGTCAATGAAAAGACTTCTAAGAAAGTTGATGGTTGATTTGTAGGCAGGCATTTATTGAGACACATCATTAAGGTCACAAGGCGAAAGCTTCTATTTAGGGTTCTTAACAAGAAGGACTTCAGTCATAGAGACACAGTTACAACACTTAACCAACATTTCATCATGCAACTGTAAATCTAACCAAATAATTTGCAGACCAATTAAAAAAGTTAAGTTTTTACTAATAATATATGCTAGGAGACAATAGGTGGATCAATCTAGACACTTTTATTTAAAGGCACAGAAGGCTCACAGCTGCACCTCAGTGTTTACAGGTGATGTGATTGTGGAAACTTATAATAGTTCCAAAAACTGTCCAAATGTTCAGATCTTGAAAAAAAAATGAACATAGTAAAAGCAACAATTAAAAACAAATTTAAAAAAAGTTACCACAGCCGTTATTCATTTTACATTCATACAATATTGAATATCTGTACACTTTTCTGACTGCATTTGATTGCTTGAAAAAGTAAAGTACACAGTATTGGATAATTTTCTCTATAAAGAATTTAGCAAGCAAACAATACATTTTCAAATTTAGTAAACAGGCAAGTTGAAGAGAAAAGACAAAATCTACAAGGAGTTTAAATGTTCTAGATGGACTTTAATGTTGCATTTTTAATAAAGGTACAGAAGATATGACAGGAGGATGAGACCGTATAAGAATGACAAGAAGCACAAAGGTCTTTGGACATGTAGATGTTTGATGAAATTGTAAATAAGTTATTAAATAATAAAGAATTTCTTTTTTTTCTTAAGACGTAAAATATAACAAGGATTTTAAAGATTCTACATGCACAACACCTTGCCAAAAAAAAGAAAAAAGAAGAGCCAACATCAGATTGTTAGGAAAATGTATCAGTGCATGTGTTTCATAAGATTGGGCGTTATGGTTTGCTACCTATTTGTAATAACTTGCCTAAGTGAATCATCAGAACAGGTCAGTCTGGCATCTTTTCACCCCTTAAGTCCTCCAGAAAAAGGGTGGAGTTATAAATCAACCGCTTCAATAAGGAATAAACTGTTAAAGCAATGACTTGACAGAGCTGTAGAGTGGTCGCAGATAAGTGTAGCTGTGGGAAGTGGCAGTTCTTACACAAAGAAGGGCGAGAGAGGCCGTTATCAGTCCCAGGTATGGTAAAAGTGTGTAAGTGTGTTTAGGCTGATGTACAACAGCCTCCGGCAGGTGTGGCAGTCTGCGGCTCGTCATCAACGATCTGTACGCCTCTCCGGGCTGTGCTTGTGTGACTCGTGCCGTTCCCCCTTGACCTCTCCTCCACCTGAGCCGTCTCCATCATCCCTACAGATGCCGGCAAAACGTCACAAATTTAAGACTGACAAGTAATAATATAAAATAGACAAATAAATATATTGCAAGTGGGTGAATCAATGTCTTCATGTTCTGAAGAGTGACTTAAAAAGTTTGAAGAGTGTTGAAATTTGCGTGAAAAGTAACATGGAAGCACAGAAGACCACCACTTATCGCATTGTGAAAGTGATTGTTTATAAAATGTATAGTTCAAAAAATTTTATTTTTTCTTACACACACCAACCGTTTTGCTTCAGAAGACATTGATTCATCCACTGAGGGTGAATTATGGGTTGCCGCCATAATATATACTACCGGTGAAAAGTTTAAGATCGGTAAGATTTTTTATGCTTTTAAAAGAAGACTCTTCTGCTCACCAAGGCTGCAATTTTTTGATAAAAATACATAAAAAACACAGTAATATTGTGAAATAATATGACAATTTAAAATGACTATTTTTATGTTAATATATATTAAAATGTAATTTATTCCTCTGAAAAAAAGCTGAATTTTCAGCATCATTACTCCAGTCTTCAGTGTCACATGATCCTTCACAAATCATTCTAATATGATAATTTTATGCTCCAAAAACATGTATGATTATTATCCATGTTGAAAACAGTTTTTTACATTTTTATTTCAGGATTCTTTGATGAATAGAAAGTTCAAAAGAACAGCTTTTATCTGAAATGGAAAGCTTTTGTTACATTCAACACTACCCTTTAAAAAGTTTGGGGTCAGTAAGAATTTTTTTGTATTTTATTTTTGGGGGAAATAAATAAGAAATCAATACTTCTATTCATCAAGGATGAGTTACATTGATCAAAAGTTACCGTAAAGATTCTAATTAATAATTAAACACACTAAATAATTTGGAGCATAAAATCATCATTTTAGAGTGATTTGTGAAGAATCATTTGACACTGAAGACTGGAGTAATGATGCTGAAAATTCAGCTTTTTTTCAGAGGAATAAATTACATTTTAATATATATTAACATAAAAAAGTCATTTTAAATTGTCATAATATTTCACAATATTACTGTGTTTTTTTGTGTATTTTTTATCAAAAAATTGCAGCCAATTGCAGCAAAAATTGATGAGCAGAAGAGACTTCTTTTAAAAACATTAAAAAAAAATCTCACTGATCTTAAACTTTTGACCGGTAGTGTATACTAAGTCTTGACATATACATCTGGGATAGTATAAAAGTGGAGTTAATTTTTGGGTGGATCCCTTTTTCTGATAAAAAAAAAAAACACAGTACACAATTAATATATACAATAATATACAATTTGGCCAAAAAGAAAAAAAAGAGAGAAAAAATATATTTTTAATAATGACTAGGATAAAAGGAGTTTGGGAAGATTTTTTGTGGATGTTGCGTTCTAAAATGCACGTTATAAGCAACTCAAACTCAAGAGTTTGAAGTTGGTGTGGAGCAGCATTTAATTCGAACAAATACGTTCTGAGACAACAGACGCGTTTCCATTAAAGATTTGCGCAAAACTTTTGCGATATTTTATGAATGTCGATAAAAAACAATTGTGAAATGACGGCGACTAAAACTTTTTTTTTCGAAAATCATGCCAACGGATGTTGGAAGGTTTAGCTAGTGCACTAGCAATCGAAAATGATGTAGGCTTGTTATCCAAGCATTAATGGAAAGGAAAGCCCCTTATACTTGAGAGCGCCACGTATGAGGCGTTTCTCCCTCCTATCTGCTTCAAGGTCTTGATAAATTGTAGCATTTCCTTGTCGTTTAGAATCCAGTATTGAGTAAAATGATCGACTTTTACGTACACCAGATGGCCTGTAAATGCGAAAAAACTCTTCATTGCAGTTTTGCAAAATATTCTTTTTTTTCGAATGCCTGAAAACCACCTCATGCGAGCATAAAAACTTTTTTGCGGTATAGGGAGTTTTTGCTAAAGTGACGTGTTTCCATTGGGCGTATTTTCAATTCTGAATTTGCACAATTTGAAGCGTAATAAAAATGCAGCTAATGAAAACGCTGGATCATGAGCGTAAAAGAACACAAGCTTCACAATAATTCCTATATCTAAAGTCTAATCAAGAACCGAAGAGAACCAAGTTCATGATGCATCAAATTTACACAGGACGCGCACTGACAGAAGATGATATCTTGAAATTAACAGACGATCGCCTGGTTGCAAACATGCATATTAAGTGTGTAAAACATTAACACCATGAACCAAAAACCATGGTCCCCTTTCAGGTATGAATCTACATGCATTTAGCAGCCATGACCATAACCAATTATTTAATTAAGGACATGTTTTAAACATTTTAATTTTAAAACAAACTTTTAAGTTAACTTTCTAAAAATTCAAGGAGTTATTATATTTTCATTTGATAAAATTTTGAAGGGTTAACTAAATTGTTAGTTTTATAAATTTGATTACCTCTAATTTATTAAAGTAAAATTGTATTTGACACTACAATGTTAAAATAAATCACTATAGAAGGTCTAGTCATGAAAAGAAAAAAAAAAACGTGATATACAGCGAAATCGCCAAAATCGTAATAAATACCGTGATACAGACTGACTGCACTTAATTTTTGTTTCATTTTTAGTTAAAGGGGTCCTTTATGCTTTTTTACATTTTCCACTTTAGTATTTAATGTTGTTGTTTTAGCATGAAAAAGGTTTATGGACTCCAAAGGGAGTTACTCTCTTTATTAGTAAGAACTGTTCCCTGAAACGCCTCGTTTGTAGTCTTCCAGTAACGAACATGTCTCAGTATTCCTCATTTAAAAACTTCCCGCCCAAGGCATAAGCAAAAAAAGGGACGAGGTCTTGTTAGCAGAGTGTTGAAACTCGCAGTTATAGAAGGGGTATGACATTTCCAGATTACACTTTTAAAGTGTTTGACCAATCACCACACACTGATCCAGCAGACCAATCAGAGCACATTGTGCTTTTCAGAAGGAGGGGCTTATTAGAGATCAGACTAAACAGAGAATTACTGACAGCCTGGGAAGAGAGGAGCTGCCACGTCAAATATGTGAAAAAATAATGTGGGTTTTTTTTTATTAAAGCATGAATACCTATCCTAGTAGACCCAAAAAACTAAATCAAGACTTTGAAAAAAGGTCATCTTAAAAATAAATAATTTCTAAACAAACTTCCTTTCAAATTTCTGCAAGCATCTTCCTAATCCTAACAATATGATTCAGCATATAATTGCATTAATTGTAAAAATACAAAAACACAGTGATCAAACATTTAGGTGAGATGACTTCACCTCAAATTAAACTCAAACACCCCCATCCCCACCCACCCCTCCTCCTGAAATAAAATTCAGGTCCTGTTATGGGAAACAGACAGACTGACAGAATACACAGCACCTAAAAGCAACATACGTTTACACAGGTCCAGAAACAGCTCCTCAATGCCTTTGTTTAATTTGGCTGATGTGTGATAGTGTTTTGCACCCACTGACTCTGCATATCTGGAAAAGGAAAAAAAAAAATTAACAAAATAATAATTTCTCAGAAAGCACTTAAAGGCATTGGAAGTAAGCCTGCATGATTAATCGTATTTTAATCAAGAGACTTATAACAAGAAAAAAAAAAAAAAAAAAAAAAATCGGCCTACTGTTTATTTAGCCTAAAAACATTTTTCCCCCTACATTTTCGTTATATGTAGGGGAAAATATTAATACACCTCTACTATCATGCTTGGGGGTTTCCCAGCTTAAATCCCACAAATGGAGCTTTTATCTTAAAAGGATACATTTCCGCTGAGTGTTTAATTTAATCTTGTCAATTTGGCAAACATATGCACGCAGAAGCTCTCTCTGTGACGCAAAAAAAGCGCTGATGATGTGACAACACTGTCAGATATGTATGTTGGCGTTTACTGATATCTATTGTGAACTTCTGTTCGAATTAAAGTGTCATACAGCCAGTACTGTGCTCCTCGAAGAGGCTGTGCTTGCTGTTTGCTAAATCTGCAAGCGAACCTTTTCTGTGACAGACTGATCGTGGTTGCGGAATAAACAATTATACAACTCGTCTACAATAAAAAGTGTAAATGTAACATTATTGGAATTAATTAGGGGTATAAAAAAAGGAAATTGCAATTCTCTCTTGAATTGATTCTGAGAAATACAGAATTGATTTGGAGCTTAGATTAACCGCAGATGCACGTTGAAACACCCGCATTCTGCTTGCTTCCAATTCCACACACACACACACACACACTCAAACCTTCCATAAAGCAATCTTTCATAAAGTGAATGCAACTTATTAGATCTCCTGCTGTCTATGAAGTCATCAGTAAATCAAACAACAGTGAAGCTGAGAAAGAGAAAAATCACTCTTGAAGGGGAAACATTTAGACACTCCTAAATACTGAAATCACTTTTTGTTTATTGCCTGTAATAAGTGTTTTTGTTCCTCTTTATTATTAGCTTTTGTGTTTTGAAGCAATATTTTTTAAATATTATTTTTAATATGTAATTATTTTAAAAAGTACTAATTTACATTTGTAATTAAATTAAAACATTTTAAGATTTATTAATATGATTAATTAATAAGAAAAAAATTGGTTTTGGAATCGGATTCATGACTGCCAGAACCATTATTACATTGAAAGTTAATAAGTGCATTATATATATATATATATATATATATATATATATGGTAACACTTTACAATAAGGTTCATTAGTTAACTACATTTGTTAACATTAACAAAGATTAACAAATGCTGAAGAAGTATTGTTCATTCTTAGTTAATGTTAATTTCAACATTTACTAATAGTTCATTCAAATCTTCTTAACATTAGTTAATGCGCTGTGAATTAACATGAACCAACATGAACAGCTGTATTTGTATTAACTAACGTTAACAAAGATGAACAAAAATAGTAACAAATGTATTTCTCATGGTTAGTTCATGTTAGTTAATACATTAACTAATGTTTTAATAAATGAACCTTATTGTACAGTGTTACCATATATATATATATATATATATATATATATATATATATATTAGGGCTGGGCAATGATTAATTGCATCCAAAATAAAAGTTGGTGTTTACGTAATATATGTGTGCATAGTGTGTATAATTATTTTGTATATATAAATACACACTCATGCATGTATATTTAAGAAATATATGTTCTTAATATATCAAATATTTATATTTATACATAATATTAATTATGCATAAACATATATAAAGTATATGAATGCAAATATTTCATAACTATATACATGCATGTGTGTGTATTTACATATATACAAAATAATTATACACACCGCACACACATATATTAAGTAAACACAAACTTTTATTTTGGATACGATTAATCAAGATTAATGATTGCCAGCCCTAATATATATATATATATATATATTCATTTCTGAGATCAAATGAGATCCATTGATTAGTAATTGTGATTATAATATTTTACTAAATAATCGCACATAAACATTATCATGCAGCCCTAGTTGTAAGCATTTTATTTTGTGGTATTATGAATAAAATGTCCCTAATACTGACAGATATCAGTGAAATTTGCTTCTCAAATAAATGCATCTTGCTTTAAGGATGTTTAGATCTTTTTATTTGAAAACAGGACAAAAACACTGAGAACATTTTTTTGGAATGAAGGTTCGGGATAAGAGCAGTTTAAGAAAGATATTCCCACATTTCTACAGTAAACTTATTAAAAACCTTTTTTGAAAAGTAACACAGAAGAGGACAATTTACTGCTCCGTACATTCCCTTCGCATACAGTATATCATGTGTGAACTGATCTTCTCATGTGACCGTCTTTATCATGTGACCAGTCTTATAGTGCATGTGAACGTCATGCAGGATACACTAAGAGGATTAATCTAAGAGATATTAATATAGACTATGACTATATAAAACTGTAAGTGTACATTTATAACATAAATAAAACTAAAATATATAAATATATCTTAAGGCATAAAGACACTCATTTTGCATTGTTTCAGGCCACTTTGAAGCATACAGCCATTTACAAGTCAAATCCGATAACTTATTAACCAACACTGCTGATAGCTGAAATTTAGAGCAAATTGAAGTTTAAAAATGCTCAAAAAAATGCTTAAAAATGAAGTTTAATAATGTTTTAAAAAAAGCTTTATTTGTATTTCAAAGACATTTTCAAAGTTGATAGACTGACTTCTGTCCCTCGCATCCAATGTTTCCTTCCACATGATCTAATATCCACAAGGCATACTAAAAACATCCCGATTCAATAAAACGCACACTATCTGCAGTAAAAACACATTATAGACATGAGATATGTACATACCCCTCTGCTTCCTCCACTGAAACATGTCGCTCTTTATCCAGGTCAATTTTATTGCCTAAAAAGAAAGAAAGATACAATTCAAGTAGAAATCAATACGTTACAGTATGTGATCTCAGCAAATGACATAAATATTACCATCGCAATTGTAGAATGCATATTCGTGATTATGGAAAGTTTTACACATAACCATCCATTGCATCTTTATTAAACATTCAGTCTAATGAGATAATGCTTTTCTGCTATCAATAATAACACATTTACCATCATCGTTCCCACTATTTAAGACCAAAGAATTCCCATGACTTCTCCAGGTTAAGGATTTCGAGTAAATCATTTTTGGAGTTTGTGCTCACAGAGAGCACTGAGAAATAGCTGATGACATGTTTTAGAGCTGAACACAACTGGAAAAAATGAGATATTCCCATGATCTTAATATTTTTTATCCATTTCTACTTTACCAGGCAATTACCATTTTAAAAATGATCTCATATCTTCCATGACTAGTGAACCCTGTAACATCTTTAAACCCATTTGCTAGATTTCCCACCAGAATCACCCCAATGTTACTCACCTACTATACATAAACAGATCTCATTCCCCAACATTTTCCTCAATTCTTTTACCCAATTCTTCACCTATCAAGAAAACAAGAGTTAGGTTACAGCAAGACCAAACCATATTAATCTACAAACTAGAACTCCACCCAGTAAAATACTGTGTCTTGAAGAATAGTAAAAAAATGTGAGATTTGATTTAACACATTAATTAATCGTTGGCTTTCATAGTTATTGTTATATTCCAGGGGTGTGACGAGAGTGCTAGGAGATTTTCCAATATTAAAACGTGATATTTCTCATCGAGGTGAAAGCGGTCTCGCTATTTCACTATGAAGGAGTTTTGTGGCAAAACATTTTACAGTGCTTGCATTTATGTTGTTTAGTCTCGTACTCAGAAAGTACACCTGGAGTTACATTCGTCACAAGATATTTAATCAATTACATAAATACATGCGGTGCGGGCTTCGGAGTGACTTGTTCAATGCGATTTCAAAATAACAGTTTTATCTTTTGCTCTGAGCCTTCAAGCCATGAAGGCAGTTGTTTTTTCTGAATGACATACACAAAGGTAAAGACTCATAACTCCAAAACTATAGCAAGGAGAGTCAAAAAGTTAGGTTTTTATATATTTATACTTTATATATCTTTCTTATTTGATATGCAATAACTTAGGAAGGAAATATGTGATAATTGGTTTTCGGTGAAGTCCCTCGACATACAAGCAGCATTTGGAACCAAAATAGCCTTTGGAGCATGTTTCGTGAAGTTACGAGCGAAAACGTGACAAATGCTGCATCTGTATATCATTTACATTAGTTTTAAAATCCGATATATCTGTCGATATATATATATTTTTTTCAGAACACGCAATAAAACATTAACAGATTTCCTTAACATAATTATTTATGAGTTTTAACTAAAATAATATGATAAAGCATTTTAAAAAGAAACTTGTTTCTTTTATTGTCACAACAGAACAGAGGAACATCAAAATATATTAAAGTTCTGGGGCCGTATTCACAAAGAATTTTAAGGCTAAAAGTAGCTCCTAACTGGCGAATTTAGGAGCAACTCCTAAAAATAATGGGCGTGTCACTCCTAACTTTAGGACTCCTATTTATTTTTTCACTAAGAGTAATTCACGAAGTATTTCAGCCCTAAAAGTGGCACCTAAGTCTGGGACAGCTTAAAAGAAGTCGAGAGAACTCCTAACACACTATTATTCACAAAGGATTGTAGCGACACCAGCGCCTCTCACAGTCGTCCGGGGTTCGCGACACAAGCGGGAATACTGCATTCATCTGCAAACAAATCCTCTCCCATGTTTCACGCTTAGTTTAGCTTGATATCCCAGTGCCGAATTTCACTTTTATGTTTTTTTTTCAGCACCAACTGGGTCAGCAGCAGATCCTGCGTCCAGTTGGGCTTTCTTTTCCATTTTGGCAAGTTCATAATCCACGGTCATTTAACTATTACATTACTTCAATAGGAGCAACATTTCATTGCTTTAAGTAGTCTAGTTAGGCTAATAGAATGTTAGTTAACCAAGCAAGTGTTAATGCATGTGTCGTTTTTCATTATTAGGCAAGTGGAAGTTTTCATTAGGGTATTAGGCACCCTTCACATATAGCGCCTAAAACGCAAGGCGCACCGCATTCTCCTTTTTCCAAAGCGCTAGGGCGGTTGCGCTCCGGTTGGTTCTTGTCACGTGACCTACGGTGCGCTCCATACGGACGCGCTTGGAAAAACGAGCGTGCATACCGCGCGCCTACATTTAAAATAACGAACTTAAGCACGCAAAGATGCGATATGTGAACACTGCAGGCCCTTATGGCCACCTTGAATAATTTCATTCATGACTTTTCTCTCTCTGCCTTAACTCCGTTTTAAGGGCCAAGGGGTACACTCGAAAAAAAGGGGTAGGGCCAAGGGGTGAATTGGGATTCAGCCAAATCTATAATTGGCATCCATTGTAAAGTTCAGATTCTAACCTTCAAATGACACCTATTTTGTGTTGATCAAGGTAGTAGTTTTAAAAATTATGTTTGCTTAGTTTGGTTAAATGTTTATTGGCCAATATTAAACAAGGATTTGATCGAGCTGTAAAGTGTAACAACAACAATCAACAGCCCTCTCATTTGTTATAATACATAATATACATGATGTATTTTAACAGTGTTATTCAAATAAAATGTATTGCTTTTTTTGATACCTTATTTGAACCAATTATTATTGCCTTGTTATTATATGTATTTGTAATAATTTTAAAGGCTATTGTTCACTTAGGTCACTTTTTATTACCACAAAATATATTATCCCATTACTCTAAAAATAATCGACCGTTTATTCGATTATAAAAGTAATCGTGACAGCCCTAGAAAAGTGAAAACATTTAAAAGCGCACCTGCATTGTTTTGCATTTTGTGACTTTCAGTCCCATATTTTTACATTGAAGATTTCTTAAAATAGTGTAAAAATATCGTCTTCGGCTCATTCTCGTGTATAGTCTTCTTCTTGTGAGATAAGTGTATCGTTACAGCCAGGGGCGGACTGGCCATCTGGAGCACCGGGACTTTTCCCAGTGGGCCACTGGCCAATGTGAGCTGGCCCGGTACACAAATATATCTAGGGCTGAACGATTCTGGAAAATAATCTAATTGCGATTTTTTTAATCAATATTGCGATCGCGATTTAATATGCGATTAAAAAAAGTTCTTTACCTTCTGTATTAGTCGACAAAGACAAGCAATAAATCATTGTACAGTAGGGATGGGAATCTTTAGGCAGCTCATGATCCGATCTACTTTTCTTATTAATTAATCTTAATAACACTTAAAATATGTATTTAATTACATGTGTAAAACACATACTTTCAAAAATAAATATATATATAAAAAACATTTAATTAAACCAATTACATGTTAAGAATTTAAAATAGGCTATATAAAATAATATAACTTCAAAATATAAAAGCCATTAAATAAAGAGAAACAAAAAAAGCATTACAAGCAATAAACAAAGAGTTGTTTCAGTATTTAAAAGTAGGCTGTCTGAATGTTTTTCATTCAAGAGCTGGAGTGATTTCCCCCTCAGTAGATACGATAAGCTCCATTCACACTAATGTACATATCTCTTTTGAAATTGTAAATGTGGTTTGTCCTGTTGGTTTAAGATATAACTGACCGTGTTTACATTAATTTCGCGTCATAAAAGCATTTTGACATTCAAGTACATTTAACCAATGAGTCGCTCACAGCCGCATGCACGAGCGCTCTTCACAAAGCACGCGTTAGTATTTTAAAATGAAAGCAGCCTTCTCAGTGATTTTCATAGTTTTAATATATAAGCCAACTGCATTCCAAAAGACATAAATAATGCCTCTGTGAAGCATTTGTAAGGAAAATTCCTGCGGGAGAGAACGCGCACTGCAAGAGTAACGTTATAACATCAAGCAAAGCGGCAAAACCTGTTCAATGAAGCCCGCGAATAACCTTGTGATTCGGTTCAATTCTCGAACTTTATGAAATAACGTTACTATGTTTCAGAAGGTTCGAGCGGTGTCGGTGTGTGTGTGTGTGTGTGAGTGAGGAAGAGAGAGAGCGAGAGAGAAAGTAGAAGCAAGCAGAACACGGTTCGTTTCTAAAGCACGCGCAGCGTCATCACGCATCTGTGTTTAAAACTAAGCTCAGACTCGATTCTGAAATTCTCTGAATCGATCCAGAATTGTTGGGGAGAGAATAAATAACACAATATCACATAGCCTACATTAAAAACTGTTCTTTTCTGAATGCCAGACCGCGTAGCGTGGCAAGTTGATGCTTGATCTTGCAGACTGCTTTTCTCTCGCGTGTCACATGACCAGTCTAATCGCAGCTCTTGCGATTACAAAATCGCGTTTCATCATATTCGCGATTTTATCGCAAAGGCAATTAATCGTTCAGCCTGAAATATATCTAAAACTATATATATATATATATATATATATATATATATAACGATGACGGAAATCATAATATTACATTTCTTTTCTACACAAATGGATGAGGGAATCGATCGTGCGGGCGTGGGCGACAAGGAGTGCGTTTTGTGTGCATGCATGCAAGTGTATTGCCCTCCCTCCCTGTTAGTTAGTTTGGTCTACTCCATTGTGTATCTTGAAACACACCCTCTTTCACGTCCTGGAAACACACCAAGCTGCCGGGAAAAAAGCTGCACTTGAACATACCGAGAGAACTACAGCCGACTGTCAGCTAGAATGCGCGTTCTTCGCCTGCGTGTAAATGAGACAACTGTCTATTTCTGCAGATATATTCATCTATATTAAGGCCTGTTCGATATTCGTCGACGTTTAACGCCTCGTGATTAAACAATGGGCGCCAATGTGAGTGTTCACACCGCACGCGAAAACGCCACGCGTAAAAGCGTCATTTTTAAAAAAACGCCTCGGGTTCATTTTTTGGTTTGACGTGCCGCGTCAAAACCGATCCGACCAACGAGATTGGCGGGTTTGCTCACGTGTCTGGTACTCCTGAAGTTACAGTAAAACACAACTTGGAGGCGCACAAACACAAAACGGTCTTGCCGAGCAGAGCACACATATGGCGAAGAAGAAGAGATAACGTACAAGGCAAGATACCTATGGGCAAGATTAATGTTGAGCTGCTGGTCTCGGAGCATAACGAGCTATATGATGATATTTATATTAGTATTTCTGTAATAATAGTATAGTATATGGTGACCAACAGTCCTGTTTTCCCGGGACATGTGTAAAACGGTGACTTTGTGCTTTATAGAAATCTGAGTTGAGATGAGAACTGCGCATAGTGTGAGTAGTGTCAGTTACATTTTGACAAGTGAGGAGATAACTGCTCTGCCGAATCTTTGTATTCTTTCTTTTATTTTATGTTTCTATTGTGACCAGATGTCTGTTTGTGTTTTTTTTTCTTTCTCGCTTCGATCCCCATGTATGAGGACAAGTGTAAAGTTTGAGTGGTTTTATTAAACGTGGGGAAATACAACAACTCTCATCTCTCGTGCATCTGTTCATCCGACAACTAGTGCTATGTTTTTATCTCTGGGCATCATCTCTACTTTGCGTTACACATGTCCTGTTTCCACGTCCTGTCCTGGCTGTTTTTAAGTGATGAAAATGTCCTGGTTTTCAAAAAAAGAAATGCTGGGAAAGATCAGTTCTACAGCAAAATATAGATGGGAAATAAATAGGTATTTATATATATATATATATATGTATATATATATATATATATATATATATATATAAAGATATAAATAGGTTTTGTTAGTTCGTTTTTGTAAGTTTGTGAGAGCTATTTTTTGTTACATTTGGAGGCATTTCTTTTAGTTATTTATTATTTATATATTTATTTTTCTAATACAGAAGACATTATTTCTATCATTATTTCATTCGTTTTTTTTATCTGTCATAATAAAACATTGAGACATGAATATGATCACCCTAGTATAGTATTCTATTATTATTTCTGTTTTACATTAAGCGCCATCTAATGTCAGGGAATGAATTTGCATGTTCACTCGGCTCATCGTCAGTGAAAAACGCTTGGGTGTGAACACAAAAAACGCATTGAAAAAGCGCTGACGAATAACGCGCGCTGATATTCGTCCCGGTGTGTACGGGCCTTTAGTCATTAAAAAAGAGAAACCAGCAGATACAAAGCAGTGCGTGCTTACCGTTTTGAATATCAATCCTGCTAAACACTTTCTTTATTCCACCCCGCTCATGTTAATATTTAAATATTTGCCAAGGAACACTCGGGTAAGAAGACGCAACATTAGAACAGCCATGGATGAAAAGGGAGAAAAGAAAAGGTGGAGCTGAAAATAGAGTTGGGTATCGTTTGAATTTGAACAATTCTGATTCCGATTCCTTGTTTCGAATTCCGGTTCCTAACGATTCTCGATTCCGATTCTTTTAAGAGGCAGGGTCAAAAAAAGTTTAGCTAACCTTGCTAACCAATGGTCTTTCTGAGGGAAATACTCCTTTCTGAAGGAAATACTGCTTCTGTCACAAATACTCCTTTTGTCACAAATGTTGCATTTTGCCGAGATTTCGTTATTTTTAGAAAAGCGAAGCAACACTTTGGACCGCCGACGTAAGCTACTCATGTTCGACTCGCATGGTTATGCCAACACTTCCGGTAGACGCTTCTTCATTGGTGTTGTTCAGCGTTTTTTTCTTCCGGTCGAATCCGACTGTGAATATCGAAACTAGGAATCGAAATTTTAAGTTTTGAACGATTCCGGGAAAAACAAAAAGTTAGTCCCGGTTCCAATCAATACTCGATTCTCGATACCCAACCCTAGCTGAAAAGTTGCGCGTTAAAAAAAGTATTAGAGGTAGATGGTGTAAATTGCTTCAAATTAACAGATTATACATTTGGCACGAGTAGCAGTTCAACAGGCTCTGATGGCTCAAGCTCTAAAAAATATTCTGCACATTAATGGGCCATTTTGTTATGATGTGGGATGTGGTGGGCTGCTGTGGGCTGGAAAGTCCAGGGCCACCTTTTGGTCTCAGTCCGCACCTGGTCACAACTCATTAGATTCTGATCATCTAAAGTAAGCATTCACCTTTTGAAACGAGTCCTCATCCGTGACATCATAAACCAATATGGCGCCGTTGGAATCTCTGTAGTAGATTGGTCCAAGGGCATGAAAACGCTCCTGACCAGCCGTATCCTGAGACAAACGTAAACATATTCAAGAACACGAACCGACTGCTTGTCCACTTATCAGAACCAATTAACTACTGTGAAGAGTTTCATGACTGAATCACGCATTGAAACTACTTTTTGCAATGCTCATGCAGGCATCTTGTGTTCGATACGCAACTGACTGGGAAATTGAGCGTTGATGTTTGTTTGGCTCATGAAGTCAAGAAACAATTCAAAGTCAAACTCCATATACAATTTGAACACGTTCCTGGTGTCATTGCAAAGAAACTCATTATTTCATCAGAACGCAAAATATGTTTCAACAAACATGCTACACTTTCAGAAAAAAAAAAAAATTCTCGTTGGATAAATAATGGTTTGTGAACGCTACTTTAAGACTGCATCTCACCAACTATTGAGTGCAAGCTTTTCATTCAGACTGTGGATCACTACCTTCTTTCCAAAACAAGACGTTGCTTAATCTTTTTATTCAAGATAAACTGCTACACAAATGCTACAACCATAGAGAGGAACGTGTGTGACTCACCCATATAGCCAGATTGACTCTCTTTCTGTGATGTTGAGCTTCTTTGTAAGGAACGATGCCTGCAAACAAAGGCATAAATGCATAAATTTGCATTAATTCAGAAGATTTAAGTTAATTTACACTTCCGAGCAGCCATATCAACCAGGACTGGTTTCCCACTGAAGCTAAGCAGGGATGAGCCTGGTGGTCAGTACCTGAATGGGAGACCCGAGTTTGAGAAAACCAGTGTTAGTGAGGCCAGCAGGGGGCACTCACCCTGTGTGGGTCCTAACCCCACAGGATAGTGATGTGGACACTATACTGTCAAAGAGCACAGTCAAGTCAAGTCACATTTATTTATATAGCGCTTTTCACAATTATGGATTGCATCAAAGCAGCTTCACCGTGATAACATGAAAGTAGTACAACACAGATCAATAATATTGTTAAATATTAAATATCCCCAACTAAGCAAGCCAAAAGCAAGGCAACAGTGGCAAGGAACCAAAACTCCATCAGATTGGATGGAGAAAAAACCTTGGGAGATCCCAGGCTCAGTCGGGGGCCAGTTCTCCTCTGGCTTACATTCATATTGTTTCAAAGAAGCTTTACAGTAAGTGTATTTCAGGAAGTACATGGGAAAAATACATTTAGTTAATCATGTAATATTAAGAGAATAACATATCGCCGGCGTCTGAGTCGTCTCTTCACAGGCGTTGAGTCGTCTCATCACAGGCGTTGGGGCATCCGAAATCCTCGTGAGAGGCTGGATACAAAACTGGTGCTGACGAACGCCATTTTCTCAGCAGAAAGGCAGATGGGAAATAATTATGAACATCAGCTATGCTAATGATTTCCATTACACGGGAGTCCTTCGGATGAGATGTTAAACCGAGGTCCTGACTTTGAGGTCATTAAAAATCCCATGGCTCTTCTCGTAAAGAGTAAGGGTGTAACTCCGATGTCCTGGCCACATTCTCTCCATTGGTCCTCCATTTGAAGACAGTGTGAACATAGGCGTCATTTATGGGGGTACGGGGTGGGACATGTCCCCACCACTTTTTGCCAGGGTCGATATTGTCCCCACCACATTTGAAACATCTCGCGGCACAGATGTACCAATACTATACAAATAGTATTGGTATACTATGCAAGTTTACTAGCAGCATTCGTTTCATTCGTTTGTTAAATAAGAGGCGATCTAGCGCTGAAATGTGTTGTCTTCACTCGGACCCGCGTTCAATCCGTTATGGAGATTCTTTTCGTTCCGGTGAAATCACAAATCAAAATGCACACAAACGTGTCCCTGCTTCTCTGGGATCTAATCCGCACTTGTATAGTTTTTTCCCCTCATGAAAACCAATAATGTTTATCAGTGGTTGATAAACATTATCGGTTTTGATGAGAGAGAAAACTATACGAGTGCGGAATGTGGATTAGAACCCAGAACCTCCGACACGTTTCGGCAATAATTTCGTCCACTGGACCATTTCAGTACATAGCCTACATAACACAGGGAGAGGACTTTTCACGAGTGATGATATTACCGTGCTGAGTCAAAGTGCTCCCAAGCACTTGCTGTGGTATTCCGCCATACATTATAGTTACCCACTTTACACGCTTAGAAAAGCTAAACGTTTTATTTTGTGTCACCATTATTGGTGGAGTTACACGGCTCATATTTAAATAGGGGAAAACGTGGAGGTGTTTGGTCACTTCTCTGCGTGGATCCTATTGAATGAACTGGGCTAAGCTAAGTGCAAACAAAGTTTCGTCGCAAGACCAAGCGATTTAGTGCACGCACTGAGACGAGAGAGGAATGAATCAACTCGTCTTAGTTAAAGGAATAACAGTTTATTATGAAAAAACGGTGGAGTTTCTTTAAGGGGTTAAGCTGAAGAAAAAAAAACTTGGTCAAAGAGGAATGATTATAATCCTTACAATCATTATAGTAGATTATTGACATGTAACCAGTTTCACAGTGTTACATAAAGGCCACCGCAGCCTTTCCTTTATGCTTTAGTCTGTTACACAGTAACATGGTTGAACCATTACAAATCCATCATCATTCTGAACTCAGCCACACTGATCAAAATCTGGGATGGCCTTTCATTATATTTAAAGAAAGTCATACAGGTTTGTCTGGCTTTTGTCAAATGATTTATCGCGATTAATCGCATCCAAAATAAAAGTTTGTGTTTACATAATATGTGGGTGCACTGTGTATAATTATTTTGTAAATATATATATAATATATATATATATATATATATATATATATATATACATACATACATACACACACATGTATATTTAGGAAAAGAAATGTTATTTATATATAAAATATTTATATTTATATATAATATAAATTATATATAAATCTTTATACAGTATATACATGAAAATATTTCATAAATATTTTTATGTATATACTGTATAAAGATTTATATATAATTTATATTATATAGAAGTATTTTATATAATATTTTTTCTTAAATATACAAGCATATGTGTGTTTATATGTGAAATAACTATACACAGTTCACCCACATATATTATGTAAACACAAACTTTTTTACTTTGGATGCGAGTGGGTAAATGATGAAAATGTTTTTGAGTGAAGTAACCCTGTAAATATACATAGATGTATAGTTACATAAAGGAAAAGGTGCTACACACCCCTTGATAACTGATAACATGTGTTAATTGTTATTAGGACAAAGGGTGACAATATTGAAGAACCTAATATATAATCAATACATCATTTACATCCTTTCCATTATGTTATTTCATAGCTTTGGTGATGTATGTGTATATATATATATATATATATATATATATATATATACACACACACACACACACACACACACACACACACACACACTTCAAATGATTATTTTGAAATTGGACTTTCAATTCATCAAAAAAAATCCTGAAAAGAAAAAAAAGTATCATCACTCAGGGTTGCCACAAAAATATTAAAATGGGTTTCAACATTGATAATTATAAGTTGAGTTTCAAATCAGCATATTAGAAAGATTTCTGAAGGATCATGTCACACAGGAATAAATTACTGTTTAAGATATATACAAAAACTAAACGGTTAACTGCAATAATATTTCACAACTGTTTTTGAAAATACACAACATGTACTAATCTTTCTGTCATCATTCTGTCATAACCAAATATTGTGTAACGTTACACAAAAATCACAATTTAACTTAAAATGTTTTGGTTCTTATGAGAAAAAAAAAAGACCAGGAAGAGCAGGAGTTTCCTCTTGAATACAGGTAATACACGTTAGCTGATGGGAAACCTTGGACATAAATTAGTCACCAGATAGCGATTTAGGGTTAAATGTACAACGACTTTTTAAAAAGAACAATACTTTCAAGTTGTAGCATAAAAAACAGTAAACAGTAAGTATACAAGAACTAGTCAAACGGTGTTTGGATTTAAAATGAAAGTTTATCGTGTTGCACAGGCCACTGCTTGACATATCATGTTAACAATATAGTTATTAATACACACAGTATATGATTAAATACACAATTTTTATGCGAATTGCATATATAATCTAGGCCCATAATCTAACAATAAATAGAAGGGGAAAAAAAGACGAGCAAAACTACTTAAGCTAAAAAATCGTTTATTACAAGTAAGTTAACTTAAACACAAAATATTCGATATATTTCAGATGAAACCCCAATAAACAAGGGAAGGCTGGCTCACACATATAATGACGTCGAGCAACGTTAGTTCAGCAGACTCGCTCACCTGAAGGGTGGTGATGTGTTTATCGTTGAATTTGTTCTCGCAGTATCGCAGCACCAGCGATGTTTTGCCGACGCAACCCTCCCCCAGAAGAACCACCTTGAACGAGTACGTCTTTCCTCCAGCCGCCGCCATGCCCAAACTCTCTCTCTCTCCCGGTCCCGGACGCAAAAACAAAGCCTGATTCGAGCCCCACTAGCCGATCACAGCAGCCATATAGATCCACATATGACAGTAACGCACACAAAGAGCCACCGATCTGCGCTTCACATGAAGTCTTCGCACTGATCACACTGTTAAACACTGATTCGCTTCTGTTGAAGATCTGCCATCAGTCTAATGGCGCTCTGTGTGTCTGTGACGTGCCTGAAGGGTGGTCAGGTGATCCACGGGGCCGCGGCTCGGTTTCCTATGAGCTGTTTATTCCTGCAGGGGGCGCGCAATGGCTCAAACTGAGAGACAAACGTTGAGCCGCTTCAGACGTTTTATTTCTTACTGATGCAGCAGACACTAGATAAAATGTGTAATCATTTTAAATAGGTTGTTTAAAAAAAATTTAAGATCATAAATTCACACGCTTCAACTATCCCCATGAAATGTTTTTGTCTGAAGGCAAATAGTAATCCAAAACGCCTGTGATTCGTCAAGACTGATTCAGCGCAGAGAAAAGTAACACCAGATTTACAACGCCTGTGATTCGTCAATCCTGATTCAGCGCAGAGAAAAGTAACACCAATCACAAGAACGCGAACTGAATAATAACGACGTGACCTTAAAGGTATAGTTCACCCAAAAATTAAAATTCTGTCAATTACGCCTCATGTTCAGACCCTACCTCAAATTGAATTTCAAGATCATGACAATACTTGTGGTGGCCAATGGATCTTCACTTGGCCGATCCCAATTCTCTCCAGGGTTTGGGTGTGCCGCCAGTATCCGGATTCACAAAGTTGTAGCGATGGTTCACCTTGAAATGCTCGAACCCAGCCGCCTCCAGCTCCTGCGTCTTGTAGCCTAACCCTAACCCAACCTAACCCTAACCCTTTACCCGGATAACATGAAAAAATACTGCTAATTAGGCAGGAGTTGCAAAGAGTTTTTTTTTTTTTTTTTGCACGTATTTGAAATTTTATTTGGTTGGGTCTGGATAACAGGAAAGTAAAAGAGACACGATTGTTTTATAATGATGAACAGATTGAATTTTGGCTTTTATTCACATGTAAACATTCATCAACTCACACATGTGGTAAATGAGAGCTCAGGCATGTTTGCTTGACACGTGAGAAACAATTAGGTTCATTCTCATGTTAAATTTGAGCGTCTTCAACCAATGAGGTTTGTCTAGCGTCAAGCATGTTTGGTTGAGCTTCTGATTATGTTTGCTGATCCAGTTTGTGAATAAAAGCCTAAATTAAATCTGTTACATCATATAAAGCGGTCGAAATCACATCAGAAAATGTGTACAAAAGCACTAAATTCAAATGGATTAATTTTCCAATCTCTATATGAACTTTTTGAACCATCAAAGTGGTAGTTGCAAACTGTCAATGGAGGGACAGAAAGCTCTCAGATTTCATCAAAATGATCTTAATTTGTGTTCTAAGGATGAATGAAAGTCTTACGGGTTTGGAACGACATGATGATGAGTAAATGATGACAGAATTTTCATTTTTGGGTGAACTATCCCCTTGGTTTCACAGACAGGGCTTAGATTAAGCCACAATTAGGCATACGTTTAATCAGGGCATTTAAGTAGCTTTTATAAATGTGCCTTAGAAAAAAAAACATTACTATTGTGCAAAACAATGGCACTGACATATTTCAAGATCTGTCAGTACAAGTTGCTTTCAGTTAAAACATCTCAAACATGTATTTTAGTCTGACTATAGGCTTAAACCTTGAATGGGGTAAAAGAGAAGAGATATAAAATGATTATAGTTATAAAGATCTGACCAATCAAAGACCAATCATCTGGGCCATTAATCCCCTCCCATTTTGTGTAAGTTTTCTTTCCATTCTACCAACTTATTTTTGTATACTCAGAACTGACAGTAGTTGCTAGAAAGTCATATGACTTTTAAAAGCAGCAGATACTATATCATTTACCAGTGACATATTACGTGTAAAAAATATGTAAAATAATAAAAAGGAGCAATACTTGTATTCTTATAAATCAATCTACTGTCAAAAGTAAACTATGTAGTCTATTGGTTGTGTTTTATTGTTTAGTATGAAATGTATCAAAATATTTATCAAAATTAATCTTTAGGAATGGGAATTTGTCACTGAGGAATCTATTTAAACAGATTAGTTTAGGCTAACCTTCTAAAATACAACTTTTTACATTACACTTTTTTTACATTTTGCACTTTTTTTGTCATTAGCCTACTTTTTTAAATCTAATTAAAATGAATTTTAAAATGATTCAATAATTTGTCAAATATCTTTACAGATAAGCTGCTTCTAATGGTCTTTGTATTACGTCTGTTTGTTATGGTCTTAGAAATTACAGATCCAAGATGGATTCAACTCCAGGAGTGCAGTTACCCTCCAACTAATCGCATAAAATACATCAGATCTATTTTGGGCGATGCATTTTGGCAGGGATGCGTTTTGCTGCATGGTGAATGTCAGACATCAGATTGCCATGGCAACTGCAGAGTCTACAGTACATGTTCGCCACAAGACGACACTGCAGACTGACTTGGCAGATCTGAATTTTTTAAGAAGAAAATCATCCAAAATGATCTCCTCTTAAGAGCTCATGAGTAAGAAATGGAGGATTTGTGAGGTGTTTATGAGGTGTTGAAGATGACAATGAGTTGTGTTTGAGGATGAGCATTCATCGTTGTTGAAGGAACATACTGAGAAAATAAATGTTCATTAAGGCGTCACTAAGCCCAAACATGGCATTGCAGTCAATGTTCTGGTTTTTATGAATGCTAGCCTGAGTTCTGAATGAAGGCCAACATGTGACTTTGTCTAACAGCCCTTTCTTGATCAAGCCTGGTCTATAAAAGAAGCTTTTGCACAAAGAACCAAGTGATGCTGACTGAGAATCAAAGACTACATTTCACGCCAGACTGCTTAAATAACTACCTCGCTTTTAAGTTGTTGTTTTTTTGCTTCTTAAGTACCAAGCTCTCTCTCTCTACTCTCTCTCTCTCTCTCTCTCTCTCTCTCTCTCTCTCTCTCTCTCTCTCTCTCTCTCTCTCTCTCTCTCTCTCTCTCTCTCTCTCTCTCTCTCTCTCTCTCTCTCTCTCTCTCTCTCTCTCTCTCTCTCTCTCTCTCTCTCTCTCTCTCTCTCTCTCTCTCTCTCTCTCTCTCTCTCTCTCTCTCTCTCTCTCTCTCTCTCTCTCTCATTCACTCTCTCTCTCTCTCTCCAATCATCTCTCTCTCTCTCTCTCTCTCTCTCTCTCTCTCTCTCTCTCTCTCTCTCTCTCTCTCTCTCTCTCTCTCTCTCTCTCTCTCTCTCTCTCTCTCTCTCTCTCTCTCTCTCTCTAGTGCTTTGGGATTAAAAACATCTGATAGATTTAATTCTTTTTGACTTGACTGAGCAAACAACACTGAGTTGCCTTGACAAATCATTGTCCGAAAGTTGCCAGGTCCTCTTAATGGATGCAATGATCTAATCAATTATTATTATGATTTAAGATAGCACACATACGTCTGCAAGATGTCTGTTAAAGATCACTTGATCAGGAAAGCATCTGCTGTTTACTAACATCTGATAAATGTCTTTAATAAGATGTCAGTTGTTTGACATCTGACAGGAAATGTCCTATAGACATATTGCAGATGATGAGCCATATTAAAAAATATGTCTTCCAGATGTAAACACACATCAAATAGGTACGTCTATGTACGTGCGATCAGTTTCGAGAATGTGCAGAATTGATTCATTAGTAAAATATGTATGTTGGCAAATAAAGCTTGTTTATTTTTCATCTTATGATTTTCACCTTCTCATTTTCTCTTCTGAGAAATAGCAATCCACAAATTAATCAATCGTTCCTTTGAAACAGGTTCTTAAGATTCTTTAGAACCAGATTGCAGAGCATTGGACTACAAGAACCTCTAGAGTTTATGAGGTGATTGGATTCTTGAATCCTAAACAACGTAGCATTAAATATAGCAAACAGAAGTAAATGGTAAAGACAGCTCAAACATACTGAATAGTAATTGATTCATCACAGAAAAAATATTGTTCAGCGAGCCATAGAAATGTTTGCTATTCTCGTCATACTACAGTTGTATTTGACTAAAATAAACAACAGGTTTACTATTAAAAAGATTGTTTTTTATTTGGTCTAGACCAGACGTAACATTGCCTGAATCGGTTCTATAAAAATGAATCGATCAAGCGAATCGACTCGCTAAATGAATCCTCTCGGCGCTAGAGAGACACAGGGTGTGTGCTGTGATCACAACAGAAGCGGTATTATTGTATTAAACATACAGTGTCTTAACCATAGAGACACTGCAGCCTCGATAGTACTTTCATAAAGGCATAATGGATTTTTAATAAAACGAGGAGAATCATGTTCGTGAACGCGGCATTACACGTTATTTCTCTATTGATGGGATTTCACATCACAGGTGAGGCTAAAAACAATATCGATATCGATGTTTGTTTTAATTTCCTCATTTGCTACTGTAAGAGTTAATTCGACGTTTATTTGGCAAATAATGCACATGATGTGTGTTTAATTATATGGGCAATTGGATCATTTGAAGGCTATAAGGAGTAAATAAAACCAATTTTATGTCATTGAAATAGTGAAATATGCGAACCTTTATTAGACAAGCAAATGTTTATCGAGTCAACATTTCTTATCAATGCTTAAATTAATAAGAATATCACCTATGCACAGTCATTTCTGAAGCTCAGATCAGGTACAGTAACAGACAACGCAGATATTCATTACTTTATTGTAGCCGATGTCTCGCGCCTGTCATGCTCACAATTTATTTTGAGACTGCAAGATCATTCTTGATAATTTGCAGTAATTATTTATTAAGGCTGACTTGAGTGAGAGTTTTCTTTCTTTTATCATACTGTTCTCCTAGTTACATCTAAACCATCAACGATATACAGTAGATAGAGTTTGGAAGGACATGATGGTTAGTAAATGATTAAAAACTTTACATTTTGCAGTGAATTATCCCAAAAGGAAAAATGTAATTTTTGGGTTCATCAACACTTTTCATCAAATTTATCAAATTTATAATAGATATTAAAAGTACTTCATGGAGCCATATGCCAATTAAGAACCTTTATTGAGTGAATGCCATTTTAATTGGATTCTCAGTCTTCTAGTTTTCTTGGCTCCAAGTGGTCCAAGGTTCATTTGTATTGGACATAAAAATAATTTCCTTTATAAACTCACCGGTCAGTCAGATTTAATTACAATGTTGAGTTATTGAAGTTATTCACTTTGAGTTATTGAAATGTTTTCATGTGCATATTTACAAAACAAGACTACAAAAGTTATATTTAATATGGGATTTAATAATAAAATATATATTATAAAATTTACTGTTGTGGCCCTGTTGTGAAATTGGTTTAAACAGTATTCCAGTCATTATAAAGTAACAGCTATGACGTGAAACTCTTGTTTCAGGGGGCATTACTGAGGACGATGAAGTTTATCAGAGACCGCATCGACGCATAGCTAATGAAATGACTGGCCCCGTGCATCAGCACTCGGGTGTCCACAGCCAGGGAAAGGCTTTGGGATTTCATGGGGAATTGCTTCAGACCCAGTCCCGTGGTCGGTTGGCCAAGCTGATGCCTGCTGTGTTTCTAGAGTCCATCCAAAGAGCTCCACAGAGGCAGTCAGGCATTAACTTCCAGCAAAACATCGACCATGTGGGGAACAAGCCTGTGCCTCCCCGCCACACGGTCACAATGGTGAGACCCTACACACATTAAGATTTTTTAGTTACTTTAAAAGAAGCCAGAGGTGTCAAATTAAAGGGGAAGTCCATACACAATTTTTTATTCTGTCATCATTGAGACTTTCGTTCATTTTCAGAACACAAATTAAGATCTTTTTGATGAATTCTGAGAGCTTTCTGTCCCTCCATTGACAGCTACGCAACTACCACTTTGTCGCTTTAAAAAGTTCAAAAAGAGATTGTAAAACTAATCCATATGAATTGAGCGGTTTAGTCCAAATTTTCTGAAGTGACACGATCGCTTTATATGATGAACAGATTTAATTTAGGTTTTTATTCACATATAAACATTGATCAGCGAAACATAAACAGAAGATCAACCATACATGCATGACGCTCAAAGATCAAACCTCATGATGAAGCTCTCAGGTTTCATCAAAAAGATCTTCATTTTTGTTCCGAAGATGAATAAAAATCTTACGAGTTTGGAACATGAGGATGAGTAATTGTGAGAGAATTTTCCTTTTTGAACAAACTAACCCTTTAATTTGAATCAGTTAAGATGAGATTATTTTTGCAGCATATTTTTAAAGACGTACACACATACAGTTACCTGGACATGCCTTTTATGTAGTGTGTTTGGTGGTTCTCTCAATTAGCTTTCTCTGTTTAGAATGAGAGTCATATTTTCCCCTCTTGGTTTAGTTTGAAGTAAAAAAATAAAATAAAAGAAACATTTGGTATCAGTATTTTCTGTAATGATCCTTGATACAATGTTAAAATTGCAAGTGTTCATCCTTAATTCCAAACATAAACCTGAGTGTCACTGAAACAAGCATGTGACTGACTAGATCAAAACCAGAAGGTGCCAGATGTGGCCATGCAAGGTGCCAGCAATGTTACTAGGGTGTTTTGGGTGTTTGCTAGGTGGTTTTTGTGGGGTGCGTTTGATGTACAATGACAATGCACAGTGAATTCTGCTTAAAGGTGCATTGTGCAACATTTCATGTTAAAAATACCTGTTCTTCTAACCCATATATGCTTAAAAATTGCCTGATGGGCTGAATGAGCCCTTCTCTGATCAGTGCGATTGCCTCTATAATCATGGACAGTAAAATAAATAAGAGGGATTCGGGACGGATTTGAGACTGTGCGTGACATCATGCGCGTTCAGGCTCGCCTGGCTATCTCTGGCAGATTTGTGTATTCGCCGCCATTCTCTGTATCAGCGAAGACAACTCGAGCAACAAAACTTTAGTCAACTTTTCACAAAAGTAGAAGATGAATTCAAAGAGACCGGCTTGTAGTTCATTCCAAACCCCAATGCAAACTCCACGTAAGACAAAGAAAATAAGACTTCTGTCTAGTTCCAAGCGTCGGAATAAGACGAGAGTCAACATCGGGAAGGCTTGGAGAGATCTCCGGTCTGCTCTAGGGCTCAAACGGATCCTATACAAAGTAATAACTTATATTGTTCATGAATGTGTTTCCATAATAATATAATCATAAGTGGATACAATTAGCACATAAAACAATTAAACATGGAGATAGAAGGAAACAAAAACCGAAGTTTTCTACTTGCCCCGTTTTCCCCACACACACAAACATAAGTGTGTAATTTACTCAAATGCCTTTCCTTTCATATATTTAAAATGACTTATATTGCAGATTTATAACTTTATTACCTCTAAAGACATTACGACTGTAACAAAAGATTTGTGCGGCTGATGCTCCTTTGGTTATGAACAGCTCGTGCAAGCGTGCGTGTGCACGGCCGCATTAACCATAGGGCTAGGCGGGGCTAAAGCCCCGGGGCCCGAGCAAGGAGGGGGCCCGTGATTGGCTGTGGAGCAGATACTGCAAGCCATCTGATTACCAAAGCCTTACCACGCAACGCCTCCCACAAATTAGCCATGTTATTTAGTGGCACTTTGCCTTATATTCCATGCATTATCATGGAATCATTATCATTAATAGAGACGTTCGCAAAGACCCGCCTTTTTAGGCTACTATGTGACGAGCCACGAGCCAGGCGGCTCTCAGCGAGTCAGGCACATCATGTTCTCATGCACTCACGTAGTGAAAAATACATCGCGGGAGACAATTACAGGAGAGAGAGTTCAGAGCAGCTTACTGTTGATATGAAACAAAGTCTCAACTTTCAAATGTTGTCATTTAAGTAATTTAAACAATACCGTTTACAGTTAATCTACTGACAGCTTTGTTGTCGGACAAAGTTGCGTATTCGGCGTTATGATTGACCAGGTCACCTGTCAATCAAACCCCTGTGGGCAGCAGGGCATGGTAAATTGAAACGTCAGGTTTTAATTTGATATGACAAATACATTTATTCTATATTTAACTTATGAACGATCGTCCTGCTGCTGCACATTGGCCTATAGATGGCTGCCTGCGCCTTATTAGAATATGCATCAACCAATAAATCGCCTTTACTCTTCACTTCATTCTAATCTAGTCTATTCTTAAAACACAGCGTCATCAGCGACCCCACAAACTTTCGGTAAGTTTGAATATTAACTTGATGGATGTATAATTTTGCTTTTTGTGTTTGATTAAACTCTATATTCGCCTAAAGGGCTGGCGAGAAATATTTAAATTTTGCTGCGCCATCATGATGTAAGTTTATCATTTAAACGCCTTTTTAAACATTATGGTTTTGGATACAAATTATTTCAAGCTGCTCAGGCACAGTGAGCAGCGGGAGAGAATTCATTTTGTAAATATTCATTTTGAGACCATGGTGAACTTGAAGCGGTTTTGCACAGCGCACTTAAATCCGACTCTGAGGTCTCGAAGTGACAGACGCTGCTAATAAAGCTGCTGTCGCCATGTGTGTCAATAATGTTAATCAAACATCAGAAAGAAAGTAATTTACTGCCTTTGACTGAAATACTTTTGCAAAATTAACAAGAATGAATGTTGAATTAATAGTGAAAACCATGTATTGTATATTATATAATATAATATTATTCAGTGCTTTAAGTTTTTCATAGGTCAATTTATTGTGCCTTTGTTCTATTTTAATTTGTGACTCTTGTCATCAGTAAGCTTGAGATTATTTTCTTAAGCTACTATTATTTTTTTGTGATATTGAAATTGGTCACAATAATTATGAAATTTTAGTGGCAATACATTTTGATATGATAAAAAATCGTGTTAAAAGTAACATAACTTAACTGTGAAGTATATCATAGATGGATAAAATGACTCGTATAATAATATAACATTTAGCTCATGTAGTTGGTGACCTAAAGTGGTGGGGGGGCCCTGCAGTAACTCATAGCCCCGGGGCCCAGTGAGCTCTTTATACGGCCCTGTGCGTGTGGTCCATGAGCGTGCACACCTCTGGTTGCAGTTTTGCTTGTCGCCAGAGGGGGCATAGTTCTGCAAAAACTCAGAGACTTGCGCAATGCACCTTTATACTACAATTAGGAGAAATTAACTAGCCAGTCACCACTTTCTCTTGAAACTGTAGTGACTTTGTGACAAGTGACATGTTGGTTTAAAAAATATAGAATCATCTTTAATGACATCGCGTCATGAAGGAGTAACTTCTGCTCTGTCCTCCACCGGCTCCTCCCTTTGGTCAGTCGATTCTGCTCCACTTACGCTACGGATATACAGGACATCCGCTATGTCCTTTTTCCCCTATGGCTGCAGTGGACTCCTTTCTCCCTTCAGCATCGCCTCTGTCCTCGGTCTCACCGCCATCACCTCATTGTTTGGGTGATCTGGCTCCACCCATGACGCTTCGTCGCCACGACATCGCCTGGGTCGCCAGTACCAGCGATGTTGCTCATCACCATCGAATCTCCGTCTGCGCTATTGGATCCGGGGCCCTCGTCTCTGTTGGTCGTCCCCCAGATGTCGAAGGCCACGCTTTCTACATCAAGGCTCCTCCCGCATTCGTCTCGACTGTGGGCTGTCGGCTCTGGGAAGCTCTCGGTCTGCACCATCGGACTTCCTCCACCTTCAACATCTGGGTCTCAACGTTCCACCAACACCAGCCCTTCACCCCATCCTGCCTCCATCCCTTCACTTCAGCCTCCCTGCATTGTTTCGCCATCTCCTCGTCCTGCTGGGAGGCATGTCACCATTATCATCATGGACTTTTAATTTGTTTTCATTCTAATCATGTGTTCCTTTGTTCAGTTTTCCCACTCCTCACTTTTGTTTCCACGTACAGACAACCCCCCAAGTAAGTTGTAAAGTAACGCATTACTTTTAAATTCACAACTAAATATCTGAGTTACTTAAGTAATACTTTGTTTTCCCATCTACTGTAAGACACCTCATGTCCCCATGATGAAAAAATCAAACATTGTTCACAATATGATCTACTATATGCATTTAGAAAATAGATTTTAACTTCATGTTGACTTTAAAGAAACAAGACTCCTCTCCTCTGTGATTTGCATGATTTAAGGTGTTTTATTTTAACTGGTAGTTTAGGTATATGAGTAACATCAATGAATATACTTGCCGTAGCAACACCTCTCATAAAAATGAATAGGTTTGACATTGAGTTTGGCGCTGAACATTTGGCAACTGTCTATACGTACCAGGATTAAATGATGTGTTTATGCGAGTACAGTGAGGAGGATGTGTTTTATGGTGGAGTGAGATGAACTCTTTCAACCCCAGAGCCAATTACACTAATGCACCTGATGCGAGACCTCTGGAAGCTTCCCCACTCCCACGAGGTGTCCAAAAAAATCAATCACAGCTCGCACATATCACCACTTCAGCGCACAGCACACCCGATGAGAGTCACACATTTATATATTTATTTGCTTTAATGCCGGCGAAGCTTAATATGGGATGTGGTCAGTACACAAAAGGTCACTGCAATTTGCTTGTCAAAACTAATGCAGGTTTGAGGACTACTTCAGTGTGGGTGGTAATTAAAGTCAACATGAAATCAACATCGACCCTGCTTATGTCATGATTGCCCTGTTTTCTGTGCTCGTTTTGTGGACTTTTAGTTTCTTCAGTCCCTCATGGTTTGTACCTGCGTTCTTTGTACATAGTATGACTCTTGTCTGTGTCCGAAATTACTCCCTATACACTTATATAGTGCTCTATTTGAGAAGACGAATTGAGTCTGTAGACTTATTGAGTCTGTTTCACTGTAGACTTATTCATTCCCATAATGGACATCTGCAGAACTTTTTATTCACTCCACTACTATATTAGTGGAGTTATGTAGGGAATAGTAAATAAAGGTATAGGGGGTTTTGGATACAGCTGTTGTATTTCCTATATATATACAGAGGTTAAATTGGGGCGGAGCGCACCGGAGCACAGCTCCGCCTCCTCGTGTTCACAACACACCCTGGCGGAGCTCCTTCAGCACCAAATATATACATTTTGTTGAGTGTATATAATGAAAGTTTTGAAATATTTGGCTAATAGTAACTCGAATTTGGTGCTGCAATGATTTGCCCATCGCAACGATAACTGATCTCCTCATCTGAGCTGCTTCATCACTGACCCGCTCGTCAATGTCAAAATGTTTGAGTCCAATCAAAGCAAGTGGGATTTGTGTTCACAGAAGCACAAGCGAATCCCACCGCGACGCTTCAAGTTTCAGTAAACAGGCATATTGTAGGCTGTGCGAGATAAGATGCATGTAACATTAGCTAATAAACAGCTGTTTATCAGATAGAAGTTTTAAATGATCGACATAAATAGGCCTACTGTATTTTCCGCACTTTAAGGCGCACCTTCAATGATTAACCTATTTAAGAACATTTTTCATAGCCTATATAGGGCACATCGGATTATAAGGCGCATAAGATACTGCAGTCAAACCCTTGACTGGGTTTGCGTTATGCATCCGCTTACATTAGATGTGCTAGAATGTAGCGAGTGCGTGGCATCGGAGGCGAGGCGTTTATTCAGTAAGCGTGAGCGCACTGGGGCGGGCACAGAACTTACATTCCTAGCCTGACTCATATGAGTATTCAATGTGCAGCGGCTCGCTGACAGCAACAGGTGGCTGTTCGGAATGAGATGACCCGGTTACTGTGAATGGGGAGCGCTTGGACATTCTGTGACACGCGAGCAGCACCGGGGACAGTGTGTCTGTTCGTGTGTCTGAGTGAGCGCTCGTGAGCGGAGACACACATAACCTGATTTATACGAGGTTGATCTGGCGGTGTGACAAAGCAGGCATAAGATGGACACGAGCGCGAGTTTGCGGGCGAATTTAAAGGAGAACTCCGGCAAACAATGAACCTTTGGTCTAATAAAACATCGGTACCTAGTCAATCGTTCTCTGAGATTTGTTTTCATGATAATCGAATGTAAAGAGTTTTATCTCTAAAAACTGTTTAGTGTATAATGCTAGCACTGGGGGCATTGACTAATTAAAAAGAAATCGCTAGTTTATACCACTAACAAGGCTCAAAATAGCCCCACACTAACACAGTAACATAATGAGTGTCCATACATGCAAAACGAAGCATTGAGAACTTTGTAAGTGTACAGACCGTTTAATAAGAAGATACGTTATAAAGACAGTTCACTTCATGTATACAGACAGGAGCCATCTTAGAATATAGTCTCGATAAGTCGATTCCATACAGTTCAGAAGTTCGCTGAACTTCATACAGTTCAGCTCACTCAGCACGAACGTTCGGGGATTGACTTATCGAGACTATATTCGAAGATGGCTCCTGTATGTATACATGAAGTGAACTGTCTTTATAACGTATCTTTTTATTAAACGGTTCTGTACAATCTGTTATCTGATCAGGAAAACCAAAATTTTCTTGGGGGGGCATACCCCAAACCCCCTAGCAAGATAATTTTTTACAACTTTTACAACTCCGTGTACGGTGTGATCAAACAACAAACTGCCAAGGAAATTAGCCCTAATTCTTTTAAATCAACATAATATTTTCAAACATGTTCACTTTCATACATTTTCCGTGGGTGAAATCCATTGCCTGATTTATAAAGTACTTCTCTGTTTAAATAAATTACACCAAAGAGGAAAAAGAGCCTCTTTGGTGTAAAAACACATTAAGTCATTTTACGGAGCGAATTTTGAATGATGACCATTCACCATAAATAAGGGCTCCCCCTCCCTATAAAAGCCAATTTAACCACTGATATATATATATATAATATATATATATATATATATATATATATATATTTATTATGGAGGAACCTAACCCTTAAAAGGAGGTTTGATTTCAGGGTTGACCCCAACTCCCAAACATTCCAGCATTTTTCTCCGTATAATGGACTTCAGTGGGAACCAAACAGTTCAAGGTTCAAAAGACACTTTCAGTACAAACTGTTTGCTCATTTCAGTGAAACGATTGCTCATTTAATTAATAAATAACAAAGTTTAAGTTTTATAAGCTCAAATGGTCTCCTTGCTCTGTACTGTGACGCACGTTTGTGACTCTCCTGTTCGAACTGGTTTATCTAAATGAACAAATCTTTTTGGAAGTCATTTGGTTCATTCGACAAATGAAATGAACGAATTGACTCACGACGTGCATCGCAGTACAGAGCAAGGCAGCCATTTGAGCTTATAAATCTTAAACTTTGTTATTTATTAATTAATTAAGCGATCGTTTCACTTGATAAGTCTCTTATTCATCGTCTGGAATCGACATGGGGGTGAGTAAATTATCAGCAAATGTTTTTTGAAAAGTGAACTACTCCTTTAAAAACATTCCAGCATTTTCCTCAATATAATGCACTTTAGTAGGAACACTTGATAACGATTCGTTTGTGACTCTCCTGTTCGAACTCCATCAAAATGAACAAATCTTTTTCCGAGACAATTTGTTTGTTTCGTTCGTTGAATGAACCAAATGACTGAGATTTGTTCATTTTGATGAACGAGTTCGAACAGGAGAGTCACAAACATACGTCACAGAACAGAGCAAGGTGAGCATTTGAGCTTATAAAACTTAAACTTTGTTATTAATTTATTAAATGAGTGATCGTTTCCCTTGATAAGACCCTTATTCATCGCCTGGAATCGTTTAAAGCCCTTTGAACAGTTTGCAGTTTGTACTGAAAGTGTCTTTTGGACCTTAAACCGTTTGGTTCCCACTGAAGTGCATTATATGGAGAAAATGCTGGAATGTTTTCATAAAAAAACCTTAATTTCTTTTCGACTGAAGAAAGAATGACATGGACATCTTGGATGACATGGGGCTGTGTAAATTATCAGCAAAAGTTTTTTCAAAAGTGAACTACTCCTTTAAGGCAGAAACACAGGGCAAGAAAAAATGAGCAACTAAATAAGACACAGGTGAAAAACAATCAGTAACCATATCAGTAAATAAGGCCTGGGACACACTAGATGATTTTTTTTTAATCTTAACAGATTTTAAAACTGAAAGAAACAGACATAATGACAGTTTCAACAGATTTGTAGAATTATAATCCTCTGAACACACACACTAGATAATTCAGCCGACTGCAAGACCACACACTAGTTGACTGTAATGATTTCACAGTGAGACGAGATCCTCTCCTGGAGCACGTTCAGTTTTACAGTGGAAAAACAAAGTAGAAAAAAAAAGAATTTGGGTGATCTTTCTCAACACTACACTTTCGTGGCATGTTTGTGGCTGCCAAAATTCAGTTATAGATAGGCCTACATGCAACATCCGGTAGGGGTTGCATATTTCAACCACTGGTGATAGAGACATTTTAAATGAAATTTCAATAGATAAATTCATGTCACACAATGAAGTATTTCTCCTGTACCTACACTACAGCTTTTTTATGCTTAACATTATATTCACATAATGAGACATATTTTGATTGTGTAGTTTACATGTGGAAGGTATATTTTAATCATATATTTATATTGTTATTATTGTTACAATCATTATATGTAAAATTATTATGTGTTTTAAATATTTAATCTTTGAACTGTTAAACTGTACATTCATTTTTATCATTAATAACCATATAATTGAATATTTTTTCACTCTTGGGTCAAGTTAAAATGTTATTTTTTTATGCCTAAAACAGTGATAATTTTGTAACATATAATTTATTTAATCTTCAATTACTGTTTTACACACACATCCTTACTAATTACCAATTTGCTTTTTTACTGTTTTTAATGGAAATGTGATTTTGCTCTGCTGTTACGAATTTACTGTGCTGCCTCACAGTAACTGACATTGTGAAGTTAATTATCATACAGTAGGCGTTATTGACATATAAATGTGGTCATGTGTTGATGTTCATCTGTCTGAGACCTGAAAGCTGCCGAAGTTGTCACCGCTCAGTTTCAATAAAAGCTCTTTTCAACTTAACTTCATTTCATTGGTTTCACTGTACAATAATCTTTTCTCAAAAGATCAAGGAAATGTGATTCATTATAAAATGAGGCCTACTGTGTTGCAAACGTTTAATCTTTCATTACATCACACAGGGTTGTCCCTGTTCTTCTGCCTCTCTCAGTTCCCATTGCGGTTTGGAAGAGAGACAATGAAAGATTTGTCTCAAAAGTTATTTTCTGATTTTTGATGTCAATGTTCCACTGTCTGGAAGATCTGAGGCTATAGCTTCTGTTCCCACCAGCAGAGGGCACAATCCCCAATCACTCCTGACCCTTATTTCCTGTAGACCTGTGTAGATATGTAATTTGGTAACAATTAATATGAAGTCTTGTTAGTTTAGGTGCAATTCTAAGCATATATACAGTATATATGTGCTATTTTCAAGAAAATCTAGTTTATAATGTCGATACAAAGGTCTATCAACAAATAAAATAAAAACATTATTCTTTTTTGAAAGTATGACCATTATCTAAAATCTTCATGTTATTAACTGTAACTAGGATATAGGATAGATTCATTGTGTACCATATATTTTTGCATGGGCTTTAAAACAGTTCTGTTGATTCTAAATATCTTATAAAGGATATTGTTCATACACCATTCTTCATGTTTTTAGGAGGAAAATGATGACATAGAACTGTATGTGTCATCTGTTGGAGTTTCAGAACCAATGGCCCATGAGGAAATGATCCAGTTGCTCAACATCAACACCCTTCACCACAGCTCTGGGCCGCTTGCAACCACTGAGGCGTCCACTGAGGTTTGTGGGCTAACTGCTCTTGCACTGAGTTACAGTCAGCTGTAAAACTACAAAACATACAAGTCAGTCATTACAACTCTTGGTATAGTTATAGTATGTTAATGGATATGACAATCTTAAATTAATTAATTTTGTCTTTTTGGACTAAATCTATAAATGCTGCTGCAGAGAAAGTGTGGACTGTGAGCTGCTGTGAGCATATATATGTTATACAGAGGTGTGTTTGAGTTAGTGTGTGTGATTATTTTTATTTCAGCCTGTTTTTTTACTCCTTTATCATCATGCACTGACATATTAAGTGATGTTTTAAATCAGAGACTCATGTTGAGCAGCAGTGTTTCTGACCTCTTGTGATCGGATCAGAAATATTTATTTATTTATTTATTTTTGCCATTTGGGATCTTTTTAAATATATATTTAAGAATAGTTATTGCTATAATATATTTCAAAATATATTTACATAAACATCAGGGATGGAATTTAGCACCCGCCACCAGCCAAATGCGGGTGATTTTGTGTTGTGGCGGGTAAACTCACTTCACCTACCGGCCACCGTGGCGGGTAAATAAATATAGCATACTATGTTTCACCCAGATGGCGGACACTTTTAGAGGAGGCACACCTTCAACACCCACGCGCTTCTTCCGTCAAGTCTCGATGAGGGAAGAAAACGTGGGAGTGCGAGGGGCGGTTTGCCGTCCAAAGAGAGAGCTAGCCGCAAGCGCATGGTGTATTTTAGGGCGGGTAGGTCTCATGTAGCAAAGAGCTAGCCGCGCGACGATCTAGTCATCTACCCGCGCGCTCTTCCCTCGAGGCTTGAGCGCGAGAGGTGGGAGCTAGACGCGAGAGCATGATGTAAATATGACAGAACTATGTTGTTCCTAGAGTCTCTAATCACTAAAAGTCCCCAAACTCTCCACGTGAAACTGCGGTCTTCTGACCTTAAATTACTATTGTGTCAATTGATTTTGATTAATATGCGCGAGGGAGAAGAGAGTAAGACAGCGCTCAAGTTTGAAGATGTGAGAGTGCTCGCACGCGGCCGCGCACTCCGCTCTCTCTCTCTTTCTCTCTCGTTTGCGCCCTGTCAAGCGCACCAGTCATTCTTTTTTACAGCATTCATCGATCAAAAAAGCTTTGGCGACGCCAAAAAACTGACGATCTGATGGGTTTTAGAAGATTAAATACAACCCGAAACTATTAAAAACCCAAAAGCTGTCGCCGACAAAAGAGACAGGCATCATTTGGGACTTTATTATTTAAATTTTACAGTACTCTCGCAGAGAGAGCAACCTCCAGCATAGAGTGCAGTTTAGCATCGGTTCAGTTTTTTGTTTAATCTGCCCTACTAATTTACATAACGAAATGTATATCAGTTATGGTTTGTGTGTGTATAAGAGAGAAAGAGAAAATGTGAGTATTTCATTGAGACTTGAGATTAAATAAACTGGTTTTGTAGATCTTGTATTAATTTTCACATGCAGCTACACATTGTCGGTTAAAGAACAAGAAAGTGGCTGGTAAAAACATTGAGTGGCTGGTGGACTCTAGTACATTACATTTGCACAAGGAAGGAAACATTTCTCAATTGAGAGGGGCCAGACTCTATAGTCTGGCCCCTCTGAATTGAGAAATGTTTCCTTCTCTGTAGGCGGGTGTTAAAGTTCAAATCTATTGGATCTGCCCAGAGTCACTCAGGATCTGCCATAGTCAATCGCTACGATGTGGTCGCGAGTGACGATATGTCATGCGCCGAAATGGTTGGAAACAACAAGTCCGAATGATCAGAGGATTATGTTTACAATAGGATTTCAGTCAACGAGAGCTGCAGGTTTTGTTAATGTAGGAACAATTATTATAATTCGAAATGTATATTTGAACACAAAGGACTGTGACATATTCATTCAAACGGTGGAAGCTGTGTCTAATCATTACAAATATACGCCTCTGTGGTCGTTTTCTCGATCTGCCGCAAATGCTGTAGCAGCTAGCTGTTACAGTGAATGATCAGTCTGTCTCTATCTGCAGATGTGTAATAAACAACAATTTTTCATATTACATCTTATTGTTTCTTAATTACCTTAATTATGGTCTTCAAAGTATGGGTTTTCACATTTTTGTTTATGACAATTATTAAAAAAAATCACAACCAATTTGTATGATTTAATGTTACAACATGTAAAACTGACACACCAACCTCCTGCACGAGTACACAAAGGGGCTCAAAATGTTCTATTCATCAGAAGAATCCGTAAATTTACTGTTGGGAATGTGAGCGACTGACATGACTCCTGAGCGGATCTTCAACAACAGTTTAGCAGCCAGGACTCGGGGCTTCCAAACACCGCAAACACCAGGCTAAACCGTCCGTCCAAAATGTCACGGTCATCGTGCACGAGCTGCCCAGCACAAACTTCCAATCTTTCTGCCTCCTTCACGTGGTCCTCCGTTGTGCAACAAGAGGTGAGACGATAACAATCCGGCTTTAAATCCTGTATTTTCGGCAGTTTCTTTTCCAACAACGGACCGAATAGCTTTTCTCACGTCTTTCTCCGCTGCCATTACTGAACTCAAACTGACGCGCTACATCAACGTCATCATTCTCAGCCACTCCCTCTATTCGCTGATTGGTCCTACAAAAAATTTATTTCTGGAAACCTAAGGATATGGAGCGGTCCCAGACGTAGTACTGAAGTAAAATGAAATTGAGCGGAAGTGCGTAGGAGGGCGCAGCCAGGCTAGGCAGGCATACACTTTCTCAGGGAATCTTGAGTAACCAGAGATGTTCCCTATCAAATTGAAACTTGCACTATGGGGTTTCAATATAGGACGAAATATGGGGAAGAAATGACCACTCCAACCTGCTGAAAGAATGAAGAGGGAATGTGAGAGCTGACATAAGGAGTCACAGTTGCCTGCTCCAGAATGGCTCTCCTGCCTAGGGCCAAAAACCCTCGCTATAGATACTCCATGGGCAGAGCTCAGGGTCTGGTATTATGGCCTTTCAGGGTACATTATAGCCCTGACGAATAGAGGACTCTGGAAAACCACTTCTCAAAATGAGAGGAGACCTAGTAACACTTTAAAACAATATCATCTAAGAGGCTAGCAGAGAGCCAATGATCTGATATAGTATCCAAGGTGAGCTCTAAGAACAGAAGCCTCAGCACGACGATCTCTAAAGCAAGAGGAGGCCTGCTACTTTCTACACTAAGGACTGCTTACCAAGGAGGCTCAAAAAGAGTCTGACAACTCCATACTGCTATCACCTCACCTTAGAGGCTCACATGGAGTCATACGACTTTGTCATGTTATTTTATGCGAAGCTGTAGGTAGTGGAGATCTCAGCATGACGACTCTCTAAATCAAGAGGAAACCTAACAACGCTTCCCTAATGGTGGTTCCGCCAAGGAGGCTCACAGAAAGCCATTCAAGCTGGCGTGACCAGCCAGATGGAGCTCTAAGAATGGAGGCCTTACCAGGAAAACTCTCTAAAACAAGAGGAGACCTAACTACGTTCTAAGCTAATGACTGCTTACCAAGAAGGCTCAACAAGAGCTCTACAATCGATACTGCTATCCAAGCAGAGCTCTGGGGAGCGGAGGTCTCAGCAGGGTGACTCTCTCTTATTCCACCAAAGACAGTTCCACCAAGGAGGCTCACAGAGAGCATACCACTCAGTTGTGAGCATTTCTGAACCATAACAGTGAGAATGTCTCAGGTCTGAGAACAGGGAACGAGACAATACGTCATTGACGCTTTGGGGAACGCCTCAAGCGTGACAGGTGTCTGAACTCGAGTATCAACTCACAGCAATCATGTTGACCGACGACAGCCCGTGCATCATCAGCTCGAATGATGAGCACGCAACCTGGATGTATTAAAATAGCGCCTTGAAACCATGGCAACATCCTATCGTCTGAAGGTACTGTTGCAGGCAGGCAATGGTAGTGAGTACTGTCTCATTCCATACGCTTTGAGAAATGAAATACCCAGTAATGCACAGTCATTGCCTGTCTTTCCGAGACACAGCCTCCGGAAATTGACTTGGAAAAGGCATCCAAAACTGAAGGCCTGCGAAGCTGGCAGAAACCATTCAGTTCCGGATCACAGAGACAGGATCCCCCAGATAGTGTGACTCAACTTCAAGAAACGACGGAAGTCGACCACTGAAAGCAAACCAAGAAAATTGAGAGAAATCTGCTTGTCAAATGCGTGTATATTAGACGCGTCGCTTACAGGTCTTAAAGTGACAGTAGCCCTAATAATAAACATGCAGCCGCTTGTCCTTAAAGGGATAGTTGACCCAAAATAAAAATTCTGTCATTTTTTATTCACTGTAATATTGTTCCAAACCTGTATTAATTTATTTCTTGTGCTGAACACAAAAGAAGATATTTTGAAGAATGTGGTTAACCAGACAGTTGCTGGTCCCCATTGACTTCCATAGGGAAAAATATACTATGGAAATCACTGGGGTACATCAACTGTTTGGTTACCCAAATTCTTCCAAATAACTTCAACAGAAGAAAGAAACTTATTCAGGTTTAAAACAACTTGAGAGAGTAAATGGTGACAATTACAATTTTGGGAGAACTATATTATTTAATGTTAATAAAACAAGAAAACACAGAGGAAATCACTGCTCTTGACTGAGAACTTTAATAGTAGCTTTAATAAGAATCAATGTATAATTTATACAGTGAAGACTATATTTGGCTTTGATTTTGACTTTTTTGTGGGGGGGGGGGGGGGGGGGGGCTCGGTATATTTTCCTGCTTTTTTGTCCTTAGTCAATCACATGCCTGAAGAGTGTGCAGAACCGCACCTGCCTGATCTGATGCTGTGTGCGCTCTGCCATTCAAGCGTAATGTTGTCTTAAGCGGCTTGGACGGCAGGGTTGAAGCTCCCTGAAGACCGACCAGAGGCGAGATAGTTGGCCAAAGTCTCGTCCACTGGCGCCATCGACACATACATGTGCTCCCTGGTGCAGCCCGCTGATGCAGATGAAGACGCGCAAAAAAATGTGTTCTTCCATGCCTTCTCATCTCAGAGAGGAGATCGGGAAGAAATGGAAGGCTCGTCGGGGCTGATGGCTTACGGGTGGGGAGGAATCGATCGTCCCAAAATACCACGAGCAGGTTCCTCCACTGGAGCTGCAATCTGTTGGTGGCGCGCCCCATAACGTCCACCAGCTCAGTGTACACTTAGATGGAGGGCTTAGATGGTTCAGTACCAACTAGACTGACGTCATCGGCAGCTGACTTCTGCCCGGCCCGAAGAGAACCAGTTTCAGACCCATCAGAAAGGACAAGAACCTCCTCTAAATCGACCTGTAACTCACCCTCGTCAGCTGCAGATCATCTGTGAGGTTAACGCCCCTCTCCAGCTGATCTGCAAGCCCCACAAGCTCAAGCACCGTTGAGCCTCAGCCCGAGCGGGACCGCCAGCGTGGAGTTCAGAGTTCTGTTGAGAAGTGGGATAGATGAGAGCAGAGAGTTCTGATAGAAAAACTCTCAAAGTTTGCCCAGGCAGAAAACGCACAGATCGTGTGAGTCCTCTGGTGTCAGATGCCTGTTTTTGACTGAGGCTACTTCTGTTATAATGGCTAGCCTATTACTGATCAATAAAACTGAAATTTAACAAAAAGAGCTAAATATTAAAGGTGGGGTTTACTGCTTTTTTTCTTTGCATGATTGTGTTTATAGGGTGCAATATAGCATGTATCCGTGGTTTTTCTTTTTTAAAAGTGTTATTTTTCATAAATTTCACCTTTATTGTCAGCCGCGCTCTCCTCTGTCCCCTGAACGACCGGTTCACTTCCTGATTCTATGAAAACACTCCCTCAGAATGACGTTGTGGGCTCAGATTGGTTCGTTTGGGCTGGTGTGTTGTGATTGGCTGACTTGTCGCTCACGTTGTCCGGAAGGTTAACGCCCATTAGCTTTACGGGAGACGCGAGCTCCGGTCCAGAAGTAAATATATGTTGAGACTGCAGCATCAGTTTGAGGCAGAATCAGACCGAGAAAGCCGCGATGAAGAGAGTCAAACAGAACCTCACGCACACACGGCTCTTAATAAAGGTTTCTGAATGATAATTTGCTATATTTTTTAACTTTATGCACGTTTGTTTTACATAATAGCATCTGACTGGCAACAATAGCAACTGGCTGGCTACTAATGTTATACTCAAACAGCGTTGGCAGGTTTACGTTCTTGATCAAATCGAAAATAACGTCATAAAACATATTTAACATGAAAAATACGTTTACAACATTAGTACTTATACAAAATTCAGGTCCATAATGTTTGTACGCGTTTGTCGTTGACACAAAAAAATAGCATAACTGCTAGCCCATAAAGCCTATAAAGCCAGCGCTGGCATTTTAAAAATAATAAAACACAAGGCTACGTCTGGAATTATACATGCAAATACATTTAAAATGATTAAGTCTTAGCCTACTTACAGGTTGTGTCCGGTTGTGTCTGCCTCTTGTTTTAAAGTTGGATCTGCTTCATGTTTAGTAACAGTTTCTTATTGAATTTTGAACTCGATGGAGATTCTGGAAGCTGTCTTCCGTAAAATGCGCAGCACAGAGAGCTAGATTACGATCGTCACTTTCAGGAACATAATCAAACATAAATTGTATCCATTGTTGTCGAAAGTACAGCGTCCGTGGAAGTTCGAACACAGAAGACCTGACATCTGCGTGAACAACAACACACTCGACGAGGAGCTGCTGAAATATGATCATGGCCTTTCCTGCATATTCCGGAGGGAGTGGTTGATGCAAATGTGTGGGTTAGTGACGTACCATAACCCAGCTGTAGTCCAAAACGAGTCGTTTTTGTAGGCAATTATACTTCCTGATTTTTAAAAGACATTGGCCCTCATTTATCAAAAGTGCGTACACCAAATTTCCAGCGTATACCTTGCGTACACCCAAAACCACGGTGAGTTTGAGATTTATCAATATGGACGTGGGCGTACGGCACGCTCGAATCCTCCACCAGCTCAGGAGGTGGTGTACGCACGTTTTGAGTTAGTGAGGAAATGCGCAGAAAAATTCCTAACACCACAAAACGCACTGACAAACTAAAAGATATATTATGACCCACTGTAAAAAAACAACAAAAAAAACAACAACATAGTAATTATAAACTTAAGTGTTTATTTTTGTGCAACGTGGACTTCAATGTTTAATTTGTGTGACTTTACCAAAGCATTTGATTTGTAAGCATATGTATTCCTTCAGTTGCGAGCCTGTGGACTTTACCCTGCAAGGATTAGCTATCCCCGGCAGGTGCGCACGGACTCGGTTTGGTAATGAAAGGCTTTCAATGACCAAAAAATAATTCAGACTGACAAAATAATAATAGGCCTAATAAAAAAATACATTCTTCTTCTTTTAAATGATAATAATAATACAAATAATAATAACGACATTCTTCTAAATAACAATTTAGGCGTCATTAATACAAATCATAATAATAATAAGAATATTACAAATTGTCATGCAATTATTAATGTGAATGAATGGTACTTCACATCACATCATCATCATCACTATTATACATGTGACGTGATTCGAAATTGAATGCTAATTTCAAAAGACGTGCTGTAAAATAATGCATTGTGATAGGTCATTTCGGCTCCACGTTGGAGAAGTGTCTCTTCTTTGCCGTCTTCTGTGTGTACATGGCGTAAAATGAGGGCGTGGGTGGAGCGGAGACTTGAATATATAAGGGCGTGTTATTCTAATGACGATTGTTTTTGGCCGCAGGATTTATCAATGGCAGGCATTGCGTACACCTGGATTTCAAAGGTACACACAGCTTCATAAATCAGGCGGTGAGAGGAGTGTAAGCATAATCTTACGCCAAAATATACACCCGTTTCTACGCAAGATTGATAAATGAGGGCCAATATCTCTGCTTACACTAAACTTTCAGCGCTGCAACTTTGCAGATACTGTTCATGCACCAACAGCAACATTACACACTATTTAAAATCAAAAAAGTGAAATCGCAGTAAACCCGCCCTTTAAATATATGTCACTATTCACTATTTTATATTGTGTATATTCTGTAATTGAAAAGTCATATTCTATTGCTATTATTATAGTATTATTAATAAACTATACTATTATCAATATTTGTATATGATTATACTATTATTCTTTACTATTTTATCTGCTGTATACTATTTGTTTATTTTATTGACTTAAACTATTTACTATTACTTCTCACTTTATGTTATAATTACTATTTGCATTGCACTGTATGCCCAGTTGTACCATAACATGTATTATCATAAAGGATCCATCAGTTATCATATACATGACAAGCTTGACCATTCTTTTATTTAAAAAATATATATTTTACAAGTCTAACTATCGATGTTTTAAATAACTAGAGATTAAACTTTTTGTACACCACATACAAACCACTAAAATCGGTTGATAAATGTAAAAACAGTTTGTCTTTATCCATACAAAACGCAGCTCACCCGTTTACTTACATTTGATACAGTGCAGTCTTGACCTCCGCAAAATGGCGGACCCGTTGACGTATTGCAGCAATCGCTCCAAAGTGGCCAATAGGGCGTCTATATATTTATTATGTCTATGTTCAGGATCACTAGAAACTCACAGGTAAGTGTGTTTGATCAGTGCTGGAGCTAAACTCTGCAGGACAGCGGCCCTCCAGGACCAAGTTTAAAAAACCCTACATTAAAGCATTTAAGGCGCTTTTTCTACCTGATTTGACCATTAAATGTCATAAAAATGTCTTTCCTCTTCATAACCCAGAATTCCCAATCTTTTTTTTTTTTTGATCATATAAACCACCATAACGTAATTAACGTAATTAATTTTTTTTTACATTACATTAAACCTGAAATTATATATATATATATATATATATATATATATATATATATATATATATATATATATATATATATATATGTCTTTGACACTAATATAAAGATATTGTTTGTAGAACAAAAATACCTAAGTAAGTGCAAGGTTGCATTTATAGTTTCAAATAAAATTTTTACTATACATTATGTAGATCTTTAATATACAAGTTCACTTCACTTTTTTGTAAATGCATCATATACAGTAGAACATAATATTTGATGTTGATGATGTTTTGTAATACATCATTGTCTTAATATAATATATCAATTATTTATTATTTATAGAACTATTGTACTGATTTTGCACTATTTTTAGCTTTTTTGCAGTATGACAAGTGCTTTTTAAGTACAGTTGTTTCATGTAAACGCTCCACTAATATGAGATCATTATTAATGATTATACAGTAAAACAACAAGAAAGATAATGTTTAAAATATTTTCTTATGTTGAATATAGCAATGTCTCTCAGGACCCTGCTGTCAACTACCTAAGGACAGGTGCATGTGTGTTGCAGTGCATTTCATCCAGTGTGTGTGTGTGTGTGTGTCTGTGTGTGGGTGGGCAGGTTTAGGGGTGGAGTCAGCCTTTTATGTAGCTCAATGTCAATGTCTTCCTTAAGATCACACTTGTTCATCCTTTCACTCAACCACAGTATAAATGCATGTCAGGTCTCTCAAAACTCATGTCCGATGTAGCATGCAGTGACATTGTTGGTTCTGGACAGTTTTGATTTTTTTTTGTATGTGTGTGTCTGTTTTTGAGCAGAAGAATGTTTTCAAAAACCACCATGAGACGAACAGCATCTGGGGTAAAGACGGATTCTACGTGCTGGTTATCTGTCTCACAATATTCATCATCATCTTCAGCTGTTTAATGGTACGTATCTCTCACAGTCTTCTGCCATTGTTGATTTGAATAGGATAGGATGCTAAGGGAAAGATTAATGAAATGCTCTTTATTATCTCAGGAAACCTAATGTTTTATTGATTTTGTTTAAAACTTTCTCCTAACATTCCTTTATAGACATAGAAAGAGTTTCAAATGTGTATAAAGTTGTCAAACAGTAAGATAATTACACTTGATGAAATGACAACTCGATGAGAAATGTTTAAGTTCGTATTGAGATCAAAAGTAGATGTGAGATTGCTGGGATCTTCTCAGGCAGAAACATCTGAGAAGCAGGAACCCTGACGTATAGTCTTCGTTTGCTTTCCTTCCGTCTCAGTGCTGTCTTGGAGAAACAAATAGGATATTAAAGAGTTCTCATTTGTGATGTTTGCCCATCCTACGGGTTTGAATATTCGAATTTGAATATTGAATTGAGTTTATTCTCTTGGAACGGTTCAAATACTTCCTGTTTCATGCTTGTCTCAGCAAACACCCTCGTGAAGTAAACACCAAACGGTTGTTAACATTCAAGTCTGCAGACACTGAAGGCACTTCTTGGGATTTTGATATACAGTGAGTAATAGTGAAGAAGACCTGAACAGAAGCAGAGACACAGGATATGATACAGAAAAGAGTCATTGCAAAACGGATGTATTGTGGCAGAGGAAGTCGCATGGCTTCCTCTGGTGGTTCAGCACTTTTAAAAGGATCAGCACTGCCATCTTGGTCACACCTGACTCCGCCCTCTGATTGGTCGACGTTTGCTCTTAACGTTTTAAGATCTGTCTTAACTCTGGCGATGACATCATCAGCATCGTCCTCAGAGCACCCGCACTCTCTTGCAGCGACCGACTGAAGAGCTTAAGGAATAAATACCACGTTAAGCTGTGAGCCGATCTCAATGACAGGGCTGCTGAAGCATTATTAGCATTGTGATTCTCTAAATACTAGGACAGGAAGAGTTTTCAAACTATTTATGATGATCCTTTTGCGGGTGGCACCCCTTTAAATTTATATTTGTATTTATATTGTGAAAGATCAAATATTATATTTACGGTAAAACATTATCTGGAAAAAAAGACGAAAAAAAAAATTTATATTTCTACCCACCATTAGCTTGGTGTTAGTTGTGAAAAGAAACATAACATTTTTGTGAAAAGAAACATAAAACTATGGCTATGTTCAGATAATAAAACTTGTTTAATTTCATTTCTGACTCAGTCTGTAGAAAGCAGTATGAAAAAGGTAATAATATAAAAATAAGGTAAAGGTTTACAACACAATTAAAATAAAAATATTAGTTGAAAAACTTAAACGGGAATTATATATGAAAATTTAAACTTAAATTGAAATAAGTTTAAGTTGAAGCACTAGAATTATTGACTGGAAATAGAGAAAACTAAAACTGGAAAAATTATAATAAAATGACTAATGCACATAATGTAATTACTAAAAGTAACATGAAATATAAAATTATAGCTAATTCAAAATATGAATTATACATAATAAAACTACAATCAAAAGTGAAAACATTAATTGTAACATTATATATAACTATTTATAATTTATTTTTTAAACATATTAATTTTTAATTTTATTATTTCACTTTTTTACACATTTTCCCCATGTTCACATGTACAACATGCAACATTCACAGTAACACCTTATAATAGTGTTCATTGATAATTCATTCATAAATATTATCACATGGCTCTGGAATACTTTGATTCTGATTGGTCAAGTTAGACATTTCTAACAATTTAAATGTACATTAACAAATAATCTGCATTAAACAACAGTATTTATTCAAATTAAACATTTTAAACTTGACTCTGTGACAGTGTGCATTGTGAAAGCTGTGTTTTGCCCCTGTAGGGGAGCCAGATCCATTTGCAAGTTTCATTAGATAATTTAAAAACCACATTAGTGTCCGGGAAAACAAACAGAAATAAAAGTGTTGTTTGTACAAAGGTTAATTTGATAGAAGTCAGCACTGAAACCTTGCCACACAGCTCATTATGATGATGAGATAGAGACCTCTGGTGGAAAACATAGGAATTACTGGATACAAATGTGAACACGTTTATTTTATGGTAGAAAAAAACATACTCACTCATATTTAAATAATTGCTGATCTAGAGCCATTGCTAAAAAAGACGTAAAGGTCTTTTCCAAATAGATACATACTTTTAAAACCATGAGAAAGAAGATGACTATGAATTCAATGATGACCCCCAAAGCAATGCTGTAATTGATTTAATCATGGATGCAGGTGTTTTAGGCCTTGTGCACACGGACTCGGTATTTTATTTTATAACTAGAGTTTTTCCTCCTGTGTTGAAAACGCGTCCAAATGAAAATCCCGTCCACATGAAACGTCTCGGTTCCGTATGTAACCCTCGTTCCCTGAGTAGGGAACGGAGACGTTACGTCGGAATGACGGAGATGGGGGTTTCGCCTAGAAAGCCAATCCTCTTCGAGTATTAAAAAACGAGCCAATGGCAAAGAAATGCCATGGGTCTGCGGAATTTGCATAGCGTATCTCCGCCTCACCCCGTGTATAAAAGGAGGAAGCGGACACAACCGCAGTATGTCTTCGCTGAGGAGCCGAGACTGAACTCAGGCATCTACCCAGCAGTACAGCGGAAGTGGCAGGGAGACGTGACCGTCTCCGTTCCCTACTCAGGGAACGAGGGTTACATACGTAACCGAAACGTTCCCCTTCGTAGTCACTCCGAGTTACGTCGGAATGACGGAGATGGGGGTCCCACGTGTAATCACGCCACCTTCACAGCTGTCTTCCAGTGCCCTGCGCAAGTCTGAACCCCTACGCACTAACTTACTGACGAGGAGTCCTACTTGACACAGGAATACCAAGGTACACTGGGGAGCATATCCCGGGGGAATATGCCGCAGCACGCCTACCCGTAGGGAGGACTTAGGAGTACACATACGGCCCAGTGGGCTACGTATGGAGAACACTGGAGACACCAACCCGTAGGGTGGCTGAAACCTTAACTCCAGGGATGGCAATGTGGCTTGCCGAGGGAAGACACATGCTCCGAGAGGCTTACAGTGGAAATACACATGTGGGGGTTACTTAGCAGGAACCATGCACACGGAGGCACCTCGCCGACGTCCAGGCAACAGCACTGGCGTCAGCATCAGCAGTGCTGGAGGAACTCAGGGCTTCAGTAGAAGGCTCAGCTGAAAAGAATCGCACTTATCCAGTCGATGGAGTGGAATGGCGAGCAAGCGAAGACACCTGAGCGGGTCCAGTACTGGCCGGGTGAGCGAGTACAAGAGAGGACACGGGCTCCACTCGGAGATTATAGAATCTAGCGAATGTGTTGGGTGTCGCCCAGCCTGCAGCTCTGCAGATGTCTGCTAGCGAGGCGCCATGCGCTAGAGCCCAAGAGGAAGCCACACTCCGGGTGGAGTGGGCTGTCACACCAAGGGGGCACGGTCGACCTTGCTGCTGGTAAGCCAAAGCAATGGTGTCCACTAACCAGTGAGACAACCTCTGCTTTGAGAGAGCCCTTCCCTTCTGGCTCCCACCATAACAGACAAAGAGCTGGTCTGAGGTCCTGAAACACCGCGTTCTGTCTACGTAAGCACGGAGTGCGCGTACTGGACAGAGCAGTGCCAAGGCTGGGTCTGCCTCCTCCAGGGGCAGCGCTTGCAGGTTCACCACCTGGTCCCGGAAGGGAGTGGTAGGAACCTTGGGCACATATCCGGGCCGGGGTCTCAGGATCACGTGAGAGTAGGCCGGCCCGAATTCCAGGCACGCTTCGTCAACGGAGAATGCGTGCAGGTCCCCTACCCTCTTGATGGAGGCCAGTGCAACCAGGAGCGCTGTCTTAAGCGACAGGAACTTAATCTCGACTGATTGCAGAGGCTCAAATGGAGGCCTCTGCAGGGCGCTTAAAACCACTGAGAGGTCCCAAGAGGGTACGAGAGGAGGGCGAGGAGGATTCAGTCTCCTTGCTCCTCTCAGGAACCTGATGATCAGGTCGTGCTTCCCCAGAGACTTACCTTCAACTGCTTCGTGATATGTGGCAACGGCAGCCACATACACCTTCAGGGTGGAGGGAGACAGCCTTCGCTCCAACCCTTCTTGCAGGAAGGAAAGCACGACACTGATCGAGCATCTCCAGGGGTCTTCTCGGCGAGAAGAACACCAGTTGACGAAGAGGTTCCACTTCAACGCATAGGCGTGTCTCGTAGACGACGCTCTAGCGGAGGTGATAGTAGCCGCCACCGCAGGTGGCAGGGTACTGAAACCTGCCTCGAGCCCGTCCAGGAGCCACACATGTAGTCTCCAAAGATCGGGGCGAGGGTGCCATAGGGTGCCCCGTCCCTGAGAAAGGGAGGTCCTTCCTCAGAGGAATTGGCCAAGGAGGTGCTGTCACGAGGAGTATCAGTTCGGAGAACCAGGTCTTGGTGGGCCAGTATGGGCGACCAAAATGACCTGCTCCTCGTCCTCCTTGATCTTGCACAGAGTACGTGCGAGAAGGCTCACTGGGGGAAACGCATATTTGCGTAGGCCCCGCGGCCAGCTGTGCGCCAGTGCGTCTGTGCCGAGCGTGCCCTCGGTCAAAGAGTAATACAGGGCGCAGTGGGATGAGTCGTGGGAGGCAAACAGATCTATCTGAGCGTCCCCGAACTGGTCCCAAATCAGCTGGACCGACTGGGGATGGAGTCGCCATTCGCCAGAGACTGGACGGAGCCGTGACAGCTCGTCGGCTGCACAGTTCCGAACTCCTGGAATGTGGATAGCACGGAAGGGACCTCAGGTGCTTCTGACTCCATAGAATGAGGTGGCGGGCGAGTTGCGACATACGGCGAGAGCGTAGACCCCCCTGGTGGTTGATGTACGCCACTGTCGCGGTATTGTCTGAACGGACTAGTACGTGTTGACCCCTGAGCAACGCAAGGAAGCGGTGCAGGGCAAGGCGTACTGCCAGCAACTCGAGGCAATTGACATGCATGAGGCGCTGGGGTCCTGTCCAGGAGCCCGTGGCTGCATGTCCATTGCACATGGCGCCCAGCCCGTGGCAGAGGCATCTGTGGAGACAACAACATGCCTGGAAACTCGCTCTAGGGGAACACCGGCCCGTAGAAAGCTGAGGTTCCTCCACGGGGTGAAGGTCTGACGGCAGGTCGGAGTCACTGGAACTCTGAGCGTACCGTGATGCCATGCCCACCTCGGGACTCGATCGCGAAGCCACAGCTGAAGCGGTCTCATATGAAGCAATCCGAGTGGCCTCGTCGCGGCTGCGGATGCCATATGCCCCAGGAGCCTCTGAAAAGTTTCAGTGGGACCGCACTCTTGCCCTCGAACTGTCGAAGACAAGCCAGCAGTGAGTGTGCGCGCTCTCTCGTGAGCTGCGCGGACATGGCGACCGAGTCTATCTCCATACCGAGAAAGAGATCCTCTGCACGGGGCAAAGTTTGCTCTTCTCCCAGTTGACCCGCAGGCCCAGACGGGCTAGGTGCCGGAGCACAAGGTCCCTGTGTTCGCAGACCTGATCTCAAGAGTGTGCTAGTATTAGCCAGTCGTCGAGGTAATTCAGGACGCGAACCCCTTGTTCGCAAAGGGGAACAAGGGCCGCCTCGACAATCTTCGTAAAGACGCGAGGAGACAGGGCCAGCCCGAATAGGAGAACCGCGTACCGATATGCCTGCCCTCGAAAGCAAACCGAAGAAACGGTCTGTGTCGAGGTAAAATGGAGACATGAAAGTAGGCGTCCTTCAGGTCTATCGCTGCAAACCAATCCTGGGGCCGAACACATTCGAAAATGCGTTTGGCCGTGAGCATCCTGAACGGCAGCCGGTGAAGGGTGCGGTTCAAAATGCGCAGGTCCAGGATCGGTCGTAACCCACCGGTCTTCTTGGGAACAATGAAGTAGGGGCTGTAAAACCCTGACTCCACCTCGGCTGGAGGGACGGCCTCGATTGCACCCTTCGCCAGCAGGGTGGCAACCTCCGCTCTCATGATCGGGGCATTGCCACCGACCACCGTAAAGCGGACTCCCCTGAAGCGGGGAGGAGACCGTGCGAACTGAATCGCATAGCCGAGCCTGATAGTTCGGGCGACCCAACGAGACAGATTGGGGAGCTCTAACCAAGCCCCCAAAAACTGATCCAGTGGAATCATCCGAGCCACAGGCGTCCCCCGGGGGGAACCGTAGGAGGGCGCGCCTCGGCGGCGAGCAGGCTGAGGCGTCTGTGCCGACGGCTGGGTGGAGGCAGCAGCTGGCCGTCGGGGCAGAATATGTTTAATCGCCTCAGACTGCTTCTGGGCGGTTGAGAACTGCTGGGCAAAGTCCTCAACCGCACCGCCGAAAAGGCCAGCCTGGGATATGGGGGCGTCAAGCAGACGTGTCCGCTCAACGTCCCGCATATCGGCCAGGTTAAGCCAGAGGTGACGTTCCTGGACCACGTTCAGTGGCCATCACCTGACCCAGGGAGCGTGCGGCCACTTTCGTCGCCCGGAGAGCGAGGTCAGTGGCGGCACGCAGTTCGTCGAACGTCCCCGGATCAGTCCCGCCCTCTTGCATATCTCTGAGCAGCTGGGCCTGGTAGACCTGTAAGGTGCTCATCGCATGCATGGCAGCAGCCGCCTGTCCTGCAGCTCTATAAGATCTCGCCACCATAGATGACGAGAACCTACAGGCCTTGGAGGGGTGCTTTGGATCACCACGAGAGGACGCGCTCTGCGGACACAGTTGCATCGCAACAGAGCGCTCCACCGCGGGGACCCCAGTGTACCCATGGGCAGCTGCGCCGTTGAAGGGGGAAAGGCGGAGAAAGCCGACGAGCGTTCACGGGAGGTCAAAGGAGCCTTCCATGACTTCGTCAACTCCTCATGTAGTTCCGGGAAGAAAGGAATTGGGGTCGGCTGAGGCTTAGCAGCGGCAGCCGCGCCCGAACACCAGTCGTCCAACCGCGAGCGAGCGGGGCAGGGCGGAGGATTCCACTCTAGCCCGATGCTCGCGGCTGCCCGGGACAACATAGCAGTCATTTCGGGATCCGACACGGGCAACGCTGGCACCCCCGAGGGAGGCAACGCAGCCGCATCATCACTTCCCAATGACTCCTGCTCGCCTTGTGATGCCGCGATCGACACTCGTGTCCTCCTCTGGAGCGCCGAATGAAACACGCGGACCTACAACACAACATACAAAACAACACTCGTGCCCATCAGAAGGTGACAGATATCGACCGCAACCCAGAAAAACACGGGCGAGACATCTTTAAAAAGACGCGCACCGTGCAGCTCTTTTAGGAGAGGAAGCTCTACAGCGCTGAGGCGACCAGGGAGAAAACACCGAGTCCGGCAGACCGCAACACAGACCGCAGGCAAAGTGAAGACTCGCTGGGTAATGCCGTCACACCAACACTGGAGAGCCGCTCGTCTCAAAGAGGTGAGTCACTATAAACTCAGATCTGTGGCTTGTGGAGTGAAGAGATGCTCTTGGCTCCGAAGCGAAAATATACTGCGGTTGTGTCCGCTTCCTCCTTTTATACACGGGGTGAGGCGGAGATACGCTATGCAATTCCGCAGACCCATGGCATTTCTTTGCCATTGGCTCGTTTTTTAATACTCGAAGAGGATTGGCTTTCTAGGCGAAACCCCCATCTCCGTCATTCCGACGTAACTCGGAGTGACTACGAAGGGGAACTGCAAAAACACGCTATCAAGCGCTGTATCTTCCTGAGAGTGCAAGTTGTTTAGATTGAAAGTAGACAATAAAAACGTGTCTGAAATTAAGATACATTACAAACTGATTTGTTCCTTCTTTGCAAATGTCTAGAATTGCTTTTACATCAAAAAACTGTTTGGAAATGGTTGGATGTAAAGTTTTGTGGAAACTGTGACGACACTACCAATTAAAAAAAATCATATCTTCTAACCCATTATGTTAAGTTTCATTTGAGAAATAGTTATTTGCAAACCTGACTCTGTAAAAACATCTCATGTTCTTCTGAAAAAGTTGCACATTTATGCATTTTTTGCATAAATGGACTGCATTTATATAGCGCTTGCACAGACACAATGGCCAACAAAGCGCTTTACATTTGCCCCACATTCACCCATTCACTCACTCGTTCATACACCAACAGCGATGTCAGTCATGCTTGATTGAACCACCAACCTTCTGGTTTGTAGACAACCTACATAACTGAGCCACTGCCGCCCCAACTTTACATTGTGCGTTTGGGTAATACTTTATTTTGATGGTCCCTTTTGAACACTGTTGATTATAAGTAACTTTGCAACTACTTATTTTAACCCTACCAGTATATTAATACTCTACTAACACTAGTTAGTAGACATATAGGTGCAATGACATGCAGTTACTTATAGTCAACAGAATGTTAAAGGGATAGTTCACATTTGAAATTAATTATTGGCATTTTTTAGCTTACCTCAAGGGCATGTAGGTGTCTTTGTTTACGCAGTAGTTTCAAGTAGGTCAAACTATTTGTGTCTATCAGTCATATAATGCATGTCTATGGTCACCACCTCAAAGAACATGCACAGAGAAGTTCAAATTAAACACGATTTAATGACTCGTAAATGTAAGTACACATTGATGGCCTAAGACATTGAAACGAGCGGATTGTGTGAGAAAACGAACAGTATTTATATTGTTTTTACCTCTTGTAACCACAGCCACAAAGCACCCTCGCCCTCAGATCACTTGGACATGGCTGTGGTTACATAGTAAAAATGATAAATAAATAAATACTGTTCGTTTTCTCACACAAACCATTCGTTTCGTGTCTTAGGCCATCGATGTGTACTTACATTTACGAGTCATTAAATCATGTTTAATTTGGACTTCTCTGTGCATGCTCTTTGAGGTGGTGACTGAGAGACAAAAACGGTTTGACCTAAAAATATCAAAAATGAAACCACTGCGGAAACAAAGACACCTACATCTTGGATGCCCTTGAGGTAAGTTAAAACATATCAACAATTAATTTAAAAATGAATTATCCCTTTAAAGGGACCATCAAAATAAAGTGAAACCTGAATTTGTACTACAGTAACTGGGATTTTATCTTAACTCTACTCTCATGTTCTATATTATTCTATGAACAAGCGTGTCAAAGTTTTTTTCTGTGATTTTCAAACAGAAATCAATTCTCCTGTAAAGCATCTCTAAAAAGACAATAGTAAACAGTCGTTATTCAGTTGAAATAAGTTCAGGGTTGATTCAGTTCTGTTCAATAACTGTAAAGTTCATCAATTGTGGAATGAGTTGAGTTCAGCTATAAAGCAGCTCTGGAGAAAACAGTGATATCCTCGTCCAGCTCAGTTCAGTTCTCATCCAAGAGTGCCAGTGCAGTTGGATTAATAATATGGAATATCAAGTGTCTCCAACTACGTAAGCCAGAGGCGACAGTGGCAAGCAACCCAAGTTCAGATATGGAGAAAAAAACCTCTGGCCAGACGAATGAACATGGTGTGATTGTGATTCCTGGCTGCATCACAAACCAGATTGTGGATTGATTTCATTCATACAGTCTGGGGGATACATCACGCCAGCATATGGAATGAGGAATAGTTGAAGCTGGTCGTAAGGTCTGTGCATCGTACTTGTCTGGTTTTCGTTGTTTTTAGTGAGGATCTGTGCCGATGACTGTCTAGTAGTCAATAAGGTCTGTACGAGGTCTGTTTTTAGGGCCTAGTTTTCATGGTCTCCACTGACATTCAGGGCTGTTGTGGTCGTCAGGGTGCAGGTTTCCTGTCTGGTGTACTACGGTAACCTCGGGATAAGAATGAGACAGATTAATATTAGCATAGGCCTAATATTACAATGTAACACACATCTGATGTCATGGGAAGTGTTCATGGTTCTACTTGAATTTATTCAGCCTAACAATCCTTTAATGAGCATGAATTATAGAAATGTGATGGTGTGTTATGTGTATGCCAGGTTAAAGAGATGGGGTTTTAATCTAGATGAGACAAGAGTGTGTCTGTCTCCCAAACATGGCTAGAAAGACTTTCCAGAGTTTGGGCACTAAGTAGGAAAAGGATCTACCGCCCAGTCGATTTTGATATTCTTGGTACTGGTCAGAATTTTTAAATTGCAGTGGATGTAAAGGATTATATGATAATATATAGATTTTTTTGCTGAAAAATCTTTATCACAGTCATCATCATTAATAGGAATGACAAAAATAATTTACTGTTTTTTTCTTTGTAAGATTTAACCTTAACTATCTGCAAGTAACTTTTATAAAGTAATATTTTCTTTCCTTAGGTGCTTTACCGAATAAAGGAGAAGGAATTTTTGGATCAGCAGCTTAAAGACCCATCCCCATCCACCCGGGACGTCCAGCTGGCACCCATCCCTGTTCATAGTGCTCAGCCTCCTTTGACCCTCAAGAACAGCATGGTCCAGGCCAACCAGACGTCCAAACCCAGTGCCACCCATTTAACCAGCAGTACAAGCATCCCATCCTGTAACATCAACATCAGTCAAACTCTTTCCAGCGTGACGACGTCAGAGCCGCAGTGCCCACCCAGCCACTCTGTGGCTGAACTCAAACCCAGTGTGTCCTCCACACATTCACCTTTTAGAATGAAGCCTGGTGGAGGCCTGCAGGAGCGGTAAGACTTATTTTGCGCATTAATAAAATCAAACAGTTATAATGTGCACCCTCATGTTGTTTCAAACCCACATTGTTGTTATTTTTCTGTAAACACAAAAAGGAGAATTTTAGAAGAATTTGAGGGAAAAAAATAAATAATAACAATTACTTATTGGCTCATTTTTCCTTTTTTTGTATAATTCTTTTTTTCTAATGTGAAAAATATTCTAATTGAATGTGTTGGATTTTAACTATGACAAGGTGACTGACAGGGCAGTTTAAATGGTAATTGGATGCACATAACTAAGCGAAAGAGCTGTCCGTTGAAAACGCAATTATTACCCAATTTATATACTCTTCTGCTACACACACATAAGTATGTACATATTTCTTCACAAAAACAGTACATACTTTTAGGTCATAGTATAAGTAGGCGAATTGAGAAACAGCATGAGGCTATAAAGTGCAATGACATATATGACATAAGTTTGTGTTTGTTACTGACCACACTGACCACCAGGGTTGTGGACTCGAAGTCGCATGACTCGGACTTGAATCAAATTTGATGACTTGCGACTCGATTTGACATATTCAAAGATGACTTGCGACTCGACTTAGACTTTGACAACAATGACTCGCGACTTGACTTCGGACTTGAGCCCTGTGACTTGCAAAGACTGGACCTACCTTCTAAAACGACAGATCAGAGTTGTAATAATCACTGATTGTAGTATAGCACTGTATTATTGATGCATGATCACAGCTCAGATTAGCTCTACTTTTGCACGTTTGGCACTGATCCAGAGAGCGCGTGATAGAGTGCGTTCAGCAGCACATGTCAGTTGTCATTTTACTGTTTACTTTTTCAGGCATTTAAATACACTAGTGTAGTACTAGTGAACCATTTATAATTTGAGAAAACAAAACAAAACACTGATTTCTAAGTAAGTTAAGCGAAAATAATAAACCTTTCAAATGTAATTTTGAGACATGTTACTTTTCCCCCACAACAAACGCACATTTCAGCCTATAGGTGACTATAAAGACTTCTCCCTGTTCACCAGCCACTCACTTTCATGTCTTTTGGGAGAAATGGATGGATTTACGTTACTTTTTGTAAATGACAGGCATGTAGCCCCAAATTAAGTATCACGTGACGCTTGATACGTCGCCTTGGAAATAGGAATGTTCTAGTACAATTACTGTCGCATTAACAAAATAATTTAACCAGGGACTCAATATTTTAAAATTAATGTGTAGCAAATCACGATTAATTTTCCCAATGAACAGTTTACTATGATTTTTTTATTTTTAAATCTGCATTGCCACTCTTCACATTCAACCAATCAGACAACCAACCAATCAACATCCACTAAGTTTGAATAAATATGATAATATTATATATTATTATATTATATCTTATTTTAAAAGCCTTCCTGATATAAATTAGTATACATTTCATTTACTATCGTAATTAACACTGAGACAGTAATTTGTGCAAAAAGCACTAATGACTTGTTTAAGACTTGAAGCTTAAACTTGAGGACTTGCAACTTGACTTGGACTTGTCTGTCTTGACTCGGGACTTGACTTGGGACTTGAATGCAAAGACTCGAGACTTAGCCTACTTGTGACTTGTAAAACAATGACTTGGTCTCACCTCTGCTGACCACACACCATCAATTGGTCACAACGCCACCTATTGATCAAAAGTAATAAGGACATTACAATTACAATAGGTGACATTCAAGTATTTACATGTATTTATTCAGCTATATTCAACCATGTATCAACATTTAAATAAAACACATGAAATTAAAACTGTCCTTGTGAAAACCCAGTCTCTTGAAATATTAATAATTTAAAAAATGAAATATGAATTATAATGAGTACACTGTTTAACTACAATGTTGTGAGATGACACTTTAGTTAATCATTATCCATGTTATATTAAATCATTATTCATGTTATATTAGATTGTTATATTAAATTAATTTTGCTATTAATTCCTAAATGAGCAATCATAAGTGTCATGATTAACACTCTTGCAGTTGTCAAAATCAATGTGATATCTATCATGGCTGTTTGGAGCAGCAGTCTATGTCTCCTGTCTATGTTTATCCATAGATGCAGATATATGGTATAAGACCAAATGCAGTTTTTCCTCAAATATTACTGTCATTTTTATGTCTCTCGCAGACGAGGATCTAATGTCTCTCTAGTGCTGGATATGAGTGCTTTGGGATCGGTGGAGCCTATAAGTTGTGGGGTTGTGACTCCACGAGAGCGTGTGACTCAGGAATACCTGCAGTCTGCCAGTTCGAGTCCTCTCACGGCAACAGCTTCGTGACATCACATTAAACACCCAGAGACTGCATGCGGAATTTGTCGTAAGTGACACACCAGTGCAACACAATACTTTTAGCATTAATTGGGTTCAACTTGACTTTTTATGTGTCATGGGAATTACAAACAATTGAGGTTCAGTTAAGGTGTGTTTCCTGATGTTGTCACGGGGTTGCTCCACAAAAGATGGCGACAAGGAAATTAGTGTACAAATAAGGTTATTTACTTTAATAGAAACAAAGGTATAGGCTAAATCCAAGAAGTTATAAGAAAACAGTGTCCTATACACAAACAACACCAGACAAACAACTGAGGTGATGGTAGCGGGAGAACCTAAGTGGTGATGATGGTGGGAGGAGCCGGGAGCAGGAGTAGCCTGTTGGTGATCCAGAGCACAGCCAGGATGAAAGCCCACAGCGGAGTCGACGGAGGGAGGAGCCATGGTGGAGACTTGGCTGACCACTCCCGGGGGATGACTAATTGAGATGAAGCCGATGGTAGTGGAGCCCAAGTCGAAGACTGGACCAGACTGGTGACACCGGCCAGAGTGCCTGAGGACTAAGGTGGAGCCGGTGGTACAGAGGACCAAGGCGGAGCCTGAGGGAAGGCAGAACCAGATGGAGCCAAAGGGGTGGAGAGACAGCTTGTAAGTCCATGCCGCAGGCAGGGTGATGTCTGACCAATCGGAGCCAGATGGATGAGGGAACCCGGTGGAGCCACAAGGACGATGGTAGGGAGTGAGGGATGTGCCAAAGTGGAGCCAACAGGTTGACAAACCGAAAAGAGTGACGTCATCAGCGGCTCGATGCGGATCCAGGGTATACACTGACCTGAGCGACACTGGAGACCAGAAGACCCGAGGCAGATCCACACAACTGAGTGGTGTTAGAAGAGAAGTCAAGGGGCTGAAGGAAACCAGTGGAGGTGGGGCTGACAGACTGGCTGAATCATGAGATGGAGGCGGGAGAGGGAGGCTAGGTGGGATCAGTGACAATGACACAGAATTATCTGGATCAGTTCGTCATCAAGCCCGCTCCAAAAGTGCATCTTTATGGTGTACTTGTCCCAACTAACCTGATGGCACAGTTTCAGTAAATCATCCATCATTCGAGTTGCTCCTCTGGGTGGATGGTGTCTGCTGAATAATCCATCTCATTTATTTTATTTTATTTTATTTATTTTTTTTGCAGTCTGGTGTTCTGTCACATAGAAGTTCTCAAAAGATGATGAGTAATATCGAGTTCAAATGATAGTGATAACTTATAGCTTATGTAGCGGGCACTTGGGGAAAGAAGGAGAGTAAACACGTAAGTGGTTAAACCCAGAGGGTGCATTTTATTTGTAGTGCAGTAGTGATGATTGAAGGAGTATCGGTGCTCTTGTGCTCCTGTGGTGAGAGTGCTGGAGAAAGTGGATTGAAGACTGCAAACTTCAGCCAGACAGCAGAGAGTTGACTTGAATGGCAGGGAGGTATGTCAAGGCTTCCAGGTTCCTTCTCATTAGTCACTTTCTGTAGGGAACCCACAGGACAAACAGACATTAGTGAGTGTCTGGGAGATCACAAGACCCACTTGGCCTTTCTTCACTGGCATTTATATAGCCCCAATGATGAATAGGTCGACGGCCATCAGGTGTGTGTTAATTGCTGGCCAGCTGCTCTGTATGTGTTGCCAGCGGCGACTGATGTAGGGATGAAGAGAGATAGCTGTCAGGTGTGTGAGTTGATTGCTTGTCAGCTGCTCTGTGTGTGTTGCCAGGGGCGACTGATGTCGGACCGATAGTAGTCTGCCACACTTACTAGTGATAACCTAATAAAACAAAACAAAAGGCAATAATACAAGAAGGTGTAAGATAACACAATGACGTTGTGTTCTAATCACAAACAACACCAAACAAACTGAAAGAACTGAGGGGCTTAAATAGACAACATAACAAACTTAATTCAAACAGGTGGGTGGGAACCAAGGCGACAAACTAAGGTAACATTTCTATGTAAGGAAAAGTAAAGGAAAGTGCAAAGGAAAATTAACTAGATAACTAAAGCAGGCAAAATAGGAATTGAATACAATATAAATTAAACCAAAACTGAGCATAACTGTGACAGATGTAGGATTTAATGGATGCTTTATGTTATATCTGAATGCATTATGCTGAAATCTATTGTAAGGCTGTACACTCTGAAAGTGCTCAAGTGTTGACCATTTCCATTATACTCAGCTGAGTGTGTAACCTTTTTATCCACAGGAAATTCCCATGAACTTTGTGGATCAGAAAGAACTGGATATCCCAAATCATGGATCAAAAAATAGATACAAGACCATTTTGCCAAGTTAGTATCTGAATTTCTACATTTTGTTGTTATTTGAGTTGAATCCTGCCATGGTATTGGTATCAACTACTGAAATGTAGGTATAGTGGCAACACTAAGTACATGCAATAAAAATAAATCGGTCAATAATTGGATTGGTGGCTCAATCTGACTGAAAAGCCTTCTTGCAAACTCATTGATCAATACAACCAAGTTCGACCAGAATGGCATTGCGATCGAATTGAAATGGGTTATGTGGTTATGTATGTATCTTAAAGGTCCACTGAAGTGCTTTGTATGATGCATTGACATAATTTACACTGACACAGGAAGCTAAGGCTGGGCATTTTGAATGGCCCCTCCCCCTTTTCAAATAGCCAATAGCATTTAGTTTACCTAAGTCGTAAGTCATACTTGACAGCACCATGGAAACGAATCCAAGCGCTGAAGATACATTGGATTCAGTTGTAGACGTGTGAATAAATTCTAGCCTTTTCATTCTTAATCAACGTACAGTTGGAAAATGGAATAAACTTGAGCAACCAATGTTTATCACTGGTTGTATGTCAAGCAGGGACATGTTTGTGTGCACTTTTTATGATTTCACTGGAACAAATTGAGAGTCTCCACAACAGCGAGAGATTAAACTACAGAGTGAATACTGTGTGTGTGAGCCACAAGAGAACACGGTATCCATGCCACTAATAGCAGCGCCAATTATGTAAATGCGCATGTGAATCATATTGCAAAGTTTAGGGTAAATACTGTGTAAACAGGACTCTCAAAATCTGAAATCAGACTGAATTTGGATTGACGAAAATCGGGATTCGGGACGGAAAATTTGGATTTGTGATTTTATCGCATTTTACAAAAACTATTCTGCAAATGTGGTTGTACTACCATTATTTTGAAATCAACATACAGTAGCATGGACTTTTTTGGGTTTTAGAGCAGGTAAACTATTTGCAGCATGTTAAAAGTGGAATGGTGACTTTTTAATGTCTCAGGGACCCGTCATGACTATGTGGACCCCTTTAAAGTTGGCTGCTTGTAGTTAGGTCAGAATGAACACTTTATACACTAGGTATATTTTATAGTCAGAATATGAGTCTGAAACTGCTCCATAGGGCTTTGATTATGAGGCGTGTCTTAAACGAACCAGGAAAAAACAACAACTCTGCACTCAATTGGGTAGTCTGTAGACCTACAACCAATCAGAGCAACGCAGTAAGTCAAATACTTTGCATAGCACAGTTTTCAACGATATAACTTACTTATTTTAGAAGTAAAATAACGAGTGTTGCTTCTGTTCTGCTTTTCATTACGTCCCATCTTCTTAGCGACCATCGGAGCCAGCTGATAAATTACACTTTTGCCAAATCATGTAGAAAGGATGGCAAAAATATCTTTCCAATCGAAAAATGCCTTGATTGCAGTTTTCTGTTCGTCTATTAAAATGAATGTGCTGTTTATTTTACAACAGACGCGACAGCGGAATCTATACATCTCAATTCTCCAGCTGCAGTCATCTTTGAGGGAAACCAATTAAGCGCTCTTTGATAATGTGATGATTACGTCCCTGCAGATCAGCTGTCCATCACCGTATAAAGCCCGCCCTGGCAATTTGATTGACCCATCCATTTTTTGACTGATCATAATTACTCCTCAATGGATCAAGTCCAGACCGAACTTCCTGAACCAAAAAATGTTGTGGGCGGGGTTCCGGCTGGCATCCAGGATAAGCATCCAGGGCAGTAGGCAGGGTTTTATAATCACAGAGATCCCAAAGGTGTTCCCAAATTTGAGGTAGTAAGGGGGGTGCGAGGGAATGCTACCTCAATAAAATTTTGACATTTTCACAATGTCCTGGAGATCTACCTACCTGCAAAGTTCAGATCCAACACACGTCTGTAATTACCAAGTGCTCCTGCAGATCTTAATTTGCTGGTTTAGTTGTGCTAGATCAGGGTTGGAGCTGAATTTTGTAGGAATGTACATCTTTAGGAACAGGACTGGGCAGCCCAAATCTTTCACAAAACTTTATCTTTCAACAAAACTGCAAAACTAGAAAAAATATCAACCTTTTGACGCGAATCTGGGACACCATTAAAATAAACCATCCGCTTGTTTCCGACTCTGGGATCCTTCTGTACAGAGATGCAAATCAGCTGTTTAAATTGAAACAATATTCACTTAAAATCTGACTTTACTGACACTGCTGGATGAGAACTGAACTGAGCTGGACCATGACATCATTTTTTGCAGAACTTTTTGCTTTATTGATGAAATGAACTAACAATTTAATAATTGATGATCTTTACAACAGTACTAAACCAACACTGAAATGACTTCAGCTAAACAACATCTGAAATGCATAATTTTCCTGTTATCACTCTAAAGCTGCTTTGAAACAATCTTTATTGTATAAAGCACTATATAAATAAAGATGACTTTAAGCTTGACATTACTTTTCACAACTGTGCATTATGGATGTTGAAGTTTCCCAATCTATTTTGCAAATGGGAAGACAATTCTCTCTGTTTCTCTAGTCAGATAGCACTGATTTTAGAAATTAGTTTTCACCTTTTCTATTGTACAGGCAGCCAAGTTTTATTGAAAGTTCATTTACCCTTTAATTATATACTATGTTTGCTTTATAAATGTCATCGTCTTGTGCACTTGTGGGCCACTGTACTATACTGGTGAATCAATTATAATGCAACAGAAATTTTCACATTTCATTTCAGATCCACATTCCAGGGTTATTCTGAAGACTAAGAAATTCGAACGATCCGCTCAGCAGTTACATTAATGCCAACTACATACGAGTAAGTTTTCAGTTACACAGTCACAATTTTTTCAATAGCCTATGCCAAAGAGCCTCTTAATGTTCTTCATGAGGTAACTTAACTTAAATCTATTACCATCAGAAAATATAAAGTGAAACATTATAAACAAGAAAGTTTACTTTCATGCCAAAGTATCAAAGAGTCTTGCTTTAACTTGGCTCTGATGGTGATTGATACCTAGTTCACCTCCATTATGTCATTATATCTGTTTAAGTTCAGCACTTTTTTATCCAGGGCTATCTTGGAGATGAGAGGGCCTTCATTGCCACTCAGGGTCCAATGATCAACACGGTGAATGACTTCTGGCAAATGGCTTGGCAAGAGGACTGCCCTGTCATTGTCATGATTACTAAATTGAAAGAGAAAAATGAAGTAATTTCAATTCAAAAGATCTACAATGCTCTTAGTATGACTAAATAGACTGTGTTTGCCCAAAGAGTTTGTTTTACTGTTTCAGAAATGTGTTCTGTACTGGCCTGAGAAGAGGGGGATCTATGGGAAAGTGGAGGTCTTCGTTAATAATGTTAAAGAATGTGACCACTATATAATCCGCTCCCTTATACTAAAGGTATTTGCATTATAAGTAAAAGTAATAATCCAAAAGAAATACTATTGTCAAATACTCTAATGGATCATATGTTTTGATTCCCTCAGCATGGAGGCCAGAGTCGTAAAGTGCAGCACTACTGGTATACCTCATGGCCGGACCAAAAGACCCCAGAGAGCGCTGGACCCCTGCTGCAGTTAGTCAACGATGTCGAGCAGGACAGGAGGGGCTTTACATCCTGTGGGCCGATTATTGTACACTGCAGGTTCAGGAGCTTATCAGCAAAACATTAAAGGAGCATTTTACCCATTTTAACATTAATCTTTATTGAAAGTGGATCATAAATGTAGTTGAAATGTAAAAGAATTTTTTAATTTAGTGCCCTCTTGACCGAGAAAAGAGGGGCACATTTGTATGTAAGACAACAACTCCCACAATGCACCACATTGCACAGCTCCGCAAGCCACACCCACTAATCCGGAACAGCACAAACAGAGAAATCATTCATCGTCTACAAGGCTAATGTTAGCTGTTACCAGAGTTTGAAATTCATTTCACACAAAATTTGTAGATAGTTGGCTGTGGCGAGCAGGACGATCAAGGGCGAGGGACGTAAGAGGACGGCGCGAGGCCGGTGACGTGAGTGATAATGAAAGACACCTGTGAGGCGTGTGCCGATCTCGCGTCTCTCACGGAAGAGCGAAAGCATAAAATGAGGAGCTACGACAGCAGATTGAGAGAGAAACAGGCCTGATTTTATGTTTTTGTTTCTGTTGTGTGTAACGTTACAGCAGTCATCAATGAGGGGCTGCTGGCTTATACTTTGGTTTTGTATTTGTTCATTTTACTATTAAAATGTTTAAATGTTCGCCAGGTCCCGCCTCCTTCTTCCCACAACAACAAACCCGTTAACGTTACATTGGCAAACTCATTAGTGAATTACTCCTCGTTTGTATTTATTTCTATATGGTGAATTACCACATGATACCTGGATGTTCAGTCAGGCGAAACTAGGATGGTTCACATTACAACACAAACGTCCGTGTGCTCGTCTGATTCAGAGATTTTGTTCTGGAGAAATTGCCATCGTTGAAATTCTCTGCAGTAGACGGACTCTATCTTTGTTCGTAGTTCACAGCGAGAGCACATACACAGCAGTCCGCCCAGCTTGAGCCAGTCTGGGCTCCTCGACCGCGACAGGCAGCCGCCTCCTGTTCCTCCATCAGCCTCAGCTGCTCTTCACTATACTGCGGCTCGCAAAGATAGCCACGAACATTGGAATCGAGCAGCAGAATTTCAAAATCCTCTTCTTCCATATCATGTTTAGTTTCTTCCGTCATTGTCATAACTTCCTATCTCCACAGCGCTTGTTAGCTTAGCTTCCTAACAATATATTAATTCAGTTTGACCACCCACTGATCTGTAATAGGCATGTAGGGTGAGTGGGTCCCACACCCTAGAATAATAATGAGCTAATGTTTGCAGTCTCTACACTTTTAATGAAATGTGACTTCCTGCTTATTATGACAAAAAATTATGATTTTTATGTCATAATAAGCAGGAAGTAAACCACTTAAATCCTGATTTCTCCCATCTCAGGGGAAAATAAGGGAATAAACCATGACCATTCAAAAATATGACTGGGTTTCTAAAGATACAAAGCTTAATGCAAATGGGTGAAGTGTCCCTTTAAAAAGTGTCTATTGGTTGATGCACTGTTTATAAAGTATAATTCATGTGTTATTGTGAAAAACTATTATACACTATAGTTATAACTATGAACTATTATACTACTATGATAAAAAATGATAAAAAGTGCTTGAAAACCATTTAACTTACCTTTGAATTTTTGCAGTGCTGGAATTGGTCGGACAGGGTGTTTCATGGCTACAACAATTGGTTGTCGTCAGTTGGAGCTGGAGGGAATTGTGGATGTGCTGGGAATTGTGTGCCAACTTAGGACAGACAGGTACAACTGTTTCATTGTTTTTCAATTACATTTTGTGATTGTTTCACTGTTGAAATGTTAATGTATTTGGTCTTCGCGTCCTAGATCTCCAATGTTGCTGAATACTGCTGTTGATTATTGCTGCTGCTGCAGAGCAAGTATGGACTTGCTACTGCTAATAGATACACAGACACACTACTGTAAGCATGTTAGATATGCTGCTGCTGCATAAATAGTAGGGCTGCACGATTAATCGCATGATGTTGTTATGCGCATCTAATCATTAAAGCCGGTTCCTTGATTAGCAGTAAATCACCTTCACCTGCTTTCTGATGGAGCGGCATTTACTACAAAGAGCCGTAGATAACTGACAAGCTGAGCCATATCGCATTAAATATCGCTGGCGATACGTCCTTAATATTAACGTCGATTTGGCTCAGCTTGTCAGTAAGTTACGGCTCTTTGTAGTAAATGCCGCTCCATCTGAAAGCAGGTGAAGGTGATTTACTACTAATCAAGGAACTGGCTTTACTGATTAGATGCGCATATCAACATTCGTGCGATTAATCGTGCAGCCCTAATAAATAGACATACATAAATCCCGTAGCAGATCTAGGCAGATGGAGCTGGAGGAGGTGAAAGGTTAGAGAAAAAGCACACAGGCTGGTATTTTGGTTACACATTAAACTTCATCTTGCTTAACCGTAAACCGTCACTGGATGGAAAGACTAAGACCATTACTTAACACATCCAATATTACTATAAATGCAGTATAATAAATGGTAAGAACAAGAATTTCCAGTATTTTTACTGTGAATAGAGGGAAAACTATGTCTTAGTCTTTTCAGATTATGCTGATTACATTACACAGGAATATTTAAATATTATCATATTCCAACTGTTCCAGTCCATCCATCTATCTATCCATCTCCTTCCGCTTATCCGGGGCTGGGTCGCGTGGGCAGCAGTCTAAGCAGAGAGGCCCAGACTTCCCTCTCCCTAGGCACTTCCTCCAGCTCTTCAGGGGGACACCAAGGCGTTCCCAGGCCATCCGGGAAACATAGTCTCTCCAGCGTGTCCTAGGTCTTCCCCAGGGTCTCTGCCCAGTGGGACGTGCAGGAGGCATCCAGAACATATGCCCGAGCCACCTCAGTTGACTCCTCTTGATGTGGAGGAGCAGCGGCTCTACATTGAGCTCCTCCCGAGTGACCGAGCTTCTCACCCTATCTCTCAAGGGATCGCCCAGCAACCCTGCAGAGAAAGCTCATTTCGGCTGCCTGTATCTGGGATCTTGTCCTTTGGGTCATGACCCAAAGCTCATGCCCATGAGAGTAGGAACGTAGATTGACCGGTAAATCGAGAAGCTTTGCCTCACGGCTCAGCTCCCACTTAACCACAACAAACCCCAAGATACTTAAACTCTTCCACTTGAGGAAGGATCTCTCCACCAACCTAAAGTGAGCAAGCCACCCTTTTCCGACTTCCATTTGGGGACCACGTGATTTGGCAAGACATGAGCACAAGAACGATCTGACAAGGAACACAGCAAACACAAGACTATATATGGATGACAAGAATGAGCTGCAAGTGCGGTCTGATTAGCTCGTCAGCGCAGTGAGTAGCTAGGCAACGCTGACGAGCAATCAAACCAGTGACAAAAACACAACAAAGACATGTCAGAATGTACACACAGACCTGTAAACCATAACAGTACTCCTACCCCTAAGAGCGCCTCCTGGCATTCCCAGGGGAAATTGGCTGATGATTGTAATCGTCGATCCAAATGTCTCTTGCAGGAACCCAACTCCTCTCCTCTCCTCCATACCATAACCCTCTCAGTCCACCAAGTACTCGAACCAGCGCCCTCCTCCACCTTGAATCCAGAATATGATTGACTGAATAAGCAGGTTTCCCATATACATTTTGTAGCAGAACTGGGGCAGGCAGATTAATGGTAGAATGAAAAACGCAAATAAAAACGGGTTTTAATTTAGAAACATGAAAGAGAGGATGACTTCTGTATGCCGGAGGATGATTAAGCTGGTCCGCCACTGGTTAATGAATTTAAACTTGCTAAGCAAGTTTATTACAGATGGTGTGCAGTGTGGAAACAGGGTCTTGAAGGAAATGACAGTGAATGAAGGAGTCCAGCAGGAGGTTGATTGGAAGTCTTACAACTTGCACAAACCATGCAAGCCAAATCAAAGCGATGTATGTTGCGAGTCATAGCTTGCCACCAGAACACTTTCTTTATGATAAATTTGGTATGACTCACCCCCGGCTGACAAGCCACCTTAGAACAATGACCCCATCAAATGATGTCGGACCATAAACTCTCAGGCATGAATAAACTATGTAGTGGACACCCGGGCGGAGGCGTTACCGCATGTAAGGGAGACCTTCAACTCAATCTCTGTGTAGCTATGATCACTGAGTGGACCCCAAACCACACTTCCATACAGCGAAATGTTGGGCTTCTTCTAGAAGACCATACTGTTGGTGTTTGTGAGGTTGACTGCTAGGGCCCAGTTCTCTCCAGCAGGTCCAGGTGCTGCTGTAGTCCCTGTGCAGTGGGTGACAGGGGCCATGTCCACACTAATACGTTTTCGTTTGAAAACATATATTTTCTCTCCGTTTTGGCCATCCGTCCACTCTGAGATGCCGTTTTAAGTCAACAAAAACGCATCGTTTGTAAAACGCTCTCCAAAGTGGATACATTTGAAAACGCCGTTTTCGTGTTGTAGTGTGGACAGTGAAACCGGAGGTATTTCAAAACGATGATGTAAGTTTAGTCATGTGATCCATGTAGTACTAATAGATATTCATGTTTATCGGTATTGTGCCTGTTGTGTTATTCATTTTTACACTATTGCTAAAATATGTTACTTTCTATGTTACTAAATATGTGCTATTCTTCATAGCACAGTACTGCAAAGATGACAGATACTGTAGCCTACTCACATTTGCTGTCCTGCGGCTAAACAGGAGAGCAGTTGCGTTTTAGACCAAACATTTGGTGACTGAATGCGACCTGGATGCATCCGTGATCGTGAGATATTTTGCTAAATAAAATTATTCTGTTATTGTGCGATAACATTATTATTTATTTTCTCATCTGTATCATCTCAGTGAGCTTTTGTGAAGTTTCACGCATGTGCAGTAAAGTGAATTTAGAAGTTTCTGGGGAGCGCTTTTAAACGAAAACCCCGTTTTCAAATCTATCCGGATTAATGTGGATGTAGCCCAGGTCGTCTGCCTACAGCAAGAGCTTGATGCTTTTGTCTAGTAGAGTCTAGGGTCTGTGGACAGTTCCAACTGCACACGACTCAGGCTACAGCCCTGCCACACTCCTCTTCTTTGGGTGAAGAATTCTGTATGTTTGTTGTCAGTTCGTATTGTACATTTGTTGTTTGAATACATTGATTTTATAATGTCATAAACGTTACCCCCTATACACCACTTTGTAAAAGTTTGTAATATAATCCGTTGTGCCAAACAGATTCAAAAGCTTTTTTGAAATCACCTTTTTTTTTTAAAGTGTTTATTGATTAGGGTATGTAAGGGTGTAAATGTGGTCAGTCCTTCTGTGATTTGGAATGAAGCCAATCTGACTTGGGCTCAGGACGTCTTTGTTTCTGTAAGATAGAATTTTTATAGTGAACATAAAATGATGTTTAGTATCAAATCTTTGGTATCACTCTTTGGAAAAACAAATGCCATAAAAACGACCTTTTCTTTCAGTAGCAATAATGGCATTTATCAGTATAACAACAATGTACCTGCCAAAACAAGATTTTCATAAAATTGAGACTCACCTGTAATCGTGTGGTGTTTTCCCCGCAGGGGTGGTATGATCCAGACAGAGGAACAATATGAATTTGTGCATCATGCCTTGAGTCTCTATGAAAGCCGCCTTCCTGCAGAGCCTGGACAATGAATTTGAACTCCTAGAGGAGCTACAGTTTTCTTACCGAGAGATCTGCTATTGCTATGAAATTTCTAAATCAAGAGAGAAGGCACCAGGATCATGCTTGTGAAGAAGGATTTTTGTGCTTGTCAAGGCAAGGGTTGCACACATCTGATGTTGTCTGGAAGCCGGTGTTGTCGGCAAATGTATTAGTTGTCATAACTTTTCAATAGCCTCTGTCATGCTTTTCAAGGCTGTCAAATGGTTTTGCCACTAGTGTTAAAGTGTATCAGTGTCATTATACAAGATATAGTTCCACTTTTTTAAACACAATATACACAGCATAAAGACTATCAGTTCAGTTTTCATTATTTTTTTTTCCTGATTATAGGTTTTAAAACGGTGGGCATTTTAAAATTACTTATTATTAAAATTACGTAGTATACTAATTATTGTCTTTATGCTGCAGAATAAATTAGGTATTAATATTCTGTGTATAATAGTATGAAAATGTTTCATCAAAATACTTTTTTTGTACCTATTTGTTAACAGTTAAGAGTATATTCTTATGCTGATGCAGAACACAATTTTGAAATACTCTGTTTCCTGTGTTGCTGCTGCTTAATCTACAGCTGCAAGTTCAAAGTTTGAATTGTTTTTATGATAGAGAGAAAGATGACTCAATATTGTCATCGCTGTAATGCACAACAAACCAACAGCAAAACAGCAAATGGCTCATATGAGAGGGTTCTTTTAAATAACAAACAAATATGGAATTCATGATTTTTTGGTTTACAGACAATCTATCGATCAGTCTAGAGACTCACTAAATCTGTCACCGATCCTTACGGAACCAAACTTATTAATTGGATTGACATGTAAATATAAAAAAATCTTATTATTAGGGAAAAGAATCATAATAAAATTAATAAATATATAGCGAAATAACAACAACAAAAGCAAATACATTTGAGGAAATTATGTAATTATATAATATATCTAAAATTTAGGAGATTGTATTTGTATCTAGTGGTAATATTATTCTAGTGTCTTATTAAATATTAGTGTTTGAAAATTTTCCCCCAAATGCATACATTTGTTGTGTAATTTAGGATTCATGTATCCCGGGACCACATGCGTTTTGCTGCTAATACTGCAATTGTTAATGGCTTTAGGAATTAAATATGTTGTATGAGAGTGAATATTTCTAAGACATTTATTTTCTATTGTATTTATTATTATACAAATTGTTATTATAACATGATACTTTTATAAACTATGGTTATTGTCATTGTGCACTGTTATGCAATATATTTTCCACTATGTGGGCTTAATGTTAGGCAGTCAGTGACTTTTTCCTATTTATCCTTCATGATGATGAATGTGAATACTCTCAATAATAAACGATCCACAATAACCACAATTACAGTATTATAATCTGCACATATGGATGTCTCAGTAAGGGTAGCAGTATAAGCAACCCAAACTGATGATCTGAGCTGTTTTATATGAATCTCTGGTTGTGGTAGAATTAATTAGTCTTGTATAATGGGATGTATATTTTAAATGCATAACTTGGTCCCGATAATCCTTTAGAAGTTATTTGTCAGTGCTATACTACTATACTTTCCACTTATAGTGTGTGTTTGGTCCTATAACAATATTAAACCCTCACCTAAAGCCATAATATCTCATGTTTACATTTTTGGCACTGCAAGTTGTGTTTTATATATGTTAAAATATGCTTAGTCTGTTACTAAAACCTGTCATGTGAAGAAGTGTTTTTGTAAATAAAAAGTGAAACTGCCGAGTCAGAAAGCATACAGAAACTATGATAATGACTATGACTACTGCCAATAAATTAACCCTGTTATCATGTCTGGATCAGGGTTTTGTTCCTTTTTTGAGACTCTTCTTTCAATGTTAATTTCATTCCATTGTGCACAGTTCCTTTTCCTTAGCTGCCAAGGTTTTTAACTCTTTAGTGAGAGATAGTTGATACTGTTTTGAGTGTGTAGCAGAAGAGAAGGCAATTATAAAGCTTGAACCTTATGCAGCTATTTTGAACCAATAATAGGAACAAAAAGCTGTTGAATGATGACATGCATTCATTTATCTAACTCCTATATAATGAATCTTGTAGAAAAAGTTGTAGTAATTATTTAACCTCTTATTATTTATTAATATTTAGGAAAGTGTAGGATTTAACCTGAACGTTTAGATTGTAAAGTTAGTCACTTTAGTTTTCAACATTATCAGTGTTAAAATTAAAGATTCTCAAAGCCTTTAAAGCAGGAAAAGTGGTCAAGAGTGGCAATGTAAAAGTCTTCCTCCAAGATCAACAGTACCTTCTTACTTTTCTTTTTTTTTGATCAAAAATTGTATTTACCACACCAGGAATACATTAACTATATACAGACAGATGCCATGAAAACTTCTCGAGTTACGACTGTAATCCTCGTTCCCTGAAAAGGGAAAATCGACACATTAGGGAATGCCTCCAGCGTGACGCGTCTGAAGCCTGTATGGAACTAGTCCAATATTGATTGGTGTTACCCGTGATGTCGCATGTGACGGTAAAGCGGAAGCTTTTGATTGGTTGTGGCAAGTTGTTCTCTGGAGCGCTAGAAGTGTAGCCGAGGGACCCAGCATCGTGTTCCTTCTCACAGTCATAACCCGAGACGTTCCCTTTCGAGGGAACTCGTGCTGCGTTGAAAATTGACACATTGGGGAATGAAATTCCCACTGCGCCACACTGAGAGAGTACTCCCTGGTTCAAAGCAATCTGGCACACCTAGGACGAGAGAACTTGAGGACCCAGAGTAGAGGGCAGATCCAGACTGTAGTGTCTAATGAAGGTGTGAGGGGAAGCCCAGCCCACGGCATCGCAGACCTCCTGCAGAGAAACTCCTGACAGCAAAGCTTTAGAGCAGGGGTGTCAAACTCAGTTCCTGGAGGGCCACAGCCCTACAGAGTTTAGTTCCAACCCTGCTTCAACACACACACATACTTGCAGTTTTCAAATGAGCCTGAAGGACTTGATTAGCTGATCAGGTGTGCTAATTAGGGTTGAAGCTAAACTCTGCAGGGTTGTGGCCCTCCAGGAACTGAGTTTGACACCCTTGCTTTAGAGGAAGCCACTCCACTTGTTGAGTGAGCACTTATTAGCAGAGACAAAGGCAAGCTGCGCGCCTCGTAAGCTGAAGATATAGCCTCTATTATCCATCTGCTGATAGACTGCTTGGAAACAGGGGAAGCCTTCTTAGGTGACCCTAAACATTCGAGTAACTGGTTCGACTTCCTCCAGGCCGAGGTTCTATGAACATAGACTTCCAGGGCACAGACCGGGCACAGTAAATATGGTTTAGCTTGCTCATCCGACACATAGGGTGGAACTAGACCGTGCCACATTTGACGGCACCTTAGGCACATAGCCAGGTCTAGGGTGGGAGAATGGCCTTTACTTTGCCAGGAGCGAACTTGAGGCAAGAAGGAGCAACCGATAAAGCCTGCAGGTCCCCAACTCTTTTGAGGGAACTCTGGACTGGACTGGCCTCATCTTCCTAGCTCCACAAAGAAAATGTACAATAAGTGGGTGTCTCCCCAAGGTGCCCACCCCTAGAGGCGTGTGGAAGGCAGCTATGGCCGCCACATAGACCTTAAGCATGGATGGGGAGAGTCAGTTAGAGAGGTGACTCTGGAGGAACTCCAGCACTGCAGCCACTGGGCAGTTAACTGGGTCCAACTAAAGTTCTCTGCACCATAAGTTACACACATTCCATTTCAATGCATATATGTTCCATGGAGGGGTTTCTAGAGTTTAAAATGGTCTCAACAACCTCAGCTGAGAGACCAACATTTATGAGCTGGTCCCCTCAGGGGCCAGACCCTCAGCGTCCATAGTTCTGGCCGAGGGTGGAATATTGTGCCCCTGGCCTGAGAAAGAAGGTCTCTCCTGATTGGAATTTGCCACGGAAGGCCTGCTAGGAGGACCATGATGTCCGAGGACCATACTTGGGCCGGCCAGTATGGGGCTACTAGGAGTAAGCTGATCCCACACCGCCGGACTCTGTCTAGAACCCCTGGGAGCAGAGCGATCGGGGGAAATGTCTGTACCATGGCATCCACTCCCATGGGATCTGGATGTGAAAGGGAGAACCAGAGTGGACAGTGAGTTTTCTCGTGAGAGGAAAATAGGTACACTTCTGCCTGTCCAAACTCCTTCCAAATTAACTTTACTGACTCGGGGTGGAGTCTCCACTCCTTGGGCCTCAGCCCCTGCCTCGACAGGATGTCTGCTCCCACATTGCTGTCCCCAAGGATAAACATCGCCTCTGACTGAAAGAAGTTTGCCCTGAGACCACAGGATGACCTGGTGTGCCAATCTCCATAGAGGGCGCGCGATCTCAGGCCTCCCTGACAATCTATACAAGAGACCACCGACGTAGTGTCTGTCCGTACTGAAACATGATGACCTAAGAGGTCTGGAAGGAAGTGTCTGAGAGCCAGAATTACAGCCAGCATCTCCAGGCAGCTGATGTTCCAAGAGAGATGGTGGTCCTTCCAGAGACCCCTGGTGTAGTGGCCTTCGATAACCACACCCCAGCCTGTGAAAGAAGCATCCATAGTCACAATCTCTGACACAGTGCCCCCAGCACAGGAACTAGGGACAGGAACAAAGGTTTCCTCCACAATACCAAAGAACGAAGGCATCTGCGCATTACTTTGATAGTGTGAAATGGGTTCCCCTCGGGGAAACCCTCTGGTCCTGAGCCACCACTGCAGGGCTCTCATGTGCAGCAGGCCAAAAGGATTTACGTCTGGACGCTGCTGCCAGGAAACCCAGCACCTTTTGAAAGTGTTGGACCGTGATGCTTTGGCCTAGTGTTACGACCGTCTAGGGGTCAGCTGTAACAGGAAAAAGGAAGAGTCAAATTACCAGAGAGATAACATAAGCAGAGCCTTATTTACCATGAAGGTTTAAGCGACAAAACAAGCAAAATGATCTTTTTAGAAAAGAAATAACCTGAGTCCCAAATTACCCTCAGAGCACCTTAGATTATTAGTCCCAAGCACCTTAGATGAGTCAGAACAACATCTTGATGTTGAACCGCCATATCCTCTGACTGTGACAGGATATGCCAGTCATCGATATAATTGAGGATGCGAATGCCTTGAAGTCTCAAAGGAGCAAGGGCAGCATCCATGCATTTCATGAAGGTGCAAGGTGACCGTGTTAGGCCTAATGGAAGAACCCTGAACCTTGATAAGCATTTCCCCTGAAAGCAAATCTTAGGAACTTCCTGTGTTGTGGAAGGATGGATATATGGAAGTAAGCATCCTTTAGATCTATCCTGATAAACCAGTCCTCGGACCTGATCTGACTCACGAAAATAGGTATGGTTAACATCTTGAACCTGTATCTCCTCAGAGACCAGAAGCTGTTGTAATGCGGCTGACTGTTGTTTTTCTCCTGAAACCTCTCGACAACAGTGGTGACTGTGTCACAAAGAGGCCAGAAGTCGAGGAAGAAGGCCCTGTCCTTGTCCCCAAAGCCGGACAAATTCAGCCACAAAAGTCTCTCCATGGTTACCAAGGCTGCAATAGAACGGGTGATTGCACGGGCCGTCTCCCTGGTAGCACGGAGAGACAAGTCAACCGCTCGACACATCCATTGAATGTCGTCGAGGGTGACCTCCCAGTGGCGAGGATAACCAGGAAAGAAACTCACTCAAAACACGCAAGAATTTGTTTGACAAAAGCACAAAGTGCTTTGTGTTTTATTGTGAGTGTAAACAAATATAAGTTAAAACTTTGCCGTTTGAATAATGTCCTGTATGAACACAATGACGAGGTATTAAAAACACAAAACAACATTGTTTCCACACTGTTTGATCGAACCCGTTGAACTCTCTAACATACATACATACACACACACACACACACACACACACACACACACACACACACACACACACAACACACACACACACACACACACACACACACACACACACACACACACACACACACACACACACACACACACAAACAACATTCCAGCATTGCAATCTCAGATTATGTCCCTAAAGAACCCGCAAATAAAGTAGTTCCGCATTACAATTATTCGCACGCGAGTTATTTATTTTTGTATTCATGCACCGAACCATGACGCCCGCACCTGTTTGTTTCAATACGAATGCATTTACTGTTCCACCAGGGTTCTCAAGTCTCACGCATTAGCCGTGAGACACACGCAATTTGACCAGTTCACACGCTCACACGCCACATCGGGTATTTCTCACGCTGAAAAGGCAATGTCAACCAAGTTGTCCTGCAAGCTTTATATATAACGTTGAATATGAGCCTTAGGCACACAGTGAAGTTTCCTGCCGCCAGCACGTATCTCTGACAGATGCGTTCGGTTTTTATTCACACATCACGCCTAAAACGCGTAGAAAATGCTGAGCGCGCCGCATTCTCCTTTTTCCAAAGCGCTAGGGCAGTTGCGGTCTGGTTGATTTTTGTCATGTGACCTACTGTATCGCTTGCGGCATTCTGAAAAGTTGAGATGTTTTTATCTCGATGCGGCGCGCCACGCGCCTGGAAAAACGAGAGCGTCGCACCGCGACCGCGTCGCTTCCATTATGAGCGCGCAAACCGCACGCCTCCATTTCAAATAATGAACTTGAGCGTGCAAAAGACGCGATATGTGAACGGGCAACATAGACGCGCAAACACACAGAAGTTGACGGAACATTCTCCTCGTTACTAGGTTGTAACACTTTCCTTCTTAACTTATGCCGGGGTGCCAGACAAATACGTATTCTGCCAAAATTTTTTCTTAATTAAGGTCGTGAGTCATGTCAAGAAGGGAAGCATACACAGGTCACATGTATTAGAAATTACTTAACATGAAACCTTAAAGGATATAAGAGTAGACTCTAGGAAACAAAACACTATAATTTCATGATGCAAATATTTTAGTGGATTAGATTCACCATGACAGAGTCCTAATTTGTATTGTGGTGTAGGGAAAAGAGTTCAGAGGAACAGTCAGAGTCATTTAGTCCATCAAGCTTTTTTACGGCAGTTCAAAGGGCAGCAAATAAACCACAAAGTCAGTTAATTCCGCTATTGAGTTTATATAGCCTTTTACTCACGCTTCCCGACTTCACACGAATCAAGAGTTTGCTCGTACTGTAGTCTCTCTCTGGATGACTGGAACGTAAACAACAGCGCGTCGATTCATTCAGTTCCCACAGCAAACGCTCAGTAATTCCGTGCACGCAGTTTAGACCCAGGACTCTGAATGCACGTTAATTCACCGACGTATTAGCCTCTCTGGATGACTTGAACGTAAACAACAGCGCGTCGATTCACTCAGTTCCCACAGCAAGCGCTCAGTAATTACATGCACGCAGTTTAGGCTCAGGATTCTAAATGCATGTTCATTCACCAACATAATAGTCTCTCTGGATGACTGGAACTTAAACAACAGCGCGTCGTTTCACTCAGTTCCCACAGCAAACGCTCAGTAATTCCATACAGGCAGTTTAGGCTCAGGATTCTAAATGCAGGTTCATTCGTCGACGTAATCTACTTCCCGTCGACTGAATAAGACGAGTCTGCCATCAAAACTGTACCTAGCTTGTTCTCCCCGCCATTTACCCTTTTCACTTCGTCAACTCCTGACGTCATCATACCTCCGGTATTCCCAATCCGGACTGACAACACCGCCATGTTTGTTGTACTATATGTTGCTTTATTTAATCAATTGTTAAAACCAACAACATCGCGCGAACACACATCGTGATGGAGAAGGGAAGAAAGCTTGTCTAACATTTTTAGCCTTGAACATTTAATATAAAGCCCATCGCATACATTATTATATTGATGCAGTCAAAAACTCTACAACTACTTTGCAACCAGGCCAGAAGCTTTGGCTCAGTTTGGCTTGCTTATATTACCTGAATTTTTTGAATATTTAAGGGAAATGTTCGTGGGTATGGGAAGGAATGAATGTATTCCTTCATTTTATTTTAAATGATTTATTAAACTGTATCAATAAGCTTTCTAGTTACATTAAGGCTACATCTATTAAAGCAGAGTGCTCTGAGGAATATTTTATATCCTGTCAAAATACATTATTGCCATTGTTTTTGTATTTTTCAAAGATGTCAGGGAAAAACAAAAATATATTTGTGTAAACACACACCTTAAAGCCACAATATGTATTTTTTCTGCATTAAAAATAGTAAAAATAACTATCTATGTCATATATTTCTATTAGATGTGTACTTACATTATCCCGACAGTTTCCAACAACTTTCAAATCCGGAGAAATTAATATTTTAATTCGAAGACACGGGACGTTTCTTTATTTCCGTTTCGTCGCTCGGCTATGACGTCATATAACCTTTGACTCCTCTAGTTTCTCTAACTTCCCGCGGAACCCGGCGAAAACAAATAACGGTAAAAGGGAACTCCGGAATAACGACAATAAAATTGAGGAAAACGACGGAGAATAAAAATTATAAGTAGTATCAATAGCAAATGCACCAAACCTGACCGAGACTATTATGTGTAATATTTATATTAGTCTGTACTCGTTATAATATAGCTAAGTTAGCTATCATGGACCATGATTACGCTTTGCCTGCACGGTCTGCTGCTGGAGCCAGCTCAAACGCAAAGCGCAAACGCACGGGTGAAAAATACGATCCGAGAAGAGTTTGGGACAGACGAAGAAGCAAGACACGGGTAAACATTGGTGTTGCATTTGAAAAATGGAGAGAGCTTCAGTGTCAAGCTAAATCTCCAGAGAGATGCCGATCTCGCGTGCCTTCTAATAAACAGGTAAGCACCCATTCAGCTAACTCGATTACTATATCTTGTGAAACGATTATGCAGTGTAAAATAGCTTCTTATGCATTTCACTAACATTATCGTGTTCAATAAAGATGAACGTGCTATTTAAACATTTATTAATACTAGCTAGATGGGATAATATTTCATATATCTGTCTTTTCGAAAAGACGTGATTGTTAAAATACTTATTTTGAATTATTGAGTAATGTGGGTAATATATTCTGGGTTTGTGGTGTTACACTAAAGTTAATTTTATTTCATAATTTAACAGTTTTGAAAAAGGAGGTCCATCTACATCAACTCCTTCCAAGAGACATGTAATGCCAATTCAAACTCTCTCAACCATAGCAACATCCAGTGAGTTATCATCACATAGGTAAGTTTTTGAATATTACTTCGCTAATTAACAACGTCTGATAAGTACACCATAATACTATATATATTTATTTGTTTTTAATTTAAAAAAGAGAAGACTGCGTTCTGGAGTCTGATATTGAAGTCCTTTCCATCGATGAAAAAGAAAAACAGACACTACATGAAAGGTGATTTTAAACAAGTATTATATTAATGAAATGTTATTTGTTGAAATTAACAATAGGCAACTGAATGAACACCTTTCACTTATAATCAATTATTATATTTTCTATGTAATCCATGTATGTACAAATGACACCAAGAGCCGTTGTGGTACATACTTTGTTTACACCTATTTAACGCAATTTTAAAACAATGTTGTTGTTTTTGTTTTTGTTTTCTTTTTTAGTTTTTCAATGATGAGTATTCATGATGAGTCCACCATAAGTGTGACAGAAGATGCAAATGATCTTCAAAACACAGTGTAAGTATTACTCTATTCCATAGTTTTATACTTTCCGATTGATACACATAATGAGAGCTCTGAAGATGTGAAACTGAAACCTCTCTATAAACACCATCTTATTGTAACTTCATGTGTAATTTCATCATTATTATTATTAAGCTGGACAAAGTATGACACATTAGTAGTGTGTAATCCATAGAGTTATTATGTTGTTTTTTGTTGTTGTTTTTTTTTATTCTTTTTAATATTAAGGATTGACTGGAGAGACTCAGATGATGATAATTTATGGGAAACAGACAGTGAAGACAGTAGTTCGGATGAAGACTATATCCCATCTATTTGTATGAGGTTTGTCTGAAGCAACTGTACCCTTTATTACACACCATAGTTTAGCAATGTTCTGTGACTGCAAAAGTCAAATTAATATTTTTTTATTTTTACAGTAAATGCAGGAAAATCATGCATCATATTTCATTAACAGAGGTGGTGGCGGAAAATAACGGAGATGATGGAAAAGCTTCCACCCATTAGCCTGGAACAGACTGTACATCTTTCCACAGACATTGAATTGCCGCCACAACAAGAAGATTTGTTCACGTCTCCTACTAGCCTACAGGTCTTGAGTGAGGATGATCTAATTGGCCAACGAGCATCGATAGTGTATCATTCTAACTTGAAACAGCTGGTTACCTGTCTGAAGCTGCCTATTTTGAAGTGCAGTTTTACAAACAATGTGACAAATCAGGCTTGCCAGGCTTAAGCACCATTTGAAGTAAATCTGACTACAAGAGGCACAGGAACAATCATTGAATGGGTGAGTCATAAATTATCTCTATACCACAACATCGTATCACATTTAATTTTGTTTATCACTTTTTTTCCCTGTGCATACACACATTTATGTAAACTACTATAAAATTTTCAACCTGTTTGATTACACGATCAAGGGCTTTATTTGGAAGGACTTCTTATTACAGACAAACACATTTAATTGAGTTTATCTCATTTTTATTTTCTATACATACACACATCTACTAAAACTTTACACTATGGTGGGGACACATGTCTAACAATCTAATTAGTGTTTTGATATCTTACAGATATGTTCCAATGGTCATCAAGTATGGAAGTGGAACTCACAGCCCACACTTAAATATGGGATATGGGCAGGGGACTTTATGATGTCAACTAACATACTCCTCTCTGGGAATAACTACTATAAAGTGTCCCACTTGTTCAATTACATGAACATGGGCTTTGTTGGGAAGGACTTATTCTTTAACATTCAAGACACTTACTGCCTAGGAGCCATCAAGGAATTTTGGGAAGGAAAGAGATCTACAGCGATCCAAAAGCTGCAGGATAAAGACAGTGTTGTTGTGCTAGGTATGTTCCCTGCCTTCTAAATAACGGAATTTAAAAAATGAAAATATGTGTGCATAATTCCCACATCTTGGTGTATTTTATTTGAAAATTTTGATTTCTTGTAATATTTTGAATTATAAAAATTACAAGGTTCATTATACATTTTTAAAAATTATTTTAATTTATCTTTTTTTGCATTTTTCAAGTTTCTCATTTCAATTCTTGATGTGAACTTAATTTTTTGTGGTTGACTTTTACAGCAGATGGAAGAATGGATAGTCCAGGACACTGTGCACAGTACTGCACCTACACCACGATGGAGAATGAATCAAAAGAAATCATATCTGTTGTGACCATTGACAAAAGGCAAACACAGCGAAACTCTGTCATAATGGAAAGAGAGGCTTTTGTGAGAACCATGGACTTGCTTATGACTGAAATAAAGCTAACCGAAATTACACGGATGCTCACACTCAGATTTCTGCTCTTATGAGTAAGTTGGTATTATTTAAAGTGCAAATGTAAAAAAAAAAAATTAATAGTTGATACGTATAATTTGAAACCCTAACCTAACCCTAAAACAGATGCATGTATTGTGACTGACTGTTTTTTTTTTTTGGTGGGGGGGTTACCAGATCCTAACTCTGGAAGATATAAGGACTCTGGAGTACTTCACTCTTGGGATATGTGGCATGGGGCGGAAAATCTTGCCAAAAAGATAACTGCGGTGAGTTTACATATTTTTTTATGTTAATTTGTATGGACATGTATACATATTTCTATATCACATTTTAAATGTGTTTTTTTTTTTACATTATAAGGCAGGACAGCTGTCGGGGCAAAAGATACTACTGAAGTGGACAAAAGACATTGTTAACCACTTTTGGTACTGTTGTAAGACAGCAGAGACGGATGTCATTTTCGGGTAAGTATAGACTCAGATTTATCCTTATAAAAATCTGTAAGTAAATGTAAAGTTGTTTACATTTTGTAAAATATTGTCAACTGTCTTGAGGAACCCTTGAGAAACTAGTGTTTCATCTGGTAGCTAAAACGACCATAAACAAACACGAACTTGATAATGAAATCGGCTCAAGATTTGAATTCAAAAGCACACACATGTGCTTTGCAAACAACAATTTTTTTTTTCTAATTTATTACTTAAAAAAAAAATGTATAACCTTGTACACACAAAGATTCCTATGTATATATTCTATAATTTAGATACTGCCAGCCTTAGTTAGAAGTGCACAAAGTACAACGACATAAAACCTAAATTGTTCATCCGTCATTTGTTTTGTTTTGTTTTTCTACTGGGTGGTCTAATCTACATTTATTTCTTGTAGAAACTCTGGAGCAGTGTGCTGCACCACGTTACCAATGAACACAAATGGTACCTTGGTCAGTGCTTGCTTGATTGCCTACCAGAAAACCAGGAAAAGGAATGGCTGGAGAGTGGGTCACAGGCTCACAAGGCACTGGAAAAGATTGTACTCAACAAGCGGTGGCTAAAAGATGTACACAGATATCTGCCTCTCCGGTATGTTCAGTTACCACATTATTTTTTTTGTGCACTTATGTTAGATTTCGATGTAGCAAAATAAGGGGCATAGAAAAATCTTTTGGGCTAACAATGACCTGTCTATATAAGCATTGAAAACATTGTTTGTTACAAATTGATGAAAATATGATAAAATCTGCCATACATGATGTCTCGAACGCTTTCCACGGAGGGCCTACTGTACGCTGGTTATTGGTTAGTGGTATTGTACTGGAGACCCGCAGCAATCATGAAAGATCCGACCCATATCCCAATAATAAAAAAGAAGCGCTCTGGTCCTGGGCTCGGCCCTCGGGTTTCCAGTACTGATGCATCCATGTAGACCTCTTGTCTGAATTATTATTATTCTCATTGATTATTTCCACAGATTAATTATTTCCTCATTAATTATTTCCACAGATCTACCTGTCAGTTGGAGTCCTTTCACAACCACATCCTAATGTACGCAAGTAAGCGTTTCAGTTTCTCACCATCTGTTTATGAGGCAAGGACTCTACTGGCAGCTCTTGACTACAATCACCATAAAAACAGACCACCACAACTGAACAAAGAAGGCCAAATGATGTATGATTAACAATAATTTCTCATAGTACTCTATTATGAATATCATATTGATTTACAGATAAATTACGTACTCACCTTTTTTGCTTTTAAATAAATCAACAATTTTAAAAGAACTAGTTTGATTTCAATAATATTACTTTATTTATTTTTAAATGTATTAAAAAAGCTAGAAGTTTGATTATAATATTTGTTTTATAGCTTCCGTCGACAATACCAAAAAAATCTGGGAGATGGACGGTTTACACCATTAAAGTACTAAAGGACTACAGCTACATCCCTGATCTGCAGACATCCATTTTGAGGAAACGACTGCAGTCTGAGAGGGGGTTGCCAATGTGAAGGATTCTACGTCCTGATGACCCTCGATCACTTGGCCTCCTTCCAAATGTTCCTCCTCCTTCCATAGACACCATTATTGAGTCCCACGTCAGTAGAGGCCTAGGTATGATCACTTGAAAGTTTATACTGTAAATATAGTTTATGTAAAAGAATTTTACATGTTATATATTATCTTTCTCTATTTTTTTAGCGTTATGAAATTTATACTGTATTCATATATATAATATATTTTCCAAAAAAATTATGTTTTATAGGGACCGGCACCTGAGAGAGAAATACAACGGAATAGCAACAAATCATTATTCGTCTGAACCCAAGGCCTCAAATTAGCAATCTGGATTTTTTTTTTTTGAGGGGATACTTATGTTACAAAGCATTTGATGTGTTTCATCAAAACATGATAGGTTTAAATAAAAATATAACAAGTTTAATTTTCAAATCCAGAACAGTATTTATTTTTACTATAATAATAAATGATTTGCAAATCAAATTGTCTTATGTCTGTTGCTCTAGCTATGACTTATGTGCAGTATGTTATTAAAAAGGTATTAATGAACAATATAACTTATTTTACATTAGAATATATGCATTACATATGGACACATCATTACACATCAGTGGTTCCTGAATTAATCTGGGGAAGCTGAGCAAATATTACTGTCCGGCTTCCACCAAGCTATTATGCAATAACATTCAACTTTATGCAGTCTAGTCAGTAATCTGTGCTCAGCTTTATCAACTTGGATTCACAATTCACACCTGAGAGATAGATGTAGAGAAATAAATATTAATATAAGATACTTAATAAACTTCAAACACAATTGACAGCGGTAGTGAGTTCACTTTAGAAAACATAGAATTTACAATACCGTTTCTATGAAACCAGTGTATCTGTCATATGGGTCCAGGTATGTATCCCTTATTCTGGACACACAGCAGCTGGGGATGACAATGCGGTTTCCAGCACCAAGGGCACCATAATGCCACAAAACAAAATTCCTGTAAGCGGCATAGCGGTATTTCCGGTTGTCATCCCCAGGAAGCTGTGTGTCATGGAGTGCATAAATATCATTTCTTAGCCGTCGTGCTTAAGCGCAGTACATGCTCATCTAAAATGTACAATGACATGTGTGGCAATGTACTGATGCAGTTGGCCTCTATCATCCCACAACATTTATTCTCCAAATCAGTTCCCATTTCCCTGCACCTTGAGCAGCTGCACCATCCAGGTACACCTTGTAATGCTGTTTCTGTTCCCTGAGCAGCTGGCTGGAGCACATCAAAGATGAGTCCAGGTTCTCTATCCATGACTCTGATTAGAAGTCTACGAGCATCATCTGGATCCATGTTCATGATCTGTTCCTAAAAAATAATAATCTTAAGAATCGAACAAATGTAACCCTGATTCTGAATCATTTCTTCCGGGACCCATCACATTACAAATTATTAAAAAAACAAAATATTTTTCACACTCTCTTGTCTGTCCCTCACTATGCCTTTTTTGATTAAGGAAGTTTCACCTTATTCTGACAATTGCAGTATTCTAAGATACCTGTGTTTGGGACCTTCTATCCTCTTGCAGCCTCTCCACCCTCACTCTATCCTCTTCAGAGATTCCAAGTGCTGCTCTATTCCCTCTTCCTCTAGCTGTCTGTCTACCCCTGGTTGCAATGCTGAGTCCTGCAGTTCTTCCTCTTGTTGTCCCTCTCCCTCTAACTGTCATCCTTCCTCTTGTTGACCTGTTCCCAACAGCAGCTCCAGTCATTTCTGTTTCACTGCTGATTTTGACTGCAACATTTCTTTCTGCTCCAATGCTTGCTGCTGTTCTGCCTGCTCTGGCCATTCCCCTTCCTCTGCTCACTGATCTTCCTCTTCCACTCCTTCCTTCATCTACTTTTTTTGCTCTTCCTGCCCCTTTCCTTCTTCCTCTTGCAGTCACTCTTCCAAATAACGAGTCCTTCTCTCCATGATGGGGACTAAAGATGCTATTGAGGCATCCAGTGAGGAACAATCTGTCTCTTCCTAAAATACATATTTGCATGTCAACAGAAACAAAAAAATCATGAGATACATAAAGGACAAAATATGTGCTATAAACGAATAAATTTAATCAACAAGGACTTTAAATGTAAAATGTGTTTTCTGTTATAAATTAAATGATTTTCTATGAATCTATCTTAATTTGGGCTCCTCCCCCAACTGCATGTGATCTCACTCCAAGCTTTTGCTAAAACTTGAGAACCCTGGTTCCACCCCTTTTCTTCAGTGTACAAACAAGTACATGCATATTACAGAAAGCATCAGTGAATTAAGTTGTGCAGGCTATGGCTTTTTACTAGACAGATAGTCTAGCATCATGCTACTTTGCTATGATGACTAAGTTACTTTTCCATTGATTGCACTTGAGCAAACGTCACCAACCCTCGGCAATATGATTGCTGCATAATCGGTGCAAATTATGAATGAAATTTTCGCATGTTACCTCTGTCTTGTTTTAATAGAGTCTCTTTATAATCTATTTCACTTTGTCTCTTCATGATTTGTGTAACATTATAAACAGAAATAAACATTTGTTTGTAAAACGACATTCTCTGATAAAACTTTGTAAACACCTATGGTAAACACAGCAGCTTATGCCCTTAAAGATGGCGTCTCCGGGGAGGTCACGTGACATTAATTCAAGTGGCATTAATTTGCCTGTGGAAACTATTATAGCTTTTGTTCTTATCTACTTCCTAGCCATTAAGTACAAGATACAGCTCTGCTTTTGTTTCTATGATAATGGTTATGGTTGATCTATCTAGTCAGGCTGATGGGACACACAGTACGTCGAACTTTGAGGCAGATGGGCTACAGCAGCAGAAGACCACACCAGGTGCCACTCCTTTCAGCTAAGAACACGAAACTGAGGCTACAATTTGCACAAGCTCATCGAAATTGGACAATAGAAGATTGGAAAAACGTTGCCTGGTCTGATGAGTCTCGATTTCTGCTGCGACATTCGGATGGTAGGGTCAGAATTTGGCATCTACAACATGAAAGCATGGATCCATCCTGCCTTGTATCAACGGTTCAGGCTGGTGGTGGTGGTGTCATGGTGTGGGGAATATTTTCTTGGCACTTTTTGGGCCCCTTGGTACCAATTGAGCATCGTTGCAACGCCACAGCCTACCTGAGTATTGTTGCTGACCATGTCCATCCCTTTATGACCACAATGTACCCAACTTCTGATGGCTACTTTCAGCAGGATAATGCGCCATGTCATAAAGATGGAATCATCTCAGACTGGTTTCTTGAACATGACAATGAGTTCGCTGTACTCAAATGGCCTCCACAGTCACCAGATCTCAATCCAATAGAGCATCTTTGGGATGTGGTGGAACGGGAGATTCGCATCATGGATGTGCAGCCGACGAATCTGCGGCAACTGTGTGATGCCATCATGTCAATATGGACCAAACTCCCTGAGGAATCCTTGTTGAATCTATGCCACGAAGAATTGAGGCAGTTCTGAAGGCAAAAGGGGTCCAAGCATGGGGTACCTAATAAAGTGGCCGGATAGTGTATATATTTACATCTGGGGCTGGAAAGTCGAAAAGAGAAGGGCCTATCCCACGACTCTCCACACCTCCGTGTGGAAGATTGCTAAAGAATGGGAGGCTCCGGGACTGGGCTTGCAGAAAGCGCTCATCAAGCTTGCTTTTAACTAGGGATGCACCAATACCATCTTTTTCAGAATCAATCCGATCCGATACCAAAAATTCAGAGTATCTCGATACTGATCCAATACCTGGCAGTTTTTTTTGTTTGTTTTTTTTATCAAGTAGAATTTCTATAAATGATAATCACTCTTTTGTTTGTTAAACACAATATACTTAATACATACAACTTCATTATAAAGATAAACAACAAATCCAAAAAATATATGTTCATAATCTATGACAAAAATTATATTATAAACTGGATTAGTGTATAATATACATTGCTCTTTGTATTGTTGTACATACATTCATGAAAAACAAGATTACAAAAATCAAAAAGATAAATTATTTTAGATATAACCAAGGCTACTATAAAATTGAGACAACATGTTTTAAATTTATAGCACAGCTGTTTAATGAGGCAGCAACATATGATAGATAGGACAGAACAAGAAAGGCTATTAATAAGCTTTCATTGTGTCACTGCATTATGATATGAAAGGCTCCAATACAGTGTGGGACAAAGCGCTCATGTCATTCCGAGCAGAGAATGAGTTACAAGTCTGAATTGAGAAGTTCCAAGCACAAAGGAAATACATATTGATGGACAGTATATTATACAGTATCTATCTATGCAATAGTTTATTGAGCCTTTTCGTTTAACATTTTTAAATTTAAGTTACTGTGCGCAGGAAGAACAATTATAGTGCTCTGACTCTAGTGCTGTGATCTAACCGACGCGTCCAACACCCGGTAGACAGTAACACTGATTAAGTTACAGCAATAAAGTCCAGCAAGATAAAGTTGCTTTATGCGAAACCATAGACCTTTATCTACAGATCAAGTATAATTATATTAACATTGAATCATCTTGAAGATAGTTTCATCATTGACTGTAACCGAACGCAACACGTTCTGAATGGTGAATGACTGACATCCGCAGCAGAGGAAAAAGTTTAATTGATCTTGAATTTAATGAATTTATATTAAATTTTATATCACATAATGGCTTCAGAACACTTATAATACAGTGCACGAAAACTTTATGGTATTAGAATGTTTCTGGGCAGTAGTACTCCTAAGCGGTGAGCATCCGGTAACAAGAAGTAGTCGAAGATGAACGTCCTCATCTCAGTTCTCGCGCATGCGTTCTGGAAATCTCTTCATTTCTCGTCTCAAGGCCCTTAAGGAAGTAATGGAATAGTCGAATGAAGTCGTTATTTATGTTTTTTTCGCACAAAAAGTAGTCTCGTCGCTTGATAAACTTACAATTGAGCCACTATAGGCACATGGAATATTTAAACATTTTCTTTAATGACTACATGGGCCGTCAAGTGCCAGTCCCTTAGGCAGCCTATGTAGGAGTGATCCACCTCTCAGATTAAATAAAAAATATCTTCATTTGTCTTACGGGGTTGGTACAGCATGGTGAGTAATTAATGACTTAATTTTCATTTATGGGTGAACTAACCCTTTAAGCGGACACCGCCAAATGTTGGTGACTTAAAAATTATAATAAATAAAATAACTTACCGCAACAGATTTATTCCCAGCTCTCTTTAATTTCTTCGAAGCACGCTCCTCTTTTGCCTCTTTGAGCTCATTGATGTCTGCCTCCCTCCACTCTTATCCAATCTCTTGTCCATCGTCTCCAGCTTTTCAAATATCCTCTTCAAACTTGCATTCACCATATAGACCAGTCGGTTTTCGTTCGGACTCTGGAGTTTGAATAGCCACATTGTCACAACATAAAGGAGTAACATCTCTACTCTGCTCTCTGTAAAACGTCTCGGGTTATGACTATAACCCTTGTTCCCTGAGAAGGGAACGAGACACTGCGTCGATAAAATCGACTCTTTGGGGACGCTCCCTAAGCGTGCGCCTCTGAAGTATGAATGAAACTAATCCAATCCTGATTGGTGTTGCGTCATGACGTAACATGTGACGGCATACCCGGAAGTATAAAAGTGACGCTGTCACAACACACACTAGCCTCGCGATGAAGCAAGACGCTCAAGGGTCTAAAAAGGGGCGTGGCAACACGACGCAGTGTCTCGTTCCCTTCTCAGGGAACAAGGGTTATAGTCATAACCCGAGACGTTCCCTATCGAGGGAACTCAACACTGCGTCGATAAAATCGACTCTTTGGGGAACGAGTGCCCACTAGGCCACGCACCTGACAGACCCGCCCCAGAGTGAAACTGATCAGGCACTAGCAAGGACCGAGCACGTGTGCACCGGGCGTACTGGGAAGGTTGAGGCTATAGAACCTGACGAAAGTGTGTGGGGTAGCCCAGCCGGCTGCATCACAGACATCTTGTAGGGGTACTCCCGAAAGAAGAGCCCTAGAGGAGGCCATGCCTCTAGTAGAGTGAGCCCTTATGGCTAAAGGTGAAGGCAAGCCGCGTACCTTGTAAGCCTCAGTAATGGCCTGGACAATCCAGTTACTTATAGTTGGTTTCGTTGCCGGGAGTCCCTTCCTTGGTGACCCAAAACACACTAACAACTGGTCCGACCTCCTCCAAGAGGCGGACCTTTGCAGGTATATACTCAATGCTCTGACCGGGCAGAGCAGATGAAGCCTCTCCTCTTCCGCCGACACATGAGGTGGAGGATGGAATGCCTGAAGGACTACAGATCGAGCCGTATTAGAAGGAACTTTCGGCACGTAGCCCGGACTCGGATGCAAAAAGGCCTTTACTTTGCCAGGGGCAAACTCCAAGCAGGCCGGCGTCACCGCCAGGGCCTGGAGATCTCCCACCCTCTTAAGTGAGGTGATAGCTAACAGAAAGACCATTTTCAGAGTTAAGTCCTTAGGCGAAGCCGACTCTAACGGTTCGAAGGGAGCCAGGGATAACCCCTCTAGAACTTCTGCCAGGTCCCAGGCAGGAACCCTGGACCTGACCGCCGGCCTCATCCTCCAAGCACCATGGAGAAACCGAATGACCAATTGGTGCCTCCCCAGAGGTCCACCATCTATTGGTGCGCGGAAAGCCGAAATGGCAGCCACGTACACCTTAAGAGTGGACGGGGAGAGACCCGCAGAGAAACGATCTTGAAGAAAATCCAGAACTGAAGCCACCGGGCAATTTACTGGATCTAATCGCTGTTCTCTACACCAAGTGAGAAACACATTCCACTTGAGGCCATATAATCTCCTGGTAGACGGAGCCCTAGAGCTGAGAATGGTCTCAACCACTCCAGCTGATAACCCAGCATTCAGGTACTGAACCCCCTCAGAGGCCAGACCCACAGCTTCCACAGCTCTGGTCGCGGGTGGAAGATTGTGCCCTCCGCCTGAGACAACAGATCCCTCCTCAGAGGAATCTGCCATGGCGGAGCTATGAGGAGTGATATTATGTCCGAGAACCATACTCGTGTTGGCCATCTCGGGGCAACCAGCAGTAGACTGATGCCCTCCTGACGGACCCTCTCCAGGACTCCCGGGATCAGTGCAATCGGGGGAAATGCGTACAGGCGAAGCCTCGGCCAAGCCTGTACCATGGCATCCAACCCCAGTGGGGCTGGATGTGAGAGGGAGAACCAAAGTGGACAGTGGGACGTCTCTCGAGACGCAAACAGATCCACTTCCATTGCTCCGAACCTCTCCCATATCGACTTCACCACCTCTGGATGAAGTCTCCATTCCCCGGGCCTCAGCCCCTGCCTCGACAGGATGTCTGGTCCCTGATTCTGAACCCCCGGAATATACATTGCTCTTATTGACAGTATTTTCCCCTGGGACCAAAGGATAATTTGATGCGCCAATTTGCACAGAGGGCGCGATCTGAGTCCCCCTTGGCGGTTCAGATAGGCCACCACTGACGTATTGTCCGTCCGTATTAGAACGTGGCGACCCTTGATGTCTGGGAGGAAGCTCCTCAAAGCCCTGAACACAGCCATCATCTCCAGGCAATTTATATGCCAAGCACGATGATGGTCCTGCCACAGACCCCTGGCAAAGCGGCCGTCCATGACCGCGCCCCAGCCAGTAAGGGAGGCGTCTGTCGAAACGGTTTCCCGGCGACACAACACCCCCAGTACTGGCCCTTGGGATAGGAACCAAGGTTTCTTCCATATTTGCAGAGCATGAAGGCACCTGCGCGTTACTCTGATCATACGAAACGGATTCCCCTTGGGGGAGAACCCCTTGGTTTTCAACCACCACTGGAGGGGCCGCATGTGAAGGAGGCCCAAAGGAATAATGTTGGATGCCGCTGCCATGAGGCCCAGCATCCTCTGAAAGTGTTTCACAGTGATGGCCTGGCCCAGCTTTACCCTGGATACCATCGCCAGAATTGACTCGATACGTGCGGAAGACATTTGTGCCTGCATTGTAGTCGAGTTCCACACGACTCCTAAAAAAGTCGTCGACTGGGATGGTTCTAGCACACTTTTCTTTAGATTGAATCTCAACCCCAATTTTTGAATATGACCCAGGACGACATCTCGATGCCAAACCGCCATCTCTCGAGACTGTGTCAAGATAAGCCAGTCGTCGAGATAATTCAATATTCGAATCCCTTGAAGTCTGAGTGGAGCAAGGGCTACGTCCATACACTTTGTGAATGTGCGGGGAGAGAGTGCTAGGCTGAACGGAAGAACCCGATACTGGTAGGCTTCGCCCCCGAAAGCGAACCTCAGGTATCTCCTGTGACATGGAAGGATGGAGATGTGAAAATAGGCGTCTTTCAGATCTATCGTGACAAACTAGTCCTCAGACCTGATTTGACTCACGATTGCTGGAATGGTCAACATTTTGAACTTGAACCTCCTCAGAGATCGGTTCAACACCCTGAGATCCAAAATTGGCCTTAACCCCCCATCCTTTTTTGGAACTATAAAGTACCGGCTGTAAAACCCGGACTCCCTGTTTACCGGAAGAACACGTTCTATGGCTCCTTTCAACAATAGAGTCTGTACTTCTTGTTCCAGCACCTGAGCCTGCTCTGGGACCACCGCAGTGCGCACCACCCCAGAAAACTTGGGGGGCGAGATGCGCGAACTGCAGTCTGTACCCACTTTCTATTATCTGCAGGACCCATGCAGATATGCTGGGAAGACGATACCACTCCTCTACAAAACCCGCTAAGGGTATCAGCCTCTCGGGGCTGACCTCTGGTGTTTTCACAGTAACTTTTCGACTACTTGAAGCGGAATACCGGCAGACCGTAGCCGATTCGGATCCCTGTGACCATAATCGATGTTTTAGAATCACATTTTCGCTGGAAATTGACGCGGCCTGAAACGCTGCTAACGGCGGGCATGCATCTTTTCCTAGAGGGCCCCGCTGTGAGAACAACCTCGGTTGACCCACAGCGGAGGGGGCGGCCCTCTGAAGTCCTGCCGCAGCTAGGACTTCTTCCCCGAAGTCCTCCTAGCCTGAATGACGTCCCTCAGGTCGCCTCTCTGGCCGGAGGGCTTCGGCTTTGAGAGCGTTTCCTCTGTTGCCATGTCCCCGGAGGGGGCTCTAGAGGAAACGCTCTCTTTTTGCTCTGCCCTGTGAGAGGAGCTGGCTGATGGCTGGGGCTGATCGCTTTGCCCCATCCTACTCGACTTGGATTTCGCCTTACGAGGGAGGTATTGCTGGAACGCCGCAGATTGTTTTTCGTCTCCTGAAACCTGTCGACGACCGAATTAACGGCGTCGTCGAACAGGCCAGAAGGCGAAAGCGGCGCATCCAGCAAAAAGGACCTATCCTTATCCTTAATCCCCGAGAGATTCAGCCACAGATGTCTCTCCGTGGCCACCATGGCCGCCATGGAGCGGCCAATGGCACGTGCTGTCTCTCTTGTGGCTCGGAGAGACAAATCTGCGGCTTTCCTCAACTCGGAGACATCTTCAGGAGTCGGTCCCTCTCCCTCATCCAAGTCTCTCAGAAGATTGGCCTGGTATGCCTGCAAAATTGCCATCGAATGCAGGCATGAACCAGCCCGACCCGCCGCCATGTAAGCCCTGCCCACTAAAGTCGATGTTTCCCGGCAGGGCTTACTAGGCAACACCAGGGCTTTTAGGGAAGACGCCGATTCGGGAGAGAGATAGCTCGCTGAAGACTCCTCCACCCTCGGCATCTTCCCATATCCCATGTCTCGAGCCCCGATAACATTTCTGTAATCGATGACACTAGGACTCGAAACACGGACGAATGCGGTCTTTCCCACGACCTCGTGATCTCTTTATGCAGGTCGGGGAAAACACAGGTTAAATTCAACCTCAGTCACTCCTCAGTTTATCAGAAAAATCCAACTACCAGATCAATAAAGGGTTTAACAGTGTCTGCACTGACAGAAATTTAAAAGAAGTAGAAGAACGAATTGGTACCAACCCTATAAGCACTGCCCATATTCAGTCGATGTTATATATCTTGTTGTTTTGAATTTGCCGAGAGAAGAATGCTTCAAAGATGAAAACATGATTTTAGTTGGAGTGATACCAGGACCCATGAACCCAAACTCATGAACACATATCTTGAGCCCTTGGTTGATGACCTCCGAGAATTGTGTGGAAGGAATTGTTCTAATGGACTCTTCACCCTTGGGATGCCAGGTTTACAGGGCAGCTTTACTCTGCCTCTTCATCTGATATTCCATATGGTGGTTTTTGTTGGTAAATTCTGATTTACTATGCTATGTTTCACACTATTGTTCAGCTTTTTCCTATTGTGTGCAATATATCCAACATTAAAACAATTATTATCTTTTCAGGATGTAACAAGCGTCTGAAGAAATTCACAAAATCATCTTTTGGGGGAAACGGACTTTTCCGGATTTGACAGATCAACTTGTACTCTGCGCACCTCTGAGGAACACAAAAAAAGGCAGCACAAACGAAAATTTTACTAGCAATAACCAGCCATCACAGAGTCAGCCACATCATCACAACACCAATCATCATCTAATAATATGGTCCGCCCACTCATTCCCAACCACATGATTATTGACTCGCTGCACCTGCACTCCCTCATCATCACCACTCACTACTTATACACACATCACTTTCACTTCAGTGTCTGGTCTTGCCAATGCTACAACGACATACAGACTCTCTACCTGAATACTCACCTGTGATCGTCTCGTCTGAATCCTGTCTTTTGTCTGTTCATCGTCTACTGTCCGGTTACTCTTCACCGTCTACTGTCCGGTTACTGTTCACCAGTCATCATAGTCATTCTCCATCTGTACAGAAACCCATCATCAATCTACAGCCAGCTAAGTCACCATTGACAAACTTCAGTCACCATCCACTCACCATCGCCTGGTTCCCGCTATTGTCATAGCCTCTGCTTAAAGCAATTTCCTTTTAATTTGATTAGTAACTAATTTAATCACACATGTTAACTCAGTAATACAACTAAATACAATTACATTCATTTTGTAATTCAATAACAATTTCATTTACCAGTAACTTAGTCACTCACTGCATACATTTTGTTCTTATACATATACACACACACACACACACACACACACACACACACACACACACACACACACACACACACACACACACACACACACACACACACACACACACACACACACACACACACACACACACACACACACACACACACACACACACACAGACTGTGTGTCAAGAGACTCAAAATCACACACACACACACACACACACAGACTGTGTGACAGGCCTAGGCTCAGAAAGAGCATGATCATATTCAAACTACAATATCTGACTTTCTGTGGGTTTGAGCTTATTATTGTTAATTAGAAAGTTGTTTGGCTTGAATAGAACAATATACACGGCAAGTTTTGTAACTGTCAGTAAAACTAACCAAGTTATAACACACTTTATGTGTCCTTTTTTAGTCAAAAAAATCCGCCACGGCCAAACCGTTCGAGATATCACAAATCCGTACGGAATTTAGCATCCTCAATGTCTTGACTTCATGCACACCGAGTTTGGTGGTGATTGGTAACAGCATGGGTTGTAATTTGATGTTTTTCTAGGACATTTATTTAAAAAAAAAAACATAATTCCCGACTTCCGTTTGAACTGTCGTAAAACTTAGAGCACGAAAGTTGTTTGGCCTGATGTGATCTATGAGTGTACCGAGTTTCATATTAATCCATGCACGTGTGTTTGATTTATGGACAAATGTTCAAATCCCTAAAAGAATGCATCCTAAAAGAATGGTAAAGTTTGATGCGTCGCCACGGCAACAGTTTCAAAGATATCAAGAATCCATTCATAGGTCTTCATCTGCCGTGTATTTACATTATACAGATGAAGTTTGAAGCAAATCGGGTAAAAATAAGAGGGTGATTTCAAAGCATTTTGAAAGTGACACACTTCCTGCTGCCAGTTGGTGGCGCTATAACTTTGACTCACAATAGTCACATCCATGTGATCGTCCTCTTACAGCGAACGCACTGCTGAAGTTTCATCCAGATCAGTTAATGTATGCTGAAGTTATGACACACTTCCTGTTTCACGTTTCTCGCCATAGTTTTCGTTTCCTCGCCACGGCCAAACCGTTCGAGATATCAAAAATCCCCACACAAACTTTCATCCTCAATGTCTTGACTTCACGCTGACCGAGTTTCGTCGAATTTGGATCAGGAGCTCTAGGAGGAGTATTTAAAAGTTCATTGCGTGTGTTTTACAAAAAAACCTCAATAGCCGACTTCCTGTTGGGCTGGGGTAAAAAGTAAGAACGCGAGGTATGAGATGAAATTCTGCTATCGACATGTGTACCGAGTTTCATATTATTACATGCAAGTGTGTTTGAGTTATGGACCAGGTGTTCGGACCCCATTCCAGGGGCGCTGACGAGCCGCCCTGCCACGCCCGGGTACCAGCTTCAGCCCGGCTCTGATGGCCGCGGGTTCTGACCCGTGTGCAAAGTTTCAAGAGTTTTCGAGCATGTTAAGGGCCCCAAAAGTGCCCGAATAGTCAGCTAGAAAAAAAAAAAAAAATATAGCTGCGAGCAGCGATTGCGGCCCAAGCCGGTGGCACCGCAAGCCCGGTGCCTTAGTTACCGGCACCTCACGGCTGCTCGGCGTACGCTGGCAGGGTGTATTTATGTATATATATGTGTGTGTGTGTGTATAAAGCCGGTGGCACCGCCACCTTGGTGCCTTTAGGGTTATTCTGCACGACGTGCAAAAAGCGTAACCCCTGCTTTGGAATACATACTAGTATGTATTCCACAATTGAATACATACTAACATACTAGTCAGAACTGAATAGTTGATATCTGAATGACAGATCACCATAGAAGTCACTGGAAAAAATGTGACTAGTAACAAAAGAATAGTTACTAGTCACCATTGAAATAAGTACTAGTGTCTAATGAATAAGTACTAGTATCTATTTAATAGGTACTAGCATCTAATGAATAAGTACTAGTAACTAATTAATAAGCATTGGTATGTAATGAATAAGGACTAGCATCTAATGAATAAGTACTAGTATCTAATAAATAAGGACTAGTTTCTAATGAATAAGTACTAGTATCTTTAAAAAAGGTACTAGTACCTAAAGAATAAACACTAGTATCTAAAGAAAAGGCACTAGTATCTAAAGAATAAGCACTAGTAGCTAATGAATAAGTACTAGTACTTAATGGAATAGATACTAGTATCTAAAAAATAAGTACTAGTAGCATGAAAATAGAGACTAGTAGGTTAAAATGATTAAATGTTAAAACGGTTTGCCATACTCTATCTGTCGTTTCGACTAGTCACAATTACGTTACAGATATCTTAAATGATAATACAAACTATCCAAAATGTAATTACGACTAGAAAGACGTTGTTGATATCTACAATGTTAATTACGAATAGTCAAACTTAGCTTTTAAATGTTAAAAGGGCTTGCCATACAGAAGTGTAGGCTCAGAGAGACACTCAACATTTTCAAACCAAAATATCTGACTTTCTGTGGGTCCTAGCTCATGAGTGTAAATTAGAAAGTTGTCCGGCTTGAGGAGAATATATGAATATATGAAACGATGAGTCAACATGTGTACTGAGTTTCATATTATTACATGCAAGCGTGTTTGATTTATGGACCAAGTTTTTGGACCCCGTTCCAGGGGGCGCTGTCTAGCCCCCTTGCCACACCCGGGTACCATCTTCAGCCCGGCTCTGATGGCTGTGGGATCTGACCTGTGTGCAAAGTTTCAAGAGTTTTCAAACCCATTAAGGGCCCCAAAAGCCGCTAAGAGACTCAAAATCATCAAAAAAAAGGAATGTTAAAGTTTGATGCATTGCTATGGCAACATTATCTTAGATATTGAATAATGCTTTCACAGCTCTTCATCTGGCGTGTGTTTACATTTGAAGCAAATCGGGTAAAAGTAAGAGTGCGATTTCAAAGCATTTTGAAAGTGAAACACTTTCTGCTGCCAGTTGGTGGCGCTATATATTTGACTCACATCTATGTGATCGACCTCTTACAACGAACACACTGCTGAAGTTTCATCAAGATCAGTTAATGTATGCAGAAGTTTTAACACACTTCCTTTTTGATTTATTTACTTACTTTTTTGATTTATGGACCAAGTTAATTTAATTAATACACTAATTATATAAAACTATTGTCAATGCACTACAATTAAACAGGTTATATGCCTTTACTTATAAAAAAAATAAAAATAAAAACTTATGTAAAAAATACCAGGCTTAAGAAATGTATTTACTTTAGCAGGCCAGACACACAGTGAAATGATTAAGCCCCCTCCCCCTACACACACACACACACACACAGACTGTGTGACAGGCCTAGGTTTAGAAAGAGCATGATCATATTCAAACTACAATATCTGACTTTCTGTGGGTTTGAGCTTATTATTGTTAATTAGAAAGTTGTTTGGCTTGAATAGAACAATATACACGGCAAGTTTTGTAACTGTCAGTAAAACTAACCAAGTTATAACACACTTTATGTGTCCTTTTTTAGTCAAAAAAATCCGCCACGGCCAAACCGTTAGAGATATCAAAAATCCGTCCGGAATATAGCATCCTCAATGTCTTGACTTCATGCACACCGAGTTTGGTGGTGATTGGTAACAGCATGGGTTGTAATTTGATGTTTTTCTAGGACAATTATTTAAAAAAAAAAAACATAATTCCCGACTTCCGTTTGAACTGTCGTAAAACTTAGAGCACGAAAGTTGTTTGGCCTGATGTGATCTATGAGTGTACCGAGTTTCATATTAATCCATGCACGTGTGTTTGATTTATGGACAAATGTTCGAATCCCTAAAAGAATGCATCCTAAAAGAATGGTAAAGTTTGATGCGTCGCCACGGCAACAGTTTCAAAGATATCAAGAATCCATTCATAGGTCTTCATCTGCCGTGTATGTACATTATACAGATGAAGTTTGAAGCAAATCGGGTAAAAATAAGAGGGTGATTTCAAAGCATTTTGAAAGTGACACACTTCCTGCTGCCAGTTGGTGGCGCTATAACTTTGACTCACAATAGTCACATCCATGTGATCGTCCTCTTACAGCGAACGCACTGCTGAAGTTTCATCCAGATCAGTTAATGTATGCTGAAGTTATGACACACTTCCTGTTTCACGTTTCTCGCCATAGTTTCGTTTCCTCGCCACGGCCAAACCGTTCGAGATATCAAAAATCCCCACGCAAACTTTCATCCTCAATGTCTTGACTTCACGCTGACCGAGTTTCGTCGAATTTGGATCAGAGCTCTAGGAGGAGTATTTAAAAGTTCATTGCGTGTGTTTTACAAAAAAACCTCAATAGCCGACTTCCTGTTGGGCTGGGGTAAAAAGTAAGAACGCGAGGTATAGATGAAATTCTGCTATCGACATGTGTACCGAGTTTCATATTATTACATGCAAGTGTGTTTGAGTTATGGACCAGGTGTTCGGACCCCATTCCAGGGGGCGCTGACGAGCCGCCCTGCCACGCCCGGGTACCAGCTTCAGCCCGGCTCTGATGGCCGCGGGTTGTGACCCGTGTGCAAAGTTTCAAGAGTTTCGAGCATGTTAAGGGCCCCAAAAGTGCCCGAATAGTCGCTAGAAAAAAAAAAAAATAAAAAATAAAAAAATAATCGGAAGGAAAACAATAGGGCTCTGCGCCCTTTCAGGCTTGGGCCCTAATACATAATCGGAAGGAAAACAATAGGGCTCTGCGCCCTTTCAGGGCTTGGGCCCTAATTCAGTTCATTGAATTAGCATGCTTAAGCTAAGTTTTGCTAGCATGTTTTAACATGTTTCTTACGAGTTTAGAACTCAATGGCATTTTTAACATGTTGTTACTGTAGGACGGTATCAGCGTGTAAATCTTGTCACTTCCTGTTGCCTGTAGGTGGCGCTATTACTATAACTGAATATTCTCATGTAGATGTGTTCAGGCCATGACTCTTATCAAACGTGTGAAGTTTGGGGCAGATTGGACATTCCATGCCTGAGTTACAGCAAATTCCTATTTAATTGCAGCAATAGCATGCTTTAGCACTTAGCTAAGTGTTTGTTAGCATGTTTAGCATGTTCCAAATATGTTGTTAGCATGTTTAGCACTTGTTTGCACTTTTTTATATGTTATTAGGAGTCCACAACAGTGTTAAACATGCCACTTCCTGTTGCCAGCAGGTGGCACTGTAACTGAATATGAGCATGGACATGTGTTTAGGACAGCACTGTTATCAAACTTGTGAAGTTTGGGGCAGATTGGACATTGTTTGCTTGAGTTACAGCAACTTCCTGTTTCATGGCGAAACATCGAAATTTGTCAGGCCGCCCAGGACACGCCCTAGGACAAAAACTCAAGATTTTCGCAATTTAACGTTGCAAAGGCCTTAAGATTACACTCACCAAATTTGAAGATGATCAGATCAAAACTGTTGGAGGAGTTCGTTAAAGTGCGAGGCCTGAAAAATGGCAAAAACTGCACAAAAATCGGAGTGAAAGTTCAAAATGGCTGACTTCCTGTTGTATTTATGAATACACTCCAAGAGACTTTTTTGTTGGTCTTGGGTCATTACATGCATGTACACGTACGTGAAACGTAGCGGAGGCGCACTCGTTCAACTTTTATAGGTGGCGCTATCAAGCCATTTTGCCCTGACCAATTCTGAAACATATATCAGATGTAAATTTTCGCCAGTTCTGACGCATGTGCAAATTTTCGAGTTTTTGAATTTTTTTTAGATTTTGAATTTGAGCTTCCCTACCAAGCGATTTAACAGGCACAGATCTAAAACTAACCCCCATCCCTCTTTGGAATCGATGAAATATCGGTTGTAATAACCTAACTCTCAGCAGGGAGGAAGAACTCGTTCTATAGCTCCCTTCAACAGGAGTTTTCACCTCTTGTTCCATAACCAGAGCCTGCTCGTGGCCCACCACTCTGGGCAGAACCTCTCTGAAGCGAGGAGGTTGTGATCTGAACTGAATAGTCTGCAGGGCCCATAGAGATACATTTGGAGGCTTTACCACTCTCAAAAATTCTATCTAAGGATACCAGTCTCTCAAGACTGGCCTCTGTAATATTCTGAGTGGCAGACACAGTGCCTTGTAACGGCCGCCGGCAGGGAACAACTGGTCTGACCACTCTAGACCACTCCTCAGGAGTGGGCCATCGTCCCTCGGGAAAGCACTCTCTGAGACCGTCTACGCCTCAGCGCGAAGGCGGGGTTGGCAGAACGGGCCCCTGAGGGCACAGAGGAGAATAGGCACCGTGAAAAGAGGTGAACACCTTCCTCCCTCAGTGGGGACCACCCTCAGTGTCAGAGGGGGGCGAGCGTCCTTCAGGAAAGCGCTCGCTGGGACCGTCTGCGTCCCGGCACGCAGGCAGGGGCCCGAGGAAGAATGGGCACCGTGAAAGAGGTGAATGCCTTTCTCCCTCGGTGGGGACCACCCTCAGCGTCCTGAGCCCCGTGGTGACAGGACTGCTTAGCCGAAACCTAAATAGCCAATATAACTGTCCTCAAATCAGTACTATTGCCCAAAGGCTTCAGCATGGGGAGCATGAGCATGCTTTGCTGCGCCTATGCAGATGAGCTCGTACTGTATACGGCCAGGGCTACTCCCACCCGGCAGCCACGTGGGCATGCATTTTTAATGGAAGAAACCTTTAAAAAGCTGCAAAGAAAAACTTTTTCTTTCTTTTTCATGTTGGAAAAATTCATTTTACCATAAATCGGCAGACTGACGCAGTTCTCAAATCATCTCAGTACTGCATCCTCACTCACGCTCATGTCCATTAGCATATCAGCAGCTTGTATGCCTGCAATATAGACAGTGTATGCAGACACTACGCAGTCCGACCTGCCGCCGAATACACTTACACAAAGCCAAAATATTTCATAATGGCTTGGAATGTCGGTGCTTTAAATGACAATGCAGCCTCGGAAGAGAGATAGTTTGCAAGCGTCTCTTCTACCGCGGCAAAGCACTGTCTTTTTTTTTAATGATTGGACAAAACAATTCATCTTTAGCCAGCTTCTTCCATTATCTCAACACCTCAGTGTGGAGATCATGAAAGAACAGCAAGCACCGGCGTGGAGGTTGCACACGGGAAGGTAGAAATCTTTCATCTTATTTAGATTTAATAATAGACTCCTATTATCGATTGCTCCTGTCTGCCTTGCTGCCTGCTGTGAGTTTGGTTCCGTCGTGACTGTCTAAGCCTCATATTAACTTCGTATTTCCTTCTGTTTATCCATATTTCTTTCTTTATACGACTGGAGCCGCAAATACGGTTGGAACGTTTGGTTGTTGGTTGTTGAGTGAGACACTGCTTCACCGCTGCTTGCCCTGCGATCGATTGCCAAACACGTTTCGGTTGTTGGTTGTTGAGCGAGACACTGCTTCACCGCTGCTCGCCCTGCGATCGATTGCCGAATACGTTCTTTACAGACGTGGTTGGAATGCTTGGTTGTTGACCGAGACACTGCTTCACCGCTGCTCGCCATGCAATTGATTGCCAAGCGCATTCTTTACAGAAGCGACTGGGGAGTTTGGTTGTTGGTTGTTGAGCGAGACACTGCTTCACTGCTGTTCGCCCTGCGATCGATTGCCAAACGCCAGTCTAGACCTGAGTCATAAATAAGTATAAATACTAATAACATCACTGGTTGCATCATTGCTAACTTACTGTCCATCGGTTAAAGTGGCGAATATATCAGATGTATGTTATTTACCTTCTGGTGCAGACAAGAACAAATATGCTTTGCTTGCGGTGCAGTCTGAATTAGAGGCTGTAGAAAAGCAGATCCGTGACCTCCAAGCTGAGAAACAAGAAGAAACAAGCTGAACTCTGCGACCGGCGTGAAGCTCTTGAAACATCACGCACCGATGCAAACTGATCAGTGATTAGTAACCCGCTGACACTGACCACATCAACTGCCTGCATTTCTCAGCATTGGTCCCGAGCATCCAGGTCACGATCAGCCATGGTTTAATTCACTCCGGCTCCAACACACCACCACGAAGCCTGGGTGGTTCCGGTGGAAGCCGCGAGCCAGGACAAGAGTCTTTCGCCCCTCCCGGTTTTCGAGATCTCCACTCAGAACTGCTTCTCTCCTCTTCGTGAAACGGAACGTAATGCTGTGATCATCGACGATTCCACCGTCCACCATGTCTACGCTACCTGGTGCTCGTGTTCTCGATATCACTGCATGGGTAACTGAGATTTTAAACGGTGAAGAGCATGTCGGAACTGTTGTGCTGCACGTGGGATCTAACGACACTAGGTTCCGACAGACAGAGGTTCTGAAGAAAGACTACACGAGCCTTATCGATACGGTACGCAGCACATCGCCTGAAACATCGATTATAGTGTCTGGACCGCTTCCTACGTACCGACTAAGGCATGAAAAGTTCAGTAGATTATTCACGCTAAATTAATGGTTGTTGTCATGGTGCACTGAGCAGAAACTGGTCTTTGCAGGGCTGGACTGGCCATCGGGCAATTCGGGCCGACGTGCTTTGTGGGCCGGTACTTTAATTTAGTTAATTTTTTTTTTTTTGTCTGAACGGAACGGCCTATGAGAACTCGCACATCTTATTTTGTGGGCCGATGTTTTTTTTTTGCAACGGTATAAACTATTAAAGGTGGTGGATTGGCCAATTGGTCATGATCGACTCTGGTCTGGACCAATTATACAGCCGAGGAGGTCAGATGCGCCCTCCCCCTTCAACGGATCTTCAATGAGCAATCACCGCAATCACATTATTACTGCGAAACAAAAATGGAGAACAAAAAACGTAAAGGAGGCGCCGAAAAAATTAGGGCCAAAAAGAAATTAGCCCTTCAGGCAGATGCTGCCAAATGTATTAAAATATCGCAGTTGTTTGGTGGTGGCTATAGTGGAGCTTCCACTTCAGTAAAATTACCAACAAGTGATGGAGGCCAGCAGGTTGAACAGGGAAAGGGGAAGCGGGAGGAGGAGAGACCCGAGGCGGCCGCGGTACAAGTGGCAGAACTGAACTTGAGGTAAGGTGAACTTGAGGCTAGTTAAGAGCTGCTGCAGTCTATATCTGGGTCAGATTATAAACCAAAGTTAGGTGCAGCCTCTCTCAACCCATAAATAAATGCATCCATCGATGATCCGGTTCTAATTCGCGCTCATATAAGCGATGAAGCGCCGTCCAGAGTTTAGAATGTGCGCGAGCCACAATGAATAACACAATATTAACAATCTATTAACTATTATTATTATTAACTAACAAGAAACTCTGATTAACTAGTAAGTAATAGCGCATAGGTGAAAGTGGTACTTCACTATTAATTAATTAACTACTATTTTTTAATACTTCCCAGAGAACTACTGAAAAAGTTTATTAACAATCTAGTACCTACTATTAACTAAAATGAAACTCTGATTATGAATTAGTAAGTAGTGCGCAGATGAAAGTGTTACTACATACTTCTGTGGGAATTACTAATTATTTGGATCCGTATTATAAAGTGAAATATCACTTCAACTAACTAGTAATGTTCTGGAACTAACTAGTAATGACTAAAGTGTCACTACATGATCTAGTCATCATTTGTGCAACCAAACACTAAAGTCATTTCAAGCGTTTGAGATTTTTTGTGAACTTTAGTATACTTTTTAGAAAAGGTCTTTAGTAACACTTGAGTCATTATTACTAGTTAGTGGTCTTTATAATACAGATCCATTCTAATTAGTAATTCCCACAGAAGTATGTAGTAATACTTTCATCTGTGAGCTATTACTTACTAATTCGTTAATAAGAGTTTCTTTTAGTTAATAGTAGTTACTAGATTGTTAATAAACTTTGTTAATAATAATAAATGATTGTTAATAAACTCTGGGATAAAGTAGTTCTCTGGGAAGTATTAAAAAAATAGTAGTTATTGATTAGTTAATAGTGAAGTACCACTTTCATCTGTGCGCTATTACTTACTAGTTCGATAATCAGTGTGTCTTGTTAGTTAATAATAGTTAATAGATTGTTAATATTGTGTTATTCATTGGTTCTTAGTTATTCATTAACCAAGGAACCGTATTCTAAAATTACCCAGCAGATTTAAGCACGGTCTCTTGTTTAATAGCGCAAACTAAATGAATGCTCTGCTAGTTAACTGGAGATGTTTTATTTATTTGTATTAGGTACATCCGTGCCTCAATGTTTCAAAAAGTGGTGGGTCAGCAGCATGTTATTATTTAATGTCTGCGTTTTCGAAAAAAAAATATATATATATATTTTTGGACCTTGATCTGATGTTATAACTATGGTTGGGGCCACCCTACTTAAAACCTTTGATAATTAATGGTTAAAAATAAACATATTGCATTTGGAACATTATTGTTATATTGATAATACTAATCATATTTCATTTATGTTTGATATTGTTAAACAGTAATTAGGCAATTTTATCACTGATTATTGTAATGCAGTCTTTGGTCACCTTGTTATTGAGGAACTCCCCAAAATCTCAACAAATTGTTATTGTGCCAATCCTTACATGTTAAACCAGGTTGATCCATCATCACAAGTGGAGAAGTCTGTGACAGAGGAGACAGAAGAGCAGGAGAGAGAAATGCAAGAGCAGGAGAGAGAGATGAAAGAGCAGGAGAGAGAGATGGAAGAGCAGAGAGAGAGATGGAAGAGCAGGAGAGAGAGATGGAGCAGGAGAGAAAAAGAACAGGAGAGAGAATGGAGTAAGAGAAAAGAGATTGAGCAGAGAGAGAGTTGGAAGAGCAGGAGAGTGAGAGCCAGGGCATAGATTACTTTGCTCGCCCTTAACCCGCCATATTACAGGCATTCTTAGATTACCACCCACAGCAGAACACCAGCAATGCAGTAGTGATGAGGGTGTTCAGCCGTAAAGATGGCACCAGCAGGAAGTGGCTTCTATTGCAAAGAACGCCATTTATTGTTCTGCTTTGTGTGTCTGGCATTTACAAGGCGGACTGACACCAGCGCATTTATAACAGGCATGAATGACTGGCGACATGTACATCTGCGTGCAGAGGAGCATGAAAAGAACACTACACACCAGACCTGTGCTGAAGCTTTTTTCTTAAGGTGCTCAAAAGGCAACATCAGCAGCTTGTTTGCTGGCAGTCAGTTGTCAGCTCACAGAGCACAAGTGAAAAAGAGACGGCAAGTTTTGGAGCGTATAGTGGATGTGGTCAAAGTACTAGGGAAGAGGGGACTCAGCTATAGGCATGTGGAGAATGAGGCTGCATACACTTTGGGTGATAACACTATCGATCATGGTAACTTTCTGGAACTGATTGTGCTATTAGGCAAGTATGATATGTGCCTTAAGAGAACATTTGAATGACTGCATTGAGAAAAGCAAGAAGTTGCATCAGTCCAGTGGATCAAGAGGTAGAGGGTCTCTCAGTCACCCTACTCTCCAAAACAACTGTCTAACTCCGTGATTGATGCAATTGGCACATTTCATTCAGAGAGCATCACCAGTGATGTCCAGAGAGCTGGGATGTTCTCTGTTCAGCTGGACACAAACCCAAGACATCACAGGTTATGATCAGTGTTCAGTAATTATCAGGTATGTTACTGAGACTGTGCAGGAGAGGCTTGTCTCCATAGTGAGGTGTGAAGCATCCACGGGGCAGTACTTTGTGAACTTGCTCTCTGGAGTTTTAGAGCATCTGAATCTGGACAAGGCCATGTGCATTGGGAATGCAACAGATGGTGCTTCAAATATGCAGGGCCAGTACAAAGGCTTTTCAGCACTTATGACTGCCCAGTCTCCGACTCATGTGCATGTGTGGTGCTATGCACACATACTTAATCTTGTGCTTGCTGACACAACACAAAGTGTCATTGAAAGTGGATCGCTCTTTAATTTACTTAATGACATAGCTGTGTTCATCGAGGACTCCTATCACAGGGTTAATCTGTGGGAGAAACAAACCCGAGAAGAACAGAGCACAGACGCCTCAGTCCAATAGGTGAGGGGCCACTGCAAGATGGTGGGCCAAGCATCGATGTTCCTCCAAGAATATCTTTTGGACATTTTGGAAAAACCAGATGATGGCCTCTTCATTGATGTAGTGCTGACGACTGGAAGCCATTGAAAAGAGGGAAAGGAAGAAGGCCCAGTGTTCGTTCGCCAAAGCACAAGGCTTTAAAGTGTCTACTTAGAAGCATAAGAACTATTCTTAACAGCACAGATATTTCTTAGAGTGTTTTGAGCAAACAATTCCTCTCGAAGTACCTGCCAGTCAACGCAGATGGACATCATCTCTCTGCCCATCATCTGGTGACTGCCACACAAGATAGCCTGGGAAGTATCGCCCAGGGACTTCCAGAACTGTGAAGGCAGCTGCCAAGCACCTCTAACAGACGAATAGGCAAGCTGAAGATCAGGAGACTTAAAGACAGAAGGCCCAGAGATGGGGCTGCCTAAAGAGAGCCAAGAGGACACATGCCAGAGATGACTGGAGATGGTGCAAATTGATGCTGAGAGAACATATGAGGTGAAAGTGCACAACACCATCCTGGACACAGTTATTGAAGCAATCCACAGACGATTTGTCACAAATGGCCCTCTTGTTGCGGATTTGTATCATGGTTGAGACCCAGGAAGTTTAGCCAGGTCAGAGCAGTTTCTCTTCCTCAGTAATGCACTTCAAAACCTCAGCACATCCCAGATAGCATGGTAACATTAATTCAATGTTGAGTTTTGATCCAAACCATCATTTTGGTTGAGATTGACATTTCAATGTTTAAAGTGTGTTGGATCAGCATTGAAATTGATGAAAAAGTTGATGAAAAAAAAGTTGATGAAAGTTGATGAAAGCCAACAGCACACATGGGTGGAGACAGTGACATTGAACTAACGGTGATTTGTAGTTGATGAGCACAAGATCATTCAGGCTTGTATCTCTGGAGAACACTAGTGGGCGTTTCTCATTCAGTGGGGCGTTTAAACCACAATGGGCATTTTCAACCACTTTACCCGATTTGCTCTAATCCACTGGGGGCTTGGTTTAGGGGTGGGCCTTCATGATTTTAGCATGTCTGTTGAAAAATGGTTGAAAAACATTTATGTAGTTTGAAATTGGCCACTGATTGGTAAACGACCATTTTTGTTTTGCATGTGCACTTCTTAATAGTCTAAAGTCATTAGAGAGAAAACAGGTGCATCCAATACAGATCTCTTGTTTGTTTCAAACAATGGGGCATCTACCTTATTTCTCTGTTTTGTGTGCTTATTTGTGTTGTTACCGTAATTAGATACATTGAAAAGTTATTTTGTTTGAATAAAGGATATAATTTTCTACATTCTTAAAACATGCATCTTGCTTTAGTAAAGTTTATAAAGAATTTCCTGAATAAAGTTCTCACGTCATTTAACAGAATTTCTTCAAGTGTAGGACACGAACATGAGCAAGAATGTTACACTACAAACAGAGCCCATGTCTTGTATGCAGAGCACATTGCTCCTTTAGTAGGAGTGAAGGCAGATGAAGATGGACAATAAAAAAAAAATAAAAATAAAAAAAGAGAAGCACCCTCCTGATAATGCTGGCATTGATTATACATTGAGTTGTTGTTGACAGCATCACCTGACCTGGGACTTGATGATATCCTGCATCTTATCACTGCTTAATCAGGTAATCATTCACATTACTGAATCTGTATTAAATTTGAGAAATGTATCTGATTTCCATTCAGTTAAACTGGTTTCCACTAAAACACAATAACAAAAAAACACCTTGTGTTTATTAAGAAAGTGATCTATTTTGTCATATTTAAAGAAAATAAGGTGAATCTGCAGCTTTGAAGGGATAGTTCAGCATGAAATGAAAACCATGCCATCATTTATTAACCCTCAATTTGTCCAAACCTGTATTAATGTCTTTCTTTGGTAAAGGGTGTTGGTAACCAGACGTGATGGTTGATGGTAGCCATTGACTTTCATATTTTTTTCCTACTATGGAAATCAATGGCCACCGTCAACTTTCTGGTTACCAACATTCTTTAAAATATCTTATTTTGTGTTTAATGGAAGAAAGAAACTCATACAGGGTTGGAACAACTTGAGAGTGAGAAAATTATGGCAGAATGTTAATTAAGGGCTGAACTCTCCCTTAAATAAATATTCATTGAAAAAAACTAAGCTCTTTTATTCTACAAGATAAACTTGTTGCTTGAAAAGTAGTTTGACAGAAAATGAACTGAGATGTAGTTAATGGCTATACACAAGTTTACGCGCCAAATCATGGACGCCGCCATAACTCTCCTCAAATGCATTTCATTTCCGCCGGAAGTGGTCTGCACAGCGTCTGCCGGTGTAAACACAGCTACGGTTCCACTACTTTGTGTGGAGATGGCATTACTATCCCCCACCCGAATTCAGTGCAGAACACTTACAGGACGAGGTGGCCCAGCATAACGTACAGCAAGATTTGCTCCTACTTCGTGCAATTCATGGCAATAGATGGAAAAGCTTTTGGACAAGCTGAAAGCCTTGTCATGTCATACAAAGCTAGATCAAACAGACACAGCGTGCAAATAACTATCAGTTTATGTCCGTGGTAATAGCAAATGTATCTGTGTGATATCCTTTAATGTTTCTTTTACCATAATAATAACAATTGTGGCCAAATAAGTGTTTGCAGTTTATAGCTTAATCAGGTATGACATTTACAAGATTTAGGAAATAATAGAAGCCTGTTGTTGCCGATGGAATACGTGTTTGTAATTGGAAAACGGACTGTAACCTATAATAACATGACTTACTGCTAAGCTCTAAATAAAGAAACTATTTTGCAATTATCCTTATGACTGCATTGTTTTACCTGCTGTGTACCCTTTTACCTCTTAAAATACCTTTAAATGTAGAAACTAACCCATAAAATGCAGTAGGCCTATTCTACTTACAACAAAATGATTGAAGCCTCTACTATAATAAAGGCAATCACTTTTCGCCCACGACACCGGCACCGTGTCGGATCTCTGGCGTGCGGCCGTGAGAAAAAAATATATATTTTCGCGATTCATTTTTGTCCAGCTTTAACGTGTTAAAATATTTAATGCAAACGCATCTGTTCTTTCTGTCATCCTTTAGCTTGGATTATGATCACGGTCTTATTCACGCAAATGCTTTAAACCACTCATGCGCGACAAGACAAAAGAGAACGCGCTGTCAGTGAATGTCCTCCTGACGTTGGTATCCAAACTATATCATAGGCTACTTAGCTAGAGTGCAAAGTGTGTGTGTGCCATGATGATAATAATTAGGGGCGCGATCGAACTGTGTGTGTGTGTGAGAGAGGCGCGATACTGTGTGGGTGTGTTTGTGTGTAAACAATGGAGCGCATGGACATTGCCTCTTCGTAGCTGGTTTGCGGTCGTAGCACTCTCTAACCACTCATTCAGGTGCTTTCTCGAGTGTTTGCAACCAACTACCGCACACATCATTCCCGAACACCACCTTTCTTCATGTTGTAATTGTTATCTTCTTTGTCACTGCGATATCAGCGCCTTGTCGGCACAACTGAGCAAGCTAGCAAAACAAACCCAGCCCGCCAGAACGGAAGTAAGTTGCATCGATGGGAGGAGTTTAGGATGTAGAGCGGAAACGGCTCATAAACTTGTCTATAGGAGTTTGTTCCTCTTCATGAAGAGTTTAGCTCCAACACCTGCCTGTAAGTTCTCATTGATCCTAATGACCTTGATTATCTGACTCAGGTGTGTTTAATTAGGGTTGGAGATGAAATGGGACACCCCTGCCAGCGCTTTCTTTTGATATTGAAGCATTAATAGATTTTAGAAAAATAAATTAAATAAACAGAATTTAACAATACTATAGCCATAGTTAGACTATTTTGTGCTTAGCCACTTAAAAAAGTGAATTGTATTGTGTTTAGTATATTAATATTCTTCAATGTGACTGTACGTATGACAACTGAATTGAGTTCGTTCTAGAGTAACATCATGCTTTCCCTTTCAGATTTCAGAGAACCCAAAGGAAAAGAGGCAGATGTGTAGTCTGATGCAAGACAGAAAAACCTAAACAACCTGAACCGTTGGATCACCTGGGCCAAGGCTAAAGTGCTTTTGTCCTATTTCTACCCCTTTCTTTTTTTAAAAGAATAATCTTTTAACGTATTTTTTTTGTCATTGATTGAATAAAATAAATTGACTCAATTGCTGAAAAGGTGTCATTTATATTTTAAAAGGTTTTCACCAAATTTTGAAATGGTCAAAGAATTTGTTGACCCACCATTGAAGTGTTTTAGAAATGTTAATGTTTCAACATTAACTTGGTACATCAGATGGTAACATTGACATTCCTTTTTTTATTTATTTATTTTTTTATTTCAGTGTTTCAACTAAATGTATTTAGAATCAACATCACATTGTAACATTGATCAAACCATATTACCAAAAATTATTCTTGCTAATTTATGAGCTGATTCAACAGCAGTGATGTAGATTCAACATCATAGTTACTGCGAGTCTGTGCTTATTTTAGAGTTATGTTAAGAGAACAAACATAACAAAATTGACGAGGCTTAAGAAGAACCTGCGAAAGCCATCAGATGACTGAGACCGGTGTAAAGAATTGAATGGACTTGATTTTGTGGTAGAAAGCTTCGTCTACTCACCCGCAGTTCTACCGTGGACGAGCTAGCGGGAGGCGGGGACAGTTGTTCATACGGATCAAGGTAAAAGTGAAAGGCCACCGAGGGATAAAAATGACTGGAATATTGGGACATATGGACATATTGGTGCCGTTCTGTCACACAAAATGAGTGATGGCTCTGAACGCCCCATAGCTTTTGCATCATGCTCTCTGTCACCTGCTGAGCGTAACTACGCACAGATCGATAGAGAAGCTTTAAGTTTAGTGTGGGGAGTAAAAAAGTTTAACCAATATCTATATGGCAAGCATTTCACGCTGATTACAGATCATCAGCCACTAGTGTCCATTTTCAGTCCACACAAAGGTGTTCCTGCTATGGCTGCAGCCCGCTTTTCCTGGGAGCGCACACCTACACCATTGAATACAAAGGGACAAAACTACATGGAAATGCAGATGGCTTGTTTCGCCTTCCTCAGTCATTGTCAGGGCAGGGTTCTGATCCTGCTTTAAACCTTCACATGCTACAAATGGAACCACTCCCAGTGACAAGTGCACAAATAAGTAATGAAACAAGAAACGACCCATTGCTTTCCAGAGTGTATGATTTGATTATGAATGGTTGGCCAGTACGTACAGATACAGAACTTTCGTACTATTCAACCAGAAAAGACCAACTTACTGTGTGTCAAGGATGTGTCATGTGGGGGTCACGTGTAATTGTACCTCCCAAACTGCGACCCAAAGTTCTTAACTCACTGCATGGAGGGCACATGGGTGTGGTGAAAATGAAAAGTCTCGCGAGAAGTTATGTGTGGTGGCCTGGCCTTGACAATCAAATTGAAACTCTAGCAAAAACATGCACAGGTTGCCATCACACTCAGCGCCAACCTCAGATTGCACCCGTTCACACTTGGGAATGGCCAGTTGCCCCGTGGCAACGCCTGCACATCGATTACGCTGGACCCTTCCTGGATCACATGTTTCTTATTGTGGTCGATGCTCATTCCAAGTGGCCCGAAGTTTTCACTGTGAAGAAAGCAACGACAACAGCAACAGTGAATCAACTACAGATGCTTTTTGCTCGCACAGGATACGCGCTACAACTTGTAAGTGACAATGGTACCCAGTTTACCAGTGAGGAGTTCCAAACTTTCCTGAAAACAACGGGATTAAACACTTAACGGCTGCTCCTCACCACCCGGCAACTAATGCACTAGCTGAACGCTTTGTACAAACCTATAAACAGTCAATAAAAGCAAGTAGAAAGGAGGAAGTGCCACTGCAGCAGAAATGCCAACTTTCTGTTGGCGTACAGAAACACTCCTCACACTACTACTGGTCAGTCACCTGCAATGTTGTTTATGGGAAGAAACTTGAGATCTCGCTTGGATCTACTGAAACCGGACATTCAAAAACATGTCTCAAACAAACAATGTTCACCCATTCAACAACAAAGGAAACTGAGAACATTTGATGTTGGACAAAAAGTACTGGCAAGGACTATCGCAGCCAGAGTGACAAATGGCAACAAGCAGAAATTTAGTCACAAACAGGACCGCTCTCATACACGGTGAAGTGTGGAGCCCAATGTCGTCTGGCGCAGACATGTTGATCAACTTTGGATGCTTCTCCTGGAAAGGTGACTGGTCAAACTGTGACCTCTGCTGTTCCACCGAAACTAGGGGATAGTACTACAACACCGGAAATGACAACTGTGGAAAATATACTCACACCAGAGACAGTGAACATACCTCAACCAATGACAAAGCTGCCTGATCCCCTGGAACGCAGATATCCTGAGAGGGTTCGTAAACCTCCAGACAGACTTGATTTATAAGAAAAAAAGAAAAAAAAACAAGTGTAGAGAAAGTGTTCTGTTAAAAAAAAGAAAAAAAAAAGAAAAAAAAAGTTATTGAAATGTTGTGAAATGTGTATTGTTTCTTAATTTGATATTGGCGTTGAGTTGAGTTTAGCCAATGTAATTGTTTGATGATTTATAAGTACATCAAAGCTGGAAGGGAGGAATTGTTATGTATTTACCCTGACTTCAATGCATATGAGTAAGCACTACTTTATGTCGTGTTAGAACATTGCACTCATCTGAATGTGTGCTATGTAAGCGGATGAATATGTGTTCTTGTGATGCGGCACTTGTTCAGTAAACACAGTATTCGAAGTCTGTGCTTATTTTAGAGTTATGTTAAGAGAACAAACATAACAAGTGACCTGCTTAGAAAGCTGCTGTTGTAACCTGGTGGGGTGAAATAAAATTATCAAAACATTCCTAATTATGTTTCAGTTAAGCTTAAATTCAACTTTATTGTTATTGCCTAAAAGTACAGTCAAATGAATAGGTTTTGTGTCTATCTTCACTTCAAACAAGTCATGTGCTCAGAAAATGCTTAGAATGTGTCCATCTTAATAGGTTTTAATGCATAAGACAGTAGATAGAATAAATATTAGATAATATAAATATGAGTTTTCTTACAGCCTTAATCTGTCATTGTTTCGTTTCAGACTGTCAGTCAATTTTGGAAGCTTGAAGTGGGTTCATTTTAAGTAAGTACTATATAGAATATGATTCAACCATTTCTCTAGAGTAAACATACCAGTAGTGTCATCGTCTAAAAAAATCCATTAAGTGCAAGTCTGTATCACCCTTTGCTGTCTGTCCTTTCACTTCTTAAAGGTTTCCATATGTTAAGATACGTTCAGTGTTGCTGCTGTGGAAGTGTAGTGGTTGATTTTTTATTGATGCAGTGAGTAAATAGTCTTTGGTGATACAATTCAATCACAAGCTGTCCTAAATAGATTTTATTATTTATCTAATCGTTGTTCCTCTCTGTCCTGTTTTTCAGGGTCTAATCATACTTTAAGAGGTTCTCTAGACCATGCAACTTCCAAGTTCCTACGTAAGTACTACTGTATATGATTCAGCTATTTTTGTGGAATAAAGATACAAGTAGTGTGATCATATGATATGAGCAAGTCCAACAAATGCCATTCTTTCTCACCCTTCTCTGTCCTTTTTACTTGTGTCCTGTTTTTCAGTGTCTCATCATAATTTCTTAAGAAGTAAGTACTGTATATGATATCAGTATTTCCCAACATTTTCTAAATACTGTATCAGTACTGTGTAAAAGGCCATCAAAAAGTCAATTAAGTGTTATTCTTTTTCACCTTTCTCTCTTTGTCTCCTTTCACTTTTTAAAGGCTGCAGTGTTGAAAAAAATATGTTGTGCTGCCATGCTGTCCAGCCCTGGCTCTTTGTAAATAATTAGAATCTGTTTTGGGAGTGACTAGGCTCTTGGCGCTGATGGCTTACATCCCAAGTTGAATCGGGTCAGATCTCTGTCATAGGTAACATCACCAAAATGTTAAATACCGTTTGACTAGTAACCAAAAACCCAAATCACAGTCTCTACTGCACCAATTTAAATGATATTAATACTCAGTGTAGAACATTGCATAGAAACTGTGTCTGTTCCTCGTTTACTGAGATCAAATAATATATCTACCATGGGATCAAGAAAAAATCTAATTGTTATTCAAACAAAAAATCTCGCTGTTAGTGAACAAAAAACATTTCTAAAGCTAAACATTAGATCACTCACACCTAAAGCAGTTATTGTAAATGAAATGGTCACAGATAATAATTTCGATGTTAGTAGATAATAGGATACACCATGTGTCAAAATGATTTATTGCTTTTTGATTGACAGGTGGGCAGGGGCTGACCTTTGCCCTTCCGGATGTCTGGAAAATCGCTTAACCTTTGACCTATCGATCAATCAAATGGACAGGTTGGTGATTAACCTTTGACCTTGACATTCCATCTTGGAATATCGATTAACCTCTGACCTTTCTAATCGAGAACATGTGTTGGGGCAGGAAGCGATCAATCTAATGGACAGGTTGGTCGTAAACCTTTGACCTTAATTGAGAACATGTGTTGGGTCAGGAAGCGATCAATCGATCGGACAGTTTTGACCTTGCAATGACCCCAGGAAGCGATCAATCAATTGTCGACATTTTTGTCCTCTGGGTGATCCCAGGAAGCGATTAGATTATTGTGACAGGTTGGTCGTAAACCTTTGACCTTAATCGAGAACATGTGTTGCTACCAGGAAGCGATCAATTATTTGGGGAAGTTTTGAACCCCAGGGGCAATGTTTTTCACAAAAACAGGATGTTTCTGACCTATGACCCCTTTGGGCGAAATAACTCCCCCCATGTGGCTCTCACTCACCATCCCAGCCTGATGCTGCCAGAATAATTTTCTATAATAATTTCCCATGTCACCTATAAATATGGTTTGTAAAATAAAAAGCAGCTTACTTACTCTGATGATCTCTCCTGTGATTCTCTCACCGGCCTCTGTGCTAGCATCTGTGACAGTGGTTGTGCGAGATGGGTGAACATTCCTTCACCCAGAGTTCATCCTCCACCCTTGTTTCATATATTATAAGGAGACATTTAGATTAAATTATAATCTGAAAAATAAAAATCATCTTACTCTATCAGTCATTTCCGAAAGATGTTGAAAACCTCTCTCTGGCCTTTTGTGCAGCAGCATCTGAATGTGACTATTCCCATATGTGAGATGACAGCTCTCAGCAGACGGTTGCATGGCACAGTGAGAAAAATTCAATCTTTTTTACTCTCTAACTAAAGTTGAAACCATTCAGTTCTTTAAAACTATATCAATAAAATGCTTTATCATTCATTGTAAAATAAATAACAATGTACTGATCCAATTATTTTAGACAAAATCATCTGACATGTTTTATAGATTAGAAGAAAAGTCTGCTAACGGGTGACAAAAATAATAAATAAATAAATAAATAAATAAATAAATAAATAATCTTACTATTTTCAGCTATACCAAGATGTCCACACATACATTTAAAGTTCAAAAGATTGAACTTCCTTACACTGGCTAAAACCATTCAGTTCTTTAAAATTACAAATAATTCACACCGAACCAATTATTTTAGATAATTAAATAAAAGTCATCTTACATTTTCACCAAGTTGAAGAAGTAGTTCCTAAGATGTCCACACAATACATGAATGGTTTAGACAAAAGATGTAAAAGATGAGTTTAAAGTTGTGAAGATCTCCCAGTGATTCTCTCTCCCCATGCATGGCCGGTGTGTGTGAGGCCATGATAGAGTTCACACCACCGGCAATAAATTACTTTAGATCTCTCTGAATCCTGAAAACCACTAAGTCAGACTGCTCACACTTATTTTTCTGAGTGTGTGTTACATTATACCCCTTCAAGTGAGGACAAATAAAATTTACATCTAGTGATTTACAAAATATATTATTTAACACTTACTAGAGTTGAAAAACATAGATCTTCAAAAGTATATAAATGAAATGGTAATAAATGTGTAATTATTAATTTACAAATATAACATTTCACACTAACTGAGTTGAACAACATTGTTCATTTAAAAGTATATAAATGAAATGCTATAAGCGTTCATTTTAAAAATAAATGTCTTACTAAGATCTCCCACAAGTGATCCTCTCTACCCCTCGATTGACAGGCATGCATTGTGTGTGTGTGTGTGTGTGTGTTCAGCGGTCAGAACGAGACATTCCATATTTAGTGTTAATCTTATTTCATAGTATAATCATTAAAAGGGTAAATTATATCTTTTTAAAAATACAAGATGTTTTAAAGTAAATTTAATTAATTCATAAAACAAATATGCTACATCAGCGGTCTGTGGAAAAACGTGACTATGTTTTATTTATCAGGGTGTATGTAAAGAAATTTGGGACTCTCACAAGTCATCTCACACATTGTGTGAAATGTTCAATAATTCCTTAAGTAGTATCTGTGCGAAAATCACCACATAGACCTATCTTTAGTGCGAGAGTACCAATGAAGACATTTAGAATCTGTGATGCCACAGTCCACCATTAGCTTCAGGATATGGGGTAACAGAGCAGAGCAGTTTTGTTCGTACTAAAATTATTTCAAATCATAATCTTAAAAGTTTAAAAATTTTAAAATGAAAAGAATGTTTAAATTAAATCTTAATAGTTTTAATACTTTCATATCTTCTATTTCTTTTAAAGATTACTGTAATGATTTTGTTTAATGGAGACCTAAAAGTATCATTTTTATCAATACAACCATATAACAATTTTTGTACTCTAACTTATTCTATACCGTACACCTAAAACACGAGCCTCAGAGAAAACTGCATTTTCACATTTTCAATAAATAAGTAAATAATTGAATATAATTTATAATAGAGCTGTTTTGCACTCACAAAGCATAAAATCTCTATTTTTAAATTAAATGATTATAAATAAAGTATATAACTCTATAATCAATAACAACACATATGTTACTAAAATGTATTCGTACAAATTAAACATAGTTTTATCTAAATGAATATATAAATTTAATATATAAATTACAAAAACTCCTTACATTTTCACAGGGATGTAGTAGAATCTAGATCTATGCAATGATAAAAAACTATCCAAAAAAGCAAATAGTTTATGTTGTCATAAACAAAGCCCTCCCATATCCGTCAGTGATAGGGTGAAGCTTCAGACCCTCACAGAGACGGAGGAGTTACAGGCCAGATGAGCCTCCGGGCCACAATTATGTCACAGCGTATGCAATGCTAGTCTACTTTTCAGAGTTTTATCTAAATTCATTTAAAAGCATAATCTTAAAAGTTTCAATTAGATCTTTTAAAATTAAAAGACTGTTTAAAGTTTTTATTAAAGTCGCATCATCTGTTTATCTTACAAGACTTCTGTATGATATAAATGAGTATGTATAAATTTAACCTAAGGTATTATTTGTACTAAAATGTAAGAAAAATTAAAGCAAAAACTGTGCTTTGGCATCTTTGATCTTATTTATACAAAATATTTCAAACATTATTTTTGTCCATGCCACATGAAACATGTTGTCAAAGTTTGTCACAAAGTTTGTTTTGTTGTATGAAAAGAAATCCCACGACTCTACGTTGCACTTATTTAGATTAAGTTGTATCATTTAGAAAATCACCGTCCATTTTCAGAGATGCAATGTGTCTCTGTGGTCCATGTTCACGCTGCTTAAGTTGGTCTTGAGCAAATATTTATTTTGTACTCGTCTTAATTCAAATCATGATCTTACTTTTCTACGGTAACTATGATCAATTGTACGAATAAGATATATAATTTTTACTTGTCATCTATCTCCCAAACTATCCTTATTCAATGTGTAAACACACAGGGTGAAACCCTTCACTGAGAGTATACTATCGGTTATCTACTCAAAATATATGTAGAATTTTCAAATGTCAGCATTTGTCTGTTGATCGCATGAACAGACTTGTCTATGAAGACTTGAACAGACTAGAGCCGATGATACCATAGCAGAAACATGCCCTTCGACCTCCTCTATTTTGGAGGCCTCTTGTTGAAGACCCTATAGCTTAGTCCTTAAAGGTACGCTGTATAGTAATTTATCCCATCTAGCGGTGAAATTTTATTTCGCATTTAAACACATAGTGCTCTCTAGCACCGCACTTTTTTTTAAATGCTTGTTGCGACTGTGTCAAGACGCTACGACATCTCGTTCAACAGCACTTTTCAAGTTGAACTATACACATTCTACCGTTACGCCGCCTATATAATGAATTACACAACCACGAAATGAAAAAAGCGTGTAATTTAGATTAGCTCTATAGCGCCTTCGTTAGCTCTATCCACCTGGGAAAAGCGATCCCGATATTTACCATCGTTTTGAATTTGCTGGTCACCCCTCCTTTTAGATTCAGTTTTCAAGCTTTATAATGACTACGACGATTGCATTATGATGTACCGTGCAGTACGGCCTTTTTAAGCACCTCTCACTGTCCTCCTTGAGACCGTTTCAGTCAGCCGGCTCTGAATGAAAACGGGTTGCGGCGACTAGTGCTTTTTTGTCCCTCTCCGTTATTATAGTTTTTCAAGATATGTCGTGTCGGAACGACGCGAGAGGCCTCTGGTGTAAAAAAAAGCAAATTTTACACCAGTGAGATCATATTTATGAATAATGACATTGATTTTAGCTAATGAAATACTTTTTAAAATATATTTAATTCTCCTTAAAACCAAAGATTAAGTTTAATGCGACTAGTTTGCAACGTTCCCCAAAATCAACTAATCTATACGATATTCAGTACACTTTTTAAAGAGTAATCTTACTTAAAAGTTTGAACAAAAATGTAAATGCACATATTTGCTGTGTTCTGACACAAGTCCATTAGCAGTTTCTTTTTTATATATAAATTGACTTTCTACCAATATCAGCCTGATAAATATGGACTTAATACACGATGAAACAAGATAATCATGCTACCAAATACGTCTGACACAAGAAAAGTGGTGTTTAAAACCATGATAACAGTTTCTTTCTTTTGACAAACCTACAGAAATGCCTTTTGATAACTAAGTGTCAGGCATAGTGCAAATCTTCTTTTTTGGGCCTGATCCAGAAAACAGGCATTGTGTTTTATGTCTTAATAATCAAATTAATAAACTTATTTTTATGAAAACGAAGCAGTTTTTGGCCTCATCACCAAAATGTCTTAACATATCATAAATATCACTTGCTAGATAAATTATATCAACAGTTCTATGTGAAACAGGCTCAGTCGCATTAGAGTCGGATTCTTGTTTATATTGAACATTGAACCGCTAGTGTTCTTCAATTGTTTACCACCGTTTCATTTTTAACAAGACTTATCGTATTTTGTATGGTGTCTTTACACTTTCACCTCATGGATTTCTGTCTCCTAACGTTAGTGTTAGTGAACTCTAGGTCTTCTCTTTTTCATATACCACACTATTCACATGAATTGGCTTGATTTAATAAAATGATGGTTTAAACCATCCTAGTTTTTAAATAGCGCTTAAATGTAAATTTTATACTTTAACCCCAGAATACCGCACAAGGATCTCTGAAACACGTGTAAAACATCTATGTAGATCTATGTTTTTAAAAAATACAGCAAAACAAAGAATGAAGACATCTTTCTGTCGGTTACCCTCAAAATCCAGACATACAAAAAATAAAGTACATTACCAGAAAATTACTTTTGTCGCTTTTTCGGAAGAATCTTACCAAGAGCTGACGTGTGAAAAAATGACGTGTTTAACACGATATTGATGTCGCGTTTTAATTTCAACTCAATACATTTGAATGTGCTAAAGGTTTATAACGGCACGTCTTAATAGTGGGTAAAACTTAAAGCCTGCGCAAGATAAAATACGTCCTAGCTACTTTCTATATAAAATATTTATATATTTTGGTGTAATTCATAGAATTCTCTCTGGTGGCATATGCATAACTTCTCTATGACTTCTGATTGAATGAGGATTTAATCCTATATAGTCGTTTACAACATCATGACACCGACACCCCTATACAACCCCCTCCAGCGGGGGTGAAGGCGGACCACAATCGCAGGGTTGATAAACTCTACAGAGAGCTCAGCCTCAGTCATAAACAACCCCAGTTTTCCTAACTAAAGAAAATACATGCAAACATCCAAAAGCTCACGGTCAGACCCTCCCAAACAATGGTATTAAATCACAGCGGAAGTGATACAGTACAACAGCTCCTCGGCCCCCTCTACAGATAAATACCAGCGACCAGACCCCTCTCAAGCACCATTTATAAACCATGGCTGAAGACAGCGCTTCAGAACACGATCATGTGTCCGGCTGCGGCATTCTTGATGATACCCATGGTCCATCGAACCATCACAAAGACAGGGCTCCGGTCAAAACTACCAGACGTCGCGTAGCCTTGGCAGCATGCTTTGAAAACGATTGTGCTCCGGGTAACATTATCAAGGCCTACGGACCATCGGACCTCGAAAACAACTCACTTCGAGCTAAAACTATCAAGCGTCGCTTAGACTTGGGTCCGTTCATCGAGTGCGACTGCGGATGCACTAGACCATCATCACCACCACCACCATCCAACGAAAAACCTTGAAACTCGCAACCTGACTTACCTCTCCAATCCCCGCAAAGACTTGGAATCGCCCGACACACCTAAAATTATCCGCATCGTGTCTCTTGCTAATGATAGCTTCAACGTCACAGACGGATGTTTCAGCGACGTTGGATTCAAAATCATAAAAGCCGCAATTGTGGTTTTGCTGCAACATCTCATCACCGACAAGCTCAAGGCCGATTGCGAGGGCTGTGCGATTGATCATCCTAGCCAGCTGCAACATTCATGCCTGTTTGACCCTCCCAACTACTACTTCGACACTCACTTTGACGAACTTTCAGGCAAGCTGTTCAAACCCTATTTTCATTCCATCATCACTACTCTCCTACAACGGTGCGGGTTAAAATCTCAACCCACTCGTATTCAAGGAACAGTTGGGAGTATTCTGCACGAATTAAAAGACGAACCATTCATCACCGCTAAGCTAGAAGAAATCAGAGTGAGACTTCTGGACAAGCTCAGCAAGGAAATCATTTGCGACGTCGTCGACCTTTAGCAAGGTCTTCCAATCGTGAATGGCGAGTGACCAGATCCAACATGGGTGCAGTCTGTAGCCTAAAGTCCTGTATGGAATTCATGTTTAAAGACCAGTACAGAATCCAGATGACCGATCTAATGAACAAGATGATTATGGACGCTTCCCACCCCAATACTCCGTGTTATGACACTGTGCGTCAGGCAAATCTCAAGAAAAATATGGTTCTTATAAGAGGACTGTCTAATTCATGGGGTGATTTGACAGACAAATGTGTTAACGGTGGCAATCCACCCGGTGAAATGATAAAAGAGGTTCTAGATATGATCTGTGAACCACAACGCCCGCTGAGGTATCACCGATATGTTGTGTACTTGTACTTATGTGACCGATGTGTGTACCGAACTGGTAAAGAAATCAAAAGAATATGACTCTTATGATGAGGATGATGCGATCAAAATTGCAGACGCTATTGCATACGTAGACAAAATTGTTGTAATGTATGTCAATTACATCCTAGATCGTGACATGATGGCCTGCCGTGACTTTCTTTTCTGGTTAGATTACCAATGACATCATTATTACTACCCATTTTTCAGTTTTTTTTTTTTTTTTACTTTATCATTTTGCACTAACAACATTATATTCAATTTACTTAGATTTTAGTTTGTGGTATAAATATAATTTTATTCAATGTGCTTAGTGTCTGTTTTATTATACCCATTTGACTCAGTATCTGATTTATACTATGCATGTTTACTATGAATCCTATAGAAACCAAGTTATGAGCTTACAAGCTCCGACATGACCACAAAATATTTTTTTTATTTCAACATAGTGAAGTAAAACAATAACGACATTTACAGGTGATCGAGCAACAATAAAAAGTTGCGGCACCCAATCAGGTTTTTCTCTAGGGCATAGTTTACCATAGTTTGAACTATTTCATCCGTTTCATCTGTTTTTACATTTTTTGACAACAGTGACACACAGAGATCTGTTACAAACGTACACATACAGAGTAGTTGGTCGACTTCAAATTCCTCACAAGATTCATGCATCACATCCAGAACTTTTCTGAGGATTACGCCGACCGGTTCTTTGCCGTTTATAAACATGGGCGACAAGCAGGAAGGTTAAAGCGGATTTTGACAGTCTGCGTTACAACCAGACAATGTTCCTTCGGCTTTTGATCGATGAGATGTAGCAGTAGCACACCAGTCCGTGACTATTAGAGCTAGGGCCCCTTCAGTTAGGAAAACTGGGGTTGTTTATGACTGAGGCTGAGCTCTCTGTAGAGTTTATCAACCCTGCGATTGTGGTCCGCCTTCACCCCCGCTGGAGGGGGTTGTATAGGGGTGTCGGTGTCATGATGTTGTAAACGACTATATAGGATTAAATCCTCATTCAATCAGAAGTCATAGAGAAGTTATGCATATGCCACCAGAGAGAATTCTATGAATTACACCAAAATATATAAATATTTTATATAGAAAGTAGCTAGGACGTATTTTATCTTGCGCAGGCTTTAAGTTTTACCCACTATTAAGACGTGCCGTTATAAACCTTTAGCACATTCAAATGTATTGAGTTGAAATTAAAACGCGACATCAATATCGTGTTAAACACGTCATTTTTTCACACGTCAGCTCTTGGTAAGATTCTTCCGAAAAAGCGACAAAAGTAATTTTCTGGTAATGTACTTTATTTTTTGTATGTCTGGATTTTGAGGGTAACCGACAGAAAGATGTCTTCATTCTTTGTTTTGCTGTATTTTTTAAAAAACATAGATCTACATAGATGTTTTACACGTGTTTCAGAGATCCTTGTGCGGTATTCTGGGGTTAAAGTATAAAATTTACATTTAAGCGCTATTTAAAAACTAGGATGGTTTAAACCATCATTTTATTAAATCAAGCCAATTCATGTGAATAGTGTGGTATATGAAAAGAGAAGACCTAGAGTTCACTAACACTAACGTTAGGAGACAGAAATCCATGAGGTGAAAGTGTAAAGACACCATACAAAATACGATAAGTCTTGTTAAAAATGAAACGGTGGTAAACAATTGAAGAACACTAGCGGTTCAATGTTCAATATAAACAAGAATCCGACTCTAATGCGACTGAGCCTGTTTCACATAGAACTGTTGATATAATTTATCTAGCAAGTGATATTTATGATATGTTAAGACATTTTGGTGATGAGGCCAAAAACTGCTTCGTTTTCATAAAAATAAGTTTATTAATTTGATTATTAAGACATAAAACACAATGCCTGTTTTCTGGATCAGGCCCAAAAAAGAAGATTTGCACTATGCCTGACACTTAGTTATCAAAAGGCATTTCTGTAGGTTTGTCAAAAGAAAGAAACTGTTATCATGGTTTTAAACACCACTTTTCTTGTGTCAGACGTATTTGGTAGCATGATTATCTTGTTTCATCGTGTATTAAGTCCATATTTATCAGGCTGATATTGGTAGAAAGTCAATTTATATATAAAAAAGAAACTGCTAATGGACTTGTGTCAGAACACAGCAAATATGTGCATTTACATTTTTGTTCAAACTTTTAAGTAAGATTACTCTTTAAAAAGTGTACTGAATATCGTATAGATTAGTTGATTTTGGGGAACGTTGCAAACTAGTCGCATTAAACTTAATCTTTGGTTTTAAGGAGAATTAAATATATTTTAAAAAGTATTTCATTAGCTAAAATCAATGTCATTATTCATAAATATGATCTCACTGGTGTAAAATTTGCTTTTTTTACACCAGAGGCCTCTCGCGTCGTTCCGACACGACATATCTTGAAAAACTATAATAACGGAGAGGGACAAAAAAGCACTAGTCGCCGCAACCCGTTTTCATTCAGAGCCGGCTGACTGAAACGGTTCTCAAGGAGGACAGTGAGAGGTGCTTAAAAAGGCCGTACTGCACGGTACATCATAATGCAATCGTCGTAGTCATTATAAAGCTTGAAAACTGAATCTAAAAGGAGGGGTGACCAGCAAATTCAAAACGATGGTAAATATCGGGATCGCTTTTCCCAGGTGGATAGAGCTAACGAAGGCGCTATAGAGCTAATCTAAATTACACGCTTTTTTCATTTCGTGGTTGTGTAATTCATTATATAGGCGGCGTAACGGTAGAATGTGTATAGTTCAACTTGAAAAGTGCTGTTGAACGAGATGTCGTAGCGTCTTGACACAGTCGCAACAAGCATTTAAAAAAAAGTGCGGTGCTAGAGAGCACTATGTGTTTAAATGCGAAATAAAATTTCACCGCTAGATGGGATAAATTACTATACAGCGTACCTTTAAGGACTAAGCTATAGGGTCTTCAACAAGAGGCCTCCAAAATAGAGGAGGTCGAAGGGCATGTTTCTGCTATGGTATCATCGGCTCTAGTCTGTTCAAGTCTTCATAGACAAGTCTGTTCATGCGATCAACAGACAAATGCTGACATTTGAAAATTCTACATATATTTTGAGTAGATAACCGATAGTATACTCTCAGTGAAGGGTTTCACCCTGTGTGTTTACACATTGAATAAGGATAGTTTGGGAGATAGATGACAAGTAAAAATTATATATCTTATTCGTACAATTGATCATAGTTACCGTAGAAAAGTAAGATCATGATTTGAATTAAGACGAGTACAAAATAAATATTTGCTCAAGACCAACTTAAGCAGCGTGAACATGGACCACAGAGACACATTGCATCTCTGAAAATGGACGGTGATTTTCTAAATGATACAACTTAATCTAAATAAGTGCAACGTAGAGTCGTGGGATTTCTTTTCATACAACAAAACAAACTTTGTGACAAACTTTGACAACATGTTTCATGTGGCATGGACAAAAATAATGTTTGAAATATTTTGTATAAATAAGATCAAAGATGCCAAAGCACAGTTTTTGCTTTAATTTTTCTTACATTTTAGTACAAATAATACCTTAGGTTAAATTTATACATACTCATTTATATCATACAGAAGTCTTGTAAGATAAACAGATGATGCGACTTTAATAAAAACTTTAAACAGTCTTTTAATTTTAAAAGATCTAATTGAAACTTTTAAGATTATGCTTTTAAATGAATTTAGATAAAACTCTGAAAAGTAGACTAGCATTGCATACGCTGTGACATAATTGTGGCCCGGAGGCTCATCTGGCCTGTAACTCCTCCGTCTCTGTGAGGGTCTGAAGCTTCACCCTATCACTGACGGATATGGGAGGGCTTTGTTTATGACAACATAAACTATTTGCTTTTTTGGATAGTTTTTTATCATTGCATAGATCTAGATTCTACTACATCCCTGTGAAAATGTAAGGAGTTTTTGTAATTTATATATTAAATTTATATATTCATTTAGATAAAACTATGTTTAATTTGTACGAATACATTTTAGTAACATATGTGTTGTTATTGATTATAGAGTTATATACTTTATTTATAATCATTTAATTTAAAAATAGAGATTTTATGCTTTGTGAGTGCAAAACAGCTCTATTATAAATTATATTCAATTATTTACTTATTTATTGAAAATGTGAAAATGCAGTTTTCTCTGAGGCTCGTGTTTTAGGTGTACGGTATAGAATAAGTTAGAGTACAAAAATTGTTATATGGTTGTATTGATAAAAATGATACTTTTAGGTCTCCATTAAACAAAATCATTACAGTAATCTTTAAAAGAAATAGAAGATATGAAAGTATTAAAACTATTAAGATTTAATTTAAACATTCTTTTCATTTTAAAATTTTTAAACTTTTAAGATTATGATTTGAAATAATTTTAGTACGAACAAAACTGCTCTGCTCTGTTACCCCATATCCTGAAGCTAATGGTGGACTGTGGCATCACAGATTCTAAATGTCTTCATTGGTACTCTCGCACTAAAGATAGGTCTATGTGGTGATTTTCGCACAGATACTACTTAAGGAATTATTGAACATTTCACACAATGTGTGAGATGACTTGTGAGAGTCCCAAATTTCTTTACATACACCCTGATAAATAAAACATAGTCACGTTTTTCCACAGACCGCTGATGTAGCATATTTGTTTTATGAATTAATTAAATTTACTTTAAAACATCTTGTATTTTTAAAAAGATATAATTTACCCTTTTAATGATTATACTATGAAATAAGATTAACACTAAATATGGAATGTCTCGTTCTGACCGCTGAACACACACACACACACACACACAATGCATGCCTGTCAATCGAGGGGTAGAGAGGATCACTTGTGGGAGATCTTAGTAAGACATTTATTTTTAAAATGAACGCTTATAGCATTTCATTTATATACTTTTAAATGAACAATGTTGTTCAACTCAGTTAGTGTGAAATGTTATATTTGTAAATTAATAATTACACATTTATTACCATTTCATTTATATACTTTTGAAGATCTATGTTTTTCAACTCTAGTAAGTGTTAAATAATATATTTTGTAAATCACTAGATGTAAATTTTATTTGTCCTCACTTGAAGGGGTATAATGTAACACACACTCAGAAAAATAAGTGTGAGCAGTCTGACTTAGTGGTTTTCAGGATTCAGAGAGATCTAAAGTAATTTATTGCCGGTGGTGTGAACTCTATCATGGCCTCACACACACCGGCCATGCATGGGGGAGAGAGAATCACTGGGAGATCTTCACAACTTTAAACTCATCTTTTACATCTTTTGTCTAAACCATTCATGTATTGTGTGGACATCTTAGGAACTACTTCTTCAACTTGGTGAAAATGTAAGATGACTTTTATTTAATTATCTAAAATAATTGGTTCGGTGTGAATTATTTGTAATTTTAAAGAACTGAATGGTTTTAGCCAGTGTAAGGAAGTTCAATCTTTTGAACTTTAAATGTATGTGTGGACATCTTGGTATAGCTGAAAATAGTAAGATTATTTATTTATTTATTTATTTATTTATTTATTATTTTTGTCACCCGTTAGCAGACTTTTCTTCTAATCTATAAAACATGTCAGATGATTTTGTCTAAAATAATTGGATCAGTACATTGTTATTTATTTTACAATGAATGATAAAGCATTTTATTGATATAGTTTTAAAGAACTGAATGGTTTCAACTTTAGTTAGAGAGTAAAAAAGATTGAATTTTTCTCACTGGCCATGCAACCGTCTGCTGAGACTGTCATCTCACATATGGGGATAGTCACATTCAGATGCTGCTGACAAAGGCCAGAGAGAGGTTTTCAACATCTTTCGGAAATGAACTGATAGAGTAAGATGATTTTTATTTTTCAGATTATAATTTAATCTAAATGTTTCCTTATAATATATGAAACACGGGTGGAGGATGAACTCTGGGTGAAGGAATGTTCACCCATCTCGCACAACCACTGTCACAGATGCTAGCACAGAGGCCGGTGAGAGAATCACAGGAGAGATCATCAGAGTAAGTAAGCTGCTTTTTATTTTACAAACCATATTTATAGGTGACATGGGAAACTATTTAGAAAATTATTCTGGCAGCATCAGGCTGGGATGGTGAGTGAGAGCCACATGGGGGGAGTTATTTCGCCCAAAGGGGTCATAGGTCAGAAACATCCTGTTTTTGTGAAAAACATTGCCCCTGGGGTTCAAAACTTCCCCGAATAATTGATCGCTTCCTGTAGCAACACATGTTCTCGATTAAGGTCAAAGGTTTACGACCAACCTGTCACAATAATTAATCGCTTCCTGGGATCACCCAGAGGACAAAAATGTCCGATTCGTGATCGCTTCCTGGGGTCATTGCAAGGTCAAAACTGTCCGATTGATTGATCGCTTCCTGACCCAACACATGTTCTCGATTAAGGTCAAAGGTTTACGACCAACCTGTCCATTAGATTGATCACTTCCTGCCCCAACACATGTTCTCGATTAGAAAGGTCAGAGGTTAATCGATATTCCAGAGATGGAATGTCAAGGTCAAAGGTTAATCACCAACCTGTCCATTTGATTGATCGATAGGTCAAAGGTTAAGCGATTTTCCAGACATCCGGAAGGGCAAAGTTCAGCCCCGCCCACCTGTCAATCAAAAAGCAATAAATCATTTTGACACATGGTGTATCCTATTACTACTGATGTTCTGTGCCTTACTGAAACCTGGCTTAAACCAAATGATTATTTCGGTCTAAATGAGTCTACTCCGCCAGGATACTGTTATAAGCAAGTTATCCTTAATGTTACTCAGAAAACACATTGTAGGTTTAATTCGTTTGAAGTAATTGTGCTAAATGTTACGCTGTTAGATGTAAGAAAGAAATCCCTATTATCTCTAGCATTGGCTGCCATATATATAGACCTCCCAGGGCCTTACGCCTACTTCTTAAAAGAGTTTGCAGACTTTCTATCAGATCTATTGGTCAACGTCGATAAACCATTAATTGTTGGAGATTTTAACATACACGTAGATAATTCAAATGATGCGTTAGGGGTTGCGTTCACAGATTTATTAGACTCCTTTGGGGTTAAGCAAAATGTCACCGGACCAACTCATTGTCTTTACACTCGATTTAAATTATATCATATGGAACCGATTCAACCGATATAGGTATCATTCCACAAAGTGACGATGTCACTTTAACCTGAGACGTTCCCTTTTGAAGGGAACTCAACAATATGTCGAATAACGCAATGGGGAACGAAATACCCACTCCGCCATGCTGAGGGGAGTGCATGCCGAAAAGGCAGTGACAACTGTCAGAACCAGTAATTCCAAGGAACACTAAAACCACTCACCCTACGTCACATCGGGCTGTCAGTGACAGCACTGCCTACCGGTCATAGCCCAAGCTAATGAACCAACATAATAACGTGGGTAAATCTGGGCCAGCTCAAAGGCTTTAGGACCACAACTTCCAAATAGAAGGCCAGCCAGACACTATTCAGGAGAACACTCCTGAAATGCCCCCAGGCTGGCCTGGTGATCTGTACTAAGACACACAGTCAAGTCAAGTCACATTTATTTATATAGCGCTTTTCACAATACAGATTGTATCAAAGCAGCTTCACAGTGATAACATGACAGAAGTACAACACAGATAAGTAATATTGTTAAATGGTAAAAACCCGACTAAGCAAGCCAAAAGCAAGGCAAAGCAGGGCGACAGTGGCAAGGAACCAAAACTCCATCAGATTGGATGGAGAAAAAACCTTGGGAGAACCCAGGCTCAGTCGGGGCCAGTTCTCCTCTGGCTTACATTCATATTGTTTATATATAAATATTAAATATAAATATTGTTCATATATAATATGGAGCCATAACATATCGCCAGCGTTGAGTCGTCTCTTCACAGGCGCTGGGGCATCTGAGATCCCCGTGAGAGGCTGGATACAAACTGGACCTGACAAACGCCATTTTTCTCGGGACAACCGTCCCGAGATAACAGCAGAAAGGCAGATGGGAGATAATTAGCATAGCTGATGTTCAGAATGATTTCCATTATACAGGAGTCAGTGTTAGAAAATCACTATCTCACAAACTCTCCACAACCCAACCATACGCGCCGAACGTGTCGAACCGTTTGTCTAAAAGGCTGTCGAGCCCCACTGCCGCGGTACTGCAGGGTCAGTGGCAAAGCGGTTCAGAGGAATAAAAGGTAAGCATTATGTGAATGCTTGACTGAAGAGATGCGTCTTTAGTCTAGTTTTAAACTGGGTCAGCGAGTCAGAGCCTCGAACCGTATCGGGAAGGCTGTTCCAGAGTTTTGGAGCTAAATGTGAGAACGCCCTCCCTCCTTTAGTGGACTTAGATATCCTAGGAATGACCAGAAGCCTTGAATTTAGTGATCTTAAAGAGCGCGGTCAATTGTAGGGCGAAAGAAGGTCCGTTAAGTACATTGGAGCTAAACCGTTTAGGGCTTTATAGGTCAGTAGTAGTATTTTGTAGTTGATGCGGAACTTAATAGGTAACCAGTGTAGAGATGATAAAATCGGTGTTATATGATCGTATTTTCTTGACCTAGTAAGAACTCTAGCGGCTGCATTTTGGACTAACTGTAGCTTGTTTATTGAGGATGCAGGACAACCGGCTAATAAAGCATTACAGTAATCTAGTCTCGAGGTCATAAATGCATGAACTAACTTTTCTGCATCAGAAACAGATAGCATGTTACGTAGCTTAGCAATGTTTCTAAGGTGGAAAAAGGCTGTTCTTGTAACATATGAAATATGATTTTCGAAAGACAAGTTGCGGTCTAGTATAACACCCAGGTCTTTTACTGTAGAGGATAAAGTAACAGGACATCCAACTATATTAAAGTTGTATTGTAAGAGGTTTTGTGAGTAGTTTTTTGGACCAATAAGTAAAACCTCCGTTTTATCTGAATTTAATAGCAGGAAATTACGCGTCATCCAGCATTTTATATCTTTGAGACACTCTGTCAATTTAGATGAGTTAGTGTTTTCGTCTGGTCGTGATGAAATATATAATTGAGTATCATCAGCATTACAGTGGAAGTTAATTCCATGTTTTCTTATAATGTTACCAAGTGGCAGCATATATATTGAGAATAGCAGAGGGCCTAAAACAGATCCTTGCGGTACTCCATAGTCTACTGGCGTTATCTTTGATTTTTCCCCATTTAAACAAACAAAATGAGAACGGTCCGATAAGTACGATCTAAACCAGCTTAATGCCTGTCCCTGAACACCAGTGTAGTTTTGTAGTCGATCCAAGAGTATTTTATGATCTATAGTGTTCGAACGCAGCGCTAAGATCAAGTAGGACTAGTATTGAGATACAGCCTTGGTCAGAAGCTAAAAGTAAATCATTTGTAATTTTAACTAGCGCAGTTTCTGTACTATGATGCGGTCTGAATCCTGACTGGAATTTTTCATAGATATCATTTTCTTGCAAAAAAGAGCACAATTGAGCGGACACAACTTTTTCTAGTATTTTTGACATAAATGGAAGATTTGAAATAGGTCTGTAATTTGCTAAGTTATTTGGATCTTAATTGCGGTTTCTTAATGAGAGGTTTTATTACTGCCAGCTTGAATATTTTTGGAACATGACCTAAAGATAAAGACGAGTTAATAATATTGAGGAGAGGCTCTTCCACACAGTCTGGCCATAGCCTGTCTGTCAAGACAGAGCCTCTGGAAATTGCCTAGGAAAGGCATCCAAAAACTGAAGGCCTGCGAAGCTGGCAGAAACCATTGATTTTCGGATCACAGAGACGGGAACCTCCGGAGAGTGTGACTCAACCTCAAAACAACGGGAATCGTACACTCAATCCACGAGTTTCCACCCAGTGCTCGCTGTTGAGCACTGAGGAAGTAAGAGAGGGATCAAAATCAGGAAGGTCAATGAGACCTAAGACCTGATGACCACCTGTGTGGGGAGCTCCGAAACATGAGGGCTCATGTCAGGAAGGCCGTACATTGTGCGGCCTGAAACCCAACGACCACAGCATGTGGAAGCTCATCCTTCAGGAAAGCCAGAGGCTAGTAACCTGACAGACCCACAATGTGGGGCTACCTTCAAAAAGGTCTAATGAGACCTAAAACCACCAGTTGTGGGAGATAGCTTGAACAAGGGAAGTGCCCGTCGTGATTAATTGCAACAAAGACACATCTAGAGTGGGACTCAAAGTGAAAAACCGGAGTCTGAACCACATAATAAGGGACCAAAGCGTTCTGCACGAGACCCTCACCATAGGAAATGGATTTTAGAAAGTGCACATGACATCTCGTTGTGTGACTTACCACAATAACAGGTGAAGTATGGGTTTGTGTACTTCACTCTAAATTCAGAAAAGCCTGTTGAGGCCTGTAACCTGGCGACCACAGTATGTGGGAGCTCATGACCAGGAAGGCCTGGTTAGGCCTGTATGTGACCACAGTATGTGAGAGCTCGTATCCTGGTGACCACAGTATGTGGGGTTTCACATTTAGGAAGGCCTGGTAAAGCCTGCAACCTGACATGTGACAACTCACAACCAGGAAGGCCAATGAAGCCTGAAGCCTGGTGACCATAGAGTGGGAGCAAAGTGCTCAGGAAAGGTGGTGAGGCTGTAGTCTGGCTACCACAGCCTGTGGGAGCCCACATTCAGGAAGGCTGGGTGAGGCCTGTAATCTGACTAACACAGTATGTGGGAACTCATAACCAGGAAGGCCCCTTTGAGGCCTGTAACCTAGCGACCACAATGTGTGGGAGCTCATAACCAGGAAGGCCTAGTGAGGCCTGTAACCTGGCGACCACAATGTGTGGGAGCTCATAACCAGGAAGGTCTGGTGAGTCAAGTCAACTCAAGTCAAGTCACATTTATTTATATAGCGCTTTTCACAATGCAGCTTCACAGTGATAACATGACAGTAGTACAACACTAGAGCCTCCATTTAGAGCCTCCATTTTTGCACTCAGTATTGGAACACGGCGCATGCGCGTGCAATCTGTATTCGTGTTTGTAGCTCCGGAGGATTTCTTCATTAATCTTTAATTTTCTTCTTTACCACTCATTTATAAACTAGCACTTTCTATTTTTCTATCATGTGAACTTATCCTCGATACTATTCCTTATAAAAAACAATTGGATTGCTTTGATATCGCTACTTAGATCCAATTTTTCGAATCTAGGCTACTAGCCTTTAGCCCGCTAGCATTCCACGCGTGGCCTTCGCCTATCGAGACGCTGACTCAAGGCTTCTCACTTGCTTTGCTTAGAGCCTGCATGAACGGGGCATAGGCATTTGCTGTGAGAACCTGCCTTTACGGCGCATACGCGTGCGATCTGTACTTGTGTTTGTAGCTCCGGAGAATTTCTTCATTAATTCCTTGATTTTCTTCTTTACCACTCATTTATAAACTAGCACTTTCTATTTTTCTATCACCTTTAGCCCGCTAGCATTCAACGCGTGTCCCTTCGCCTATCGGCCGTCTCATTTTACACCCGTTTCACTGAAAAGATACGGGTTGCATCCGGCATTTCAGTCCTAAATTAGTCGGGATATTAATTTACTGTTCATCTTTTATAATGGCGAACACATCGGATGAGAGTCTAACGTTACCTCTGTGTGCAGGTGAGGACACATTCGAGCTCTTCACGGTGAAGCAGGAGCTGGAACGCGTCGAGAAGCAGATCCGCAGTCTGCTGATGAAGCAAGCCGAGCTGTTGGACCGGCGTTCAACGCTTGAAGCTTCACGCGCCGACGCTCACAACTCAGTGGTTAGTAACGTTAACTCTGTTAGTACTTCCTCATCCACTCCGTATGCTCCTCTGCCCAGGACGACGCGATCAGCCCGGCCTTCTTTCACTCCGACTCCGGCACAACACCGTGGAGCATGGATCACGCAGCGGAGGACACGAGCCAGGACCAGAGCTACCTCTCCGCCCCTCCCGGTCTTCGAGATCTCCACTCGGAACCGCTTCTCCCTCTTCGCGAGCCGGAACGCGATGACGCCGTGATCATCGGGACATCCATGGTCCGTCATGTCCGCGCTACTTCGGGATAAAGGTAATGTACGCACACACTGTTTCCCCGGTGCCCATGTTCTTGATATCGCCGCTCAGGTTCCCGAGATCGTGGGCGGTGACACGCGCATCGGAGCTGTTGTGCTGGAAGCGGGAGCGAATGACATCAGGCAACGGCAGACCGAGGTTCTGAAGAAGGACTACATGAGCCTGATCGAGACGGTACGCACCACAGCGCCTAAAGCAACGATCATCGTGTCCGGACCGCTTCCCACGTACAGACAAGGACAGGAAAGGTTCAGTAGACTTTTTGCATTTAATGAATGGCTAATGTTAATGTGTAATGAACAGAAACTGCTCTTTGTAAATAATTGGCATCTGTTTTGGGAGCGACCCAGGCTGTACCGGGCAGACGGACTCCACCCAGCAGAATCGGAGCGGCTGTTCTGTCGGACAACATCTCCGAGACGTTACGCACCAGATGACTGGTAAGTCAAAGTCCAAATTGCAGCCTCTGTTGTCCAAACTTAACTAATATGCATAGTGTGGAGCGTTACATAGAAACTGTGTCCATTCCTCGTTTAGTGAAGCCAAACAATAAATCTAGTGCAGGATTTAGCAAAAATCTTATTGTAATTAAACCAGAAAATCTAAATATCAGTGAACAAAAACAATTTTTAAAGCTAGGTCTTCTAAACATTAGATCGCTCACACCTAAAGCAGTTATTGTAAATGAAATGGTCACAGATAATAATTTTGATGTTCTGTGCCTTACTGAAACCTGGCTTAAACCAAATGAGTATTTTGGTCTAAATGAGTCTAGTCCACCAGGATACTGTTATAAGCATGAGCCTCGTCTGATCGGATTACGCGGCGGTGTTTGCGACAATCTATAAAGATATTTTTAATGTTACTCAGAAAACAGGTCACAAGTTTAATTCTTTTGAAGTACTTCAAAAGAATTAAATGCTAAATGTTACGCTGTTAGATGTAAGAAAGAAATCCATATTATCTCTAGCCTTGGCTACTGTATATAGACCTCCAGGGCCATATGCTGAATTCCTAAAGGAGTTTGCAGACTTCTCTCGAATCTATTGGTGAATGTCGATAAAGCAATAATTGTTGGAGATTTTAACATACCAGGAACCAGTCCAACTGATATAAATATTATACCGCAAAACGATGATGTCACTGATCATTACATGGTGACTTGCATAATACGTACTGCCGAAATATGTCATGTTGCGCCACGTTATAGACCAGGCAGAACAATCCTTCCAACCACTATAGATAGATTCTCAAATAGCTTACCTGATCTATCTAAGCTGCTAAGTGAACCCAAACAAACTGATCAATTAGATGAAATGACTAGCAGTTTGAGCACCATTTTCACTAGTACATTAGATATTGTTGCACCAATTAGATTAAAAAAGGTTACAGAGAAAACTAAAGCACCCTGGTACAACAGTGATACGCATGCTATCAAGAGAGAAACTCGTATCTTAGAGCGTAAATGGAAACAAACTAATTTAAAGGTCTTTAGAATCGCGTGGAAAGACAGTATGTCACGTTATAAAAAGGCTCTAAAAACTGCCGGGGCTGAGCATCTTCGCAAACTAATAGAAAATAACCAAAATAATCCAAGGTTTTTATTTAACACCGTGGCTAGACTAACAAATAAACAGACATCGCCAGAGCAAAATATACCGTTACAGTTTAGCAGTAATGATTTTATGAATTACTTCAATGTGAAAATAGAAAGCATCCAAAACACAATTATAAATGTACAATCCTCTATGGTGTCTTATGATTCAGCCTCAATTATGGCCCCTCTAGAACAGTGGTTCTCAAACTTTTTCAGGAGGAGGCCCCCTTGTGTAGGGTGAATCCTTTTGTGGCCCCCAAAAGAAAACTCATAACGAAAACATCCTCAAACGTGCAATTTTACTTACAAATTTTAGATTGTACCAAAAACAAATGAATTTGTACAATGCTGGAACAACAGTTCTGTTTGTAGCTTTATGTCTTTGAAAATACAAAATTAGTTCAATTCTACATTTCATAAAATATAACAATTTTTTATAAAAAATAGTTTTGACAGTTGTCTGAAAAGTGCAACAAAAGTATTGAATATACTGAACAGTAATTTATGATGTTCATAGTAAAAGATGAACACTGAAAAATTAATTTACTGATTGTAAAAAAGTGCATTAAACTTCTTACATTTTAAGGTAGTAAATAACAGTGGCTCAAGTTTGGTTTGCAATTTTGAACAGCAATCTGTTTTTTCAGCAATCTTTTTTTTCTGCAAGAAACAAAAAAATCTACTCTACTTAAAGAAATAGTTTTTCAATATAGAAGAAATACAATTTTATACAAGTTTTACAATATAAAATAAATCATGCAATGCAGACAGATCAATTTAGTAACCACTGTTCAAGTACACACAACCTCAGTGGGAAGTGAGCTGTTCTTAGAGCTTATCAATTCTGGGTGTTATTGGGGACAGGCAAACTCTCAAGTCATCTTCCACATTAAGCCTTGCCCTATATTTCAGTCTTCATTGCCATCATTGCTGAGAAAGATGCCTCACAAAGGTATGTTGTTGGGAAAGGCAGCAATATTCCCATGGCTTGAAGAGCAACCTCCTTGTACTCCTTTTCAACTGTGGGCCAAAATTCTGCTGGGCCCTGCTGATTAAATCTCATCCTGAGAGTACGATCACTGGACAGTTCCAAAAGTTCATCTTCAGCCTTTCCACTGAGGCCACTGGCCATCACATCACAAGAAAAGGGATCCCGAACCCAGTCATATTTGTCCATGTCAATGTCTGTGAAGTAGCGACTGAAATGTTCATTCAGTGAGGTGAGGTGACTGGTTATGGTGTTGAGCATGAAGTCCACTGCCATGCAGTTTGTTTCCAAAAATTCTGATAGATTTGGAAACATGTCAGTGATGCCTCTTTGTAGTTTGTGTACCCACAGGTCAATTTTTCTCCTGAAAGCATTTATTTTGTCACTTGCCTCCAGTATTGTGGAATAACATCCCTGAATGGACAGATTCAGTCCATTGAGACAACTGAAAATGTCTGCAAGGTAGGCTAGTTTTGCCATCCACTGTTGGTCAGAAAAAAACAGTTCTAGATCAGGTTTATGTTCTTTCAAAAAATCATGAAGCTCAAGTCTGAGTTCAAACACTCGCTGTAAAACTTTTCCACGCGAGAGCCACCGCACCTCTGAATGGAACAGTAGCCGATCATGAGCTGCTCCCATCTCTGTGCATAGTTTGCGAAGAGACGTGACTTTAACGGTCTTGACTTCACGAAGTTGACAGCCGCTACTACTACTTCCAACACATCATGCAGGTCGGGTGCCATTAACTTCGATGCAAGTGCTTGACGATGAAGCATACAGTGAGTGGCTGTGATCTTTGGATTTATGGCTTGAATTCGGGTGACAACTCCACTCTTGCGCCCAGTCATTGCTGCCGCACCATCAGTGCAAACAGACACGCATTTTTCCCAGCTCAGATTTTCTCTCATAAAAGTGTCCAACATTTTGAAAATTTCTTCACCTGTAGCTCTCCCCTCAAGTTCTTTTGAAAATAAAAAATCTTCCATAATTTTACTGTCCCATAAATATCGAACGTACACTAATACCTGCGCAGCACTACTAACGTCAGTGCATTCATCAAGCTGAAGCGCGAACTGCTCACACGATCGTAATCTTTCGGTCAGTTGAGATTTTACATCAAAAGACATGTCTTTGATCCGCCTGCTTACTGTGTCGTTGGACAGCGGTATGGATTTCATCTTATTCGCGGCCTCCTCCCCGAACATCACTCGGCACATATCCACTGCTGCTGGAAGTATTAATTCCTCTCCGACGTTGTGAGGCTTTTTACATTTGGCTATTCGCAGGGCTGCAAGATGCGAGGCATGCTGTGCTTTCTCAGGTATTGTCGTGATGTTAGTCAGTCGTACCTTTTGCTTGACGTATTCTTCTTTCTTTCTCTGAAAAAAATCCTTACTTTTATTTGCATGCTCTGGATGAATTGTTGTAAGATGTCGGTTGAGTTTATATGGTTTCAGTGCTTCAATGGATAAATCTTCAAGCACAGTGTGCACTGTGGTCTGCCGTCACTATTTTCCATAAAGCCATATTTTATGTACGAGTCGTCAAATTTACGCAGTTTCTTTTTTCACGCTGGGCTCTTCTGTTGTGACCTTCTCAGCCGAGACACTGCATCCTCTATCTAAAAACTTGTCCATTTTAAATAGTCTTGGCATTTATCAGTCAGTTGATTTCAATACCCCTATGTATATATATATATATATATATATATATATATATATATATATATATATATATATATATATATATATATATACATATATATATATTGTTGTATTTTATTTAATTTGATTATTGATTTGTATTTTTGTATTAAAGCATTAAAAAAAGGCAGGCGAGCGACAGAAAAATGGCAGGTGAAGGTGTTTTCGGAGGGATTGCAAATGATTTATTGACTTTAGCTGATTTCTGTGGACGAAATTCTCCTCTTGATTATAATTTTATATATAAAAGAGTTTTAGAGTTGAGGGAAGAAGTTGCAAATGCAGCGAATAATTATGTTTGCACAATAAATGGAAGGATTTGGGGAATGTTTGATGAGGCTCAGAGTGTCATACTTCCAAATATACTTGAACAACACCAGTTGTTGGATGTACCAGCAGAAGAGACGGCAAGATTTATCGGCGTGTCGCTAAGGACAGTCCGACGAAAACTCATGGTTTGAGGTATGTAAAAGAAAATGTTGTCATTTTTTTCCTGAAAGAATAGCTATAAATTGTCCCGTGCCTTGAAAGGCCTGCTTGCTAGTTTTAACTACAGTGGACAATCTCTTTATGAGTTTCAGCATGTAAACATTAGGCTGGATATTTAACGTTAAGTTAAAGTTGGTTGGTTAGTTGGTTAGTGAACAGTGGAAAATTCGATTTTATGTGAATGCTTAGTCCCTGTAAAGTCGAAATTAAGTATGTGTTTTGAGTTTGTCATACCACTAAAAAATTGTTTTAATAGCCACCCAGACCATTTTGAATGATAAGAAAAAGCCGCCAAGTAGATATTAAAATCTTTAAAAATAGATCAAAGGCGTGTCTGTTGACTGTGCTGAAACCACACCGCCGAGCAACTTGCTGGTTAGAAAATAATACATTTTGTGATAGACGTTTAGAAAACGTCCATTTTGTGTACTTATTTATCCAAATGTGTCAAATCACAAGGACTGAACTGAATTGATATCGTGAAATTTGTATGTATCGAGCCATAAAAAAGTAGCTCACCAGAAATTACACCATGTAAACATTGAAACATTGTGCTTAAAGATTTTTTTTTTAATCTTGTAAAATTAAACTCTAACTCCACAATCTAGTACTTCACAGTTCAGCCTTTGTAATGGGTTTTAGCAATACATTTCTAACGTTTATAATGTGTTAAGATTATTTGTTTAGAGTTATCTTTACAGGGAGAAACAAGGGCAGTGAAGTCAGAAATTGTTACAATATTATAATATAATTGTATATATTTAAATATAATTAAATCATACTTTGTTTTTTAGGAAACGTGACTTGTACACCTCCATTACGAATGAGGAGTTGGATAGAATAACCGACGGAAATACACCGCAGATACCACAATGCTGGCTAGAAGATGATCTTGGGACACATAAGATCCAGGCAACTTCATGTACAAAGTAGGAAAAAAAATCTAACATCTTATACAGGTTTGAAATTAACAGATACGTTAATGATGACGTTTTATTAGTCCACATCTACCAGATAATATCCCACTAATAGTATCCATGACATACCGGTCGGCACCATTATAGTTTCCGATATATTACCAATAAAACTATTACAGTTTCTATTGTGTTTTGGGCAGGCAAATGTGGGTTAAAAAATCACAGTGGATCACTTGCCAATTTGGTATGTAATGCTTCACTTTACTGGGAAGATTAAATGAAACCAACACAATTGCTCAATGTGTGTCATATACTGTATGTTTTAAATGCAGTCTAATTTCACAGCATCTGTAAGTACCTGATGTACTTGAACACAGCCGAAACGATTTAAGAAATAACAATGTGCCGGTTGGTTCGTTCTGATTTAAATGTATGCAAAATATGCTTAAAAAAGCATCCAAAATGTGCAGTTTCTGTAAATAAAAGCAAGATCTAACATGAATATTGTTATAATATGTTGCAAGACACAGGGTTTTAGCATCAAGACGAGTAGATCCTGAAGGAATGGAACTGCGCAGGTTGCGTCTTAGGACGGTCCGACGCGGCGTTACAGTGTACCAGCTCCCTACACTGTGTGGCATATTGATGGGAATCATAAACTTATTCGGTTGGTGTTAAGCATTTATTTGGTAAAGTTAATGAATACTGTTACTAATGTCTAGGACTAGGGTTGCATCGGAATCTGCACTTACAGACCTAAGTATAATCTGTTATATAATTTAACACGTCTACAAAATAAAATTTACATCTGTCAATTTTTTATTAGATTTGTTTTATGTTTTTAGCTACCAATAATGGTGTAACAGTCTTATATTCGGATAGATCTGAAATCGCAAGAAAACATGCAAAAAAAAAGTCTGCATGTTTGATCTTGCCCTTGTTATATGTAATTATTTCATGTTATGCTTTCATTGAAGCATGAATATGTGGTCTAGGAAGAAAAGTCATTTCTCAAAGCCTTTCCTGTACCTTTACTGTACTATTGGATATAAAGCATGTTCAATGGTGTAGCCATTACATAGTAGTTGTGTTCTTGTGTAGGGCATACTATTTTTTAATACATGTTGAATTCTTAAATGAGTAACTTTAAATGGTTTAATTTGCAGATAGAAAATTGTTATCCATGGGGGACGGCTATTCCCGGCTTGTGGTGTACCTAAAAGCTGCTATAAACAACAAGGCTGAAACAGTCCTGCAATGCTTCTTGTCTGGTGTACACAATTATGCTGTTCCCTCTAGAGTGCATTCTGACAAGGGGGGATGTAATGGTTGCCCGCTTCATGGTAAGAACCAGAGGAACAAACCGACATTCACACATCAAAGGAAGAAGTGTGCACAACCAGAGGTAGGCATGTTACCTTGTAGCCAAATGAATAGCGTTTTCCTTTACTGAACTGCTTTAAATTGAAGTTTTTTTTTTAAGAATTGAGCGGTTGTGGAGAGATGTCTTTGAACAAGTAACAGACCTCTTCTACACCACCTTTCATCGGTTGGAAGATTAAGGATGGCATAATCCAGACCAGGATGTGGACTTGTTTACCTTGCACTGGTCTTACATGCCACAAATTCAGAGGCATCTGCAAGAATTTCTGGAGTGCCTGGAATAGTCACAGTCTAAGATCTGCAGGCAACAGAACTCCTCTGCAGCTTTGGTCTGAATCATGAGAAGGATGGCTCAAGTTGGGTAATTATACAGTGATTTAGAAAATTACTTTGCTGGAACCAGAGCCCATTTTTTTTCATTTATTATTTCTTCACTGATAAATTGTCTGATTCAATGGAAAATCTAAAGAGTAAATATTTAAACTTAAGTACTGATCAATTAATTTAATTACTGTTTTTAATTATGTTTTCTGAATGGTTGATTGACATTGATGATAAAGTCAGGAAAGATATTCAAGGGCAACAATCAGAAGGTGTTCATGTTCCTGAGTTGGGTCTGCCTCGAAGCTTGACCGAAGATGAGCTGGCAACATTACCACACCCGGATGTACCTTTCTGGAAGCATTATCTGTCTACAGGGAAACAGTTCTTGCTGTTAAACAAATGCTTGGTAAATCATAGTCTTCTTTTAAAGGTTTAAAAACTTTAGGCATAGATTTTGAATATGCATATAAGACAGACCTTATTGTTGATCAGAAATCACAAACACAGTAATATCAAAAAAAGCATTTAATTTAAATTTTTTATACATAACACACTGTTAACTACATTTTAAACTATCCATAAAACAATGTTAGTATGACAAGATTAAATTAACACACCCACTTTTTGGGACTTAAGCTTTTTCACCATATCCCCCAGAGTTAGCATAAGTCCATACATACCTTTTTCATCTCCGTGTGTGCTGTAACTCTGTCTCGACTGCACCCGCCACTAGCCTGGCTTAGCACAAAGACTGGATGTAAATGGCTGGCAGCTAGCATACTAATCCCAATAAGTGACAAAATAACACCAACATTTTCCTATTTACATGTTGTGATTTGTAAAGTCACAATGTGTACAAATTAACAAGGTCACATGAGACTCAGCCATCTTCTAACCGCATACATACTGGGAACTAGATATATACTGGGAACCTTCTGAGAATCTAGTTCCCAGTATGTGTACGGTTAGAAAGATGGCTGTGTGCTCATGTAGCCTTGTTATTGTAAATCACAACATGAAAACAGGAAAATGTAGGTGTTATTTTGTCACTTATGGGGATGAGTATGCTAGCTGCAGTCATTTACATCCAGTCTTTGTGCTAAGCTAGGCTAGCGGTGGGTGCCAAATCCTCGCCTCTGCTCTGTTCTGTGATGCACGCACGAGTCATTTGGTTCATTCAACGCACGAAATGACTCGAAAAAAAGATTTGTTCATTTTGATGAATGAGTTTGAACAGGAGAGTCACAAATGTGCGTCACAGATTCATCGTCTAGAATCTGCTGACGCACGTTTGAAGATGATTACATCCCCAACCAAGGAGGAAAAGAAAAAAAAGATTTTAAAGAGTTTTGCTGTAGCTACCACCACAGGTAAGCTCTATTTACTAACTTTATGATCGATCCCATGTCTAATCTGTACGGTAAACAAGCCGATGAGACATTTGGTGTCAAGTCAGTAACAAAATTATTAATTTATTAATAAATGTATTACTGTACACTCAGTATAATAATAATAATGCAGTCAGATAGACTAGGCTATTATATAGCCAACTGGTCAAGACAACGTTAAATTCTTATATAAATCCTTATAATATCAAATAAAAAAACTACCAAAGCAACATGAGCGATCACACTTACTCAGCCGACATCTGACCGTCAAGTCTAGCTGGTTTGGTTCGCTTTTCTCCAATTGAGTTTAGGTACGTAGAAGAACGTCTCCAGGACATCTGCATTTTGCATTGCATGGAAAATGTCATTGGATGTAGCTAGTGCAGTTGGCCTCCCTCGTCAATAGATAGGTTTTGCATCTGTGGCATGACGAGTTCCCATTCGTGGCAGCAATAGCTTTCAACCTCTGTTGGCATAACTTGACAATTTGAACAAGTGCACCACCATTTGTCGTTTATCCTGGCTCTTGCTACAGCTGTGGGCCCAGCATCAACTTGGACAACTTCATTTCTGTCCTCTCGCTCTCTCTCTTCACGTTCGGCTCCTTCTGCTAAAGTTTGGCATCGGTATACTCCGGTTCATAAAGGTTTCCCTTTGTCGTTGTGCTAAAATTACTTTCATCATCTGATCCGTCTGACATAGTGCTAAAATTGGTTTCATCATCATAAGTTTCGCAGTAAGACATGTTGTCAGCGTGTCGTGCCCTATCAACAGCTGATCGTAACGTTGATGTTGATGTTGATGTTGCGGCAGCGCGGATTGGTAGAAATGGATAGAAAATAGTGCCGCATTAAAACTGAGGTATGAATTTTGACCGGCGTGTTTTTTGTGTGGTAAATTAATCAAGCTTTGAAACGCAAATCATTTTTCAAGTAAAAACGCACAGTTCCCTATCGAGGAACTCGCACTGCGTCGATAAAATCGACTCTTTGAGGATGCTCCCTAAGCGTGCGCCTCTGAAGTATGAATGAAACTAATCCAATCCTGATTGGTGTTGCGTCGTGACGTAACATGTGACGGCATACCCGGAAGTATAAAAGTGACGCTGTCACAACACACACTAGCTTTCGCTCTTCAGCAAGCGCTATATGTGAATACTGTCAGTCTTATTTGGTGTTGTTTGTCTGTGTGAAAGAGAAAAAATGGCTGAGAAACAATTTAAGAAGTGTGTGCATCCCTGCCCTCGCTACATCACGGGCGGGGGATACACACACTTTGTGTGTGAGTTGTTTGGGAGTGCAGCATGCACGGGCAGCTCTCGAGGGGGCTGCCTGTGTCGAGTGTGACTCTATGCCCATTAGAGTGCTGCGCTCCCGGCTGGCGTGCTTTGATGAGCACGGTCAGGCTCGCGTTCCCCAGGGTTCTGGTCCCGCATTCGTCGAGGCGATGCGGCGGCTGCAATCCTGGGGTTCGCAGCGGGACTTGGCAGAGGAGAGCGAGGTTGCTGAGGCATCTCTCGCTCTCCACAAGCTAGTCTCGCAGCCTCTGATAGTGGGTGGGAGCCCGTTCTGCGGCTTCTCCCGCCCCTGATCAGGTCCCAGTGCTTGAGCTATCTGCTTCTGAGGAAGTGGATGTGCTCAGCATTGATGCGGACGACCGTGAGTTCGGAGCGCCAGCTCAAAGCCAAAGTTATGAGGAGCTGGTCGAGGTTGTGACTCGCGCTGTGGCCAGGTTAAACATCAGCTGGCCACAAAATGAGCAGGGAGCGCAAGCTAGCAGTAAGCTGGACGAGCGCTTCCTGCAGCGCAGGTCATGGCCTCAACGCCGGGGTTTGCCGTTTTCCCTGATCTCCATAAAGAGATTGTGAGATCATGGGAAAAACCACACTCGTCCCGTGTTTCTAGCCCCAGCGTTATCGATTATAGTAACGTTTTGGGGGCACGGGACGTGGGCTATGGGAAGATGCCGAGGGTGGAGGAGGCTTTAGCGAGTTATCTTTCGCCTGAGTCGGCATCTTCCCTGAAAGCCCCGGTGTTGCCTAGTAAGCCCTGCAGGGAAACATTTGCCATGATTGGGAGGGCTTACATGGCGGCAGGTCGGGCTGGTTCATGCTTGCACACTATGGCCATCTTGCAAGCATACCAGGCCGATCTTCTGAAAGACTTGGATGAAGGGGATGGGCCTACTCCTGAAGATATGCTGGAGTTGAGGAAGGCCACAGATTTGTCTCTCCGGGCTACTAGAGAGACGGCCCGTGCCATCGGCCGCTCTATGGCGGCCATGGTGGCTACGGAGAGGCATCTGTGGCTGAATCTCTCCGGCATTAAGGAGAAGGACAGGGCCTTCCTGCTGGATGCGCCGCTTTCGCCTTCTGGCCTGTTTGGCGACTCCGTTAATTTGGTCGTCGACAGGTTTCAGGAGGCGAAAAAGCAATCTGCGGCGTTCCAGCAGTACCTCCCCCGCAAAGCGAAGTCCAAGTCGAGTAGGATGGGGCAAAGCGATCAGCCCCAGCCATCGACCAGCTCCTCGCACAGAGCGGTGCAAAAGAGAGCGTTGCCTCGAGAGCCCCCCTCCGGGGACCTGGCAGTAGAGGAAACGCTCAAAAGCGAGCGGGTCCTGCCTAACTGGGGCAGGACCTCGGAGGGCCGTCCCCTCCGCTGTGGGACAACCGAGGTTGTTCTCACAGCGGGGCCCTCTAGGAAAAGATGTGTGCCCGCCGCTAGCAGCGTTTCGGGCCACGTCAGTTTCCAACGAAAATATCATAGTGAAGCATCGACTATGGTCGCAGGGACCGTATCGACTACAGCCTGCCGTTATCCCACTTCAGGTAGTCAAAAAAGATGCGTTAAAAACACCAGAGGCCAGTCTTGAGAGGCTGGTACCCTTGGTGGATTTTGTAGAGGCATGGAATCATCTTCCAAACATATCTGCATGGGTCCTGCAGACAGTAAAGTCAGGGTACAGACTGCAGTTCGCACACACCCCCCCCAGGTTTTCTGGGGTAGTGCAGACTACGGTGGTCCCAGAGCAGGCTCAGGTGATGGAACAAGAAGTACAGACTCTGTTGTTAAAGGGAGCCATAGAACGTGTTCTTCTGCTAGACAGGGAGTCCGGGTTTTACAGCCGGTACATTATAGTTCCAAAGAAAGATGGGGGGTTAAGGCCGATTTTAGATCTCAGAATTTTGAATCGATCTCTGAGGAGGTTCAGGTTCAAAATGTTAACCATCCCTACAATCGTGAGTCAGATCAGATCCAAGTACTGGTTTGTCACGATAGATCTAAAAGACGCCTATTTCCACATCTCCATCCTTCCATGTCACAGGAGGTACCTGAGGTTCGCTTTCGGGGACGAAGCTTACCAATATCAGGTTCTTCCTTTCGGCCTAGCACTATCTCCTCGCACATTCAAGTGTACGGACGTAGCCCTTGCTCCACTGAGACTTCAGGGGATTCGTATATTGAATTATCTCGACGACTGGCTCATTCTGGCGCAGTCCAGGGAAATGGCGGTTCGGCATCGAGATGTCGTCCTTGGTCATATTCAAAAACTGGGGTTGAGACTCAATATAAAGAAGAGTGTGCTAGAACCATCACAGTGCACGACGTTCCTGGGAGTCATGTGGAACTCGACTACAATGCAGGCACGAATGTCTCCCGCACGTATCGAGTCAGTACTGACGATGGTTTCCAGGGTGAAGCTGGGCCAGGCCATCACTGTGAAACATTTTCAAAGGATGCTGGGCCTTATGGCAGCGGCATCCAACATTGTTCCGTTGGTCCTCTTACACATGAGGCCCCTTAAGTGGTGGTTGAAAACCAAGGGGTTCTCCCCAAGGGGAATCCATTTCGTATGATCAGAGTATCGCGCAAGTGCCTTCATTCTCTGCAAATATGGAAGAAACCTTGGTTCCTATCCCAAGGGCCAGTGTTAGGGGTGTCATGTCGCCGGGAAACCGTTTCGACAGACGCCTCCCTGACTGGCTGGGGCGCGGTCATGGACGGCCGCTTTGCCAGGGGTCTGTGGCAGGACCATCATCGTACATGGCATATAAATTGCCTAGAGATGATGGCTGTATTCAGGGCTTTGAGGAGCTTCCTCCCAGACATCAAGGGTCGCCACGTCTTAATACGGACAGACAATACGTCGGTGGTGGCCTATCTGAACCGACAAGGGGGACTCAGATCGCGCCCTGTCGTGGAAAAATTATAATAGACAAAGTCAATCATGTCACTAACCATAAAGTTCTGATTTTATATTATAATCAGTAGAAGTTAATCATATTACTAACATTCTGATTTTGTATTTCTATCAGATATCATGATTTCAATATTCCTCTCATGTGATACAATCTATCATGCTTCCTACTTCTCTGTCTGAAGACAACTAAAACTTTCCATGTCTAATTCTAACAATAAAACATAATGAGACTTACTTCCTTTATTTCAGGATGTAGCCATCAGGCGAACTTTCCACATGAACTAACCATCTAACAAATATATGAAACGTTCTGTTCCTTGAACATATGCTGATGTTACTAACAAAGGAGGGGGGCTTGTTTTAACCAATGTGACAAATCATGTGGGTAGAGCGTGACAATGATTTTTTGATTAGTGATGATGATTCTATTTTTGATGTGTCTGGCTTTTCACTATAAAGTCTGTTGTATTTTCTGATTGTGTTGAGACTTCTCTGAGTACTGCTCAAGAGGACTCCCAGCTGAAATAAAGAGCCATCTAAGGGACATTTACTGAAATCTGTCTGTCATTTAAGCTGCGCAGCAAGGTTAGTTAGTAGAACAAGACATTTGAGCAAAACACTAAAGATCTTACTACTAAGTGATAGTGTGGGACAAGACAAGAACACTAGAGACCTTACTACTAAGTGATAGTGTGGGACAAGACCAGAACACTAGAGACCTTATTACTAAGTGATAGTGTTCAACAAGGGACGAGAGCGTCGTTCGACTCTTTGTGAGACTCTTAGGCTGGGTTAGATTGAGTCAACCAGCGCGTTCAGAGGTAACTCGACTGAGTATAATATTTTCGGGTGTCAGGGACACCAGGCCCAACCTAAGTCAGGTGCGTTAGAGAAAATCCATCACAGCCCTCTCTGCAAACTGGCACATCAGATTATTCTTTTGGTCCCAGGGGAAGATACTGTCGCTAAGAGCAATGTATATTCCGGGGGTTCAGAATCAGGGAGCAGACATCCTGTCGAGGCAGGGGCTGAGGCCCGGGGAATGGAGACTTCACCCAGAGGTGGTGAAGTCGATATGGGAGAGGTTTGGTCCGATGAAGTGGATCTGTTTGCGTCTCGAGAGACGTCCCACTGTCCACTTTGGTTCTCCTTCTCACATCCAGCCCCACTGGGGTTGGATGCCATGGTACAGGCCTGGCCGAGGCTTCGCTGTATGGCATTTCCCCAATCGTTCTGCTCCCGGGAGTCCTGGAGAGGGTCAAGTCAAGTCAAGTCACATTTATTTATATAGCGCTTTCACAATACAGATTGTATCAAAGCAGCTTCACAGTGATAACATGAAAGTAGTACAACACAGATAAGTAATATTGTTAAATGGTAAAAACCCGACTAAGCAAGCCAAAAGCAAGGCAAAGCAAGGCGACAGTGGCAAGGAACCAAAACTCCATCAGATTGGATGGAGAAAAAACCTTGGGAGAACCCAGGCTCAGTCGGGGCCAGTTCTCCTCTGGCTTACATTCATATTGTTTATATATAAATATTAAATATAAATATTGTTCATATATAATATGGAGCCATAACATATCGCCAGCGTTGAGTCGTCTCTTCACAGGCGTTGGGGCATCTGAGATCCCCGTGAGAGGCTGGATACAAACTGGACCTGACAAACGCCATTTTTCTCGGGACAACCGTCCCGAGATAACAGCAGAAAGGCAGATGGAAAATAATTAGCATAGCTGATGTTCAGAATGATTTCCATTATACAGGAGTCGGTGTTAGAAAATCACTATCTCACAAACTCTCCGCAAGCCAACCATACGTGCCGAACGTGTCAAACCTTTTGTCTAAAAGGCTGTCGAGCCCCACTGGTGCGTTAAGCAATTTCAGCGGCAAACGGTTCTGTATGGCATAACAGAGGACTAAAAGGTAAGCATTATGTGAATGCTTGACTGAAGAGATGCGTCTTTAGTCTAGTTTTAAACTGTGTCAGCGAGTCAGAGCCTCGAACCGTATTGGGAAGGCTATTCCAGAGTTTTGGAGCTAAATATTAAAATATTAAAGTTTTTAATATAAGACTGTCTATCTAATTTCATGTTGTTTTATCTTTTATTTGTTCATTGTTTATTTTGTTGGATTTTAGTTGGACTTGAACTGTTGGTCAGAACTGTTTCTAAAATAGTTATCTGGATGATCCCTTCTGCCTTTGGGCTAATGATGTTGAATTTAAATGACATGTAAAATAAAATAAAAAATTCTGGAAGGGACTAAAGAACAAAGACTTTTTATCAGCTGAAAGGCAGAATACAAATGTTTTTATTAAGTTAGATAGACATTATATAACCATTTCAGAGCATGTTTTAGTGTTGGTAACATGTTTCACATTGTCCCACACAAACTTATAATCGTCCCACATTTGGTTTGTTTGGTGGTGGTCACCCTACACAGGAATTTGTGAGACAGTTGTGTCTGAAACTAACATTACTCCCTATCTCCTATATCAGTGTATCAGTAAAGGCGGCTCAGTCAGGTACTGTGCAAGCAAATATCACCTGCAGAGACGATTGTGCATCAGTTTGATGACGACTGAGGTCATGTTGGGCAAAACACGTAACAGTTACTTCAAATCTAGTGTGCAAAACTGATTTTTATTATTGTTCATTGCTTTATGTGTTTGACCTGCTAAAATCCTGATTTATAACTGCGACATGATCTGACAAAAATCACCATACCTTGGTTAAAGAGCGGTTAAATGCAGTGATTTTGCGAATATTTCAACGCACAGCGCAGCGTCAAAACAAGCGACGAACAAATCAGCTGCGGTAGGTTACGTTACGGCCTAAAAGGACTTTGGTTACGGTCAAGAGTCAAAGACATCAACTGAACTGTGGCTTCTTTCGGCCAAGACACCAAAGAAAGACGAGAGAGCAAGACCTCGTGGTGGCGTATTGGCAATATATTTTTAACTGGATATAAGCGAAGGCTTATTAGGCAAAAAATAAAGTGACAAAGTTGATTTGTTAGCAACATTGGTTGTGTGCTCGCACGCCTGTGAGAGACTGAACGTCAGGCCAGGGAGGGGACGGTGTCTGACTAAAACAATACACCATAAGTAAGCTACGCGACAAATGCCTAGTTTTAATGGGTCATATTATTTATAATATCACAAATTATGTCATAATATTGGCATAAATCATATATGAACAAACACATTCGCATAGAGTTGAACAACAAAATTTAAGAAAATCAACTTTTCTTACTGTCCACTGCGTTTTCGTTATGTCCTTGAGTTTCAGATGGAGTTGCTGTTCAGTCTGGGACATTGGCGAATGAGAAGTTAAACCATCCACCTCATTGGCAAGTTTTTGGAGGATATTAGCGATATCTGCCATGGACCTACTTGAAGTTAATATTGTGTATTATGCAAGATGTTAAAATGGCGCCACAGAAGCAAATTAAGCGGGACAAAGTCGTCTCTCTACCTGTCCAATGACAGTGCGAGTTACATTTACAAGCGGGAGACAGGCGATAGGTGATTGGTTGCTCCCACGTGTGTACTGTCCAATGGCATTTTTTAACTTGATTGACAAATGGATAAAGAAAAGCATTTGGCAAATCGACAAAGAAAAGCATTTGGCAAATAGTTAGAGAAATGGTTTGCCAAATGCTTTAAAAAGGCAATTTAACATGTGCCTTTAAAATGACTTATTAAAGTATTTTTTTATTGTTTTATTAATCTGCGCTTTAAAACATGACTTAAATAAACAATTTTAAATGTGTCTATTTATTTATACATTGAATTTTTTGTTATTTATTTATTTATTGTTTTATGGTTATATTGCAATACATTTAAAAACATGAATTAAATAAACAACTTTATAAATGTCTATTAATTTGTCCATTTAAAAGTGATTTATTTATATACACTTTTATGTGTGAATTATTAAATTGATCTATTAAATCTTCATTTAATTGTTTAAGTGGCACTCCTGGTCCTCCATACATTTCTGTCCCCTGTATGTATACGTAAATATTCACAAACATTTTCTCTAAAATATACTTTAAATTTTAAACAAAGTGTCCTGCATATTAATGAGAATATTTGTGAAAATACAGTAAAACAATAAAGGGAAACGAAAAAATCGACGGTTACACATTATTTCAAGGTGTCTTACACTGTAATTAAACATTTAAGTACTACTTAATATAATAATTAACTTGAATTGCATGTAATTGAACATAATTTATAGTTACTATAGTAACTGCATGTAACATAGTATTTAACAATGACACAGTAAGAATAAAGTGTTCCATAAAAATCCATAAAAGATCCATAAAATTCTCACAAGCTCTATTCAGTGACAGGATGAAAACTGAACATACTCATCAGACATTTCAGATAAACAGACCACAATGTTCATTACTGACAATGACAAATTTAATATTTTATTGAGATATTTCCCTCTCGTAATAGAACAGAATAAGCAACACTTGACAAAAACGTGAGTGAAGTAACAAGGAAATAAAGCACTGTTTATATAGACATGATTGTATGATTTTGTAAAACACTACATCTATTCAGATAAATCAGATCATTCAAATCCCAGAACAATTGCATGACCATGTACATGTATTCTGAGAAACTTTTGTGCCATTTCATCCAACAATAAATATTTCCACTTCTGTAGCCAGAGTATAAATGACCTTTCTGCCAAAGACAGGTTAATTAAGAAGAATTTACTGCCCAAAAAAAGTTGTTTTCTTTTCTAGAACCAGGGCACCTGTCATAAATAAATGAATAATCAATCAATCAATCATCATTTAGTGTGTCATATTTTCATGTTGGTGGTTTAACTATTGTACAAATGTGTCATAACATGGACATAATTCAGGCATCCTGAGATCAACTTCTGTTAAGAGTCGCAACAGATGACACACTGGATTCTTGTGTAGCCACATCCTGGCCAAACAGTCTAAAGACAGCAGCTTAAAGAAATCAGATGTTCTCTACACTTCAAATGAAGCATTTGGAAATTATCCACAATGTATTTCAAAGCTTCAGTATACTTTTTTACGCAGATATCAATGTGCATATATATCAGCAGTATACTTACTGTTACATATCAAGGAATGCATCTACAGGGTCAGGAGACAGATGTTAAAGGGATAGTTCACTTTGAAACTAATTTTCGATATGTTTTAGCTTACCTCCAGGCATCCAAGATGCAGGTGTCTTTGTTTCACAGTATCTTCAATTTTGATAATTTTAGGTAAAACTGTTGTTGTTGTCAGTCATACACTGGAGTTTGCAGGGTCACTACCTAAAGAGCAGTCAAAATTAAACATTATTTAATGACTCGTAAATGTAAGTACACATTGATGCCCTAAAGACACTGAAACGAGTGGTTTTTGTGAGAAACAAACAGTATATCTTTTTACCTTCGTGTAACCATATCCACGTCTAACTGATCTGAGAGCAGGGCGCTTCGGTTCAGTGCATGCGCTGTTAGTGATCGCTTGAGCGCCTATGCTCACTCTTTGTTTATACAGAAGATTTCGGAAAGTTTTACTTTCACTAAACATATTTAAATATACGGGAAACCGCAATGCATGAACGATTTCGGTATATTTGAAATATGTTTAGTAAAAGATAAAACTTCCGAAAATCTCAGTGTAAATATTGAGTGACGTCACACGCAAGCGATCACTTCTGGCGTAACATTGAACTGATTCAGTTCGGTTCAGTTGGACACTGCGCAACTGATTCAGATCACTTGGGCGTCACTGTGATTACACGAGGTAAAAAAGATATAAATACTGTTCGTTTTCTCACAAAAACCACTCGTTTCGTGTCTTAGGGCATCAATGCGTACTTACTTTTACGAGTCATTAAATAATGTTTAATTTTGACTGCTCTTTGAGGTGGACCCCCTGCAACTCCAGTGTATGACTGACAGACAACAACGGTTTTACCTAAACTTATCAAAATTGAAGATACTGTGGAAACAAAGACACCTACATCTTGTATGCCCTTGAGGTAAGCTAAAACATATCAAAAAATAATTTCAAAGTGAACTATCCCTTTAAGATTTTAAAGAACTGATATGTTCCTGCATATAGGTATAGTAACGTTTTTTATACATATAAATCTACAGTATAGATCAGATTCATACTTTTGAGTGAGGTATTCAAAAGTCCTAACTGCGGGATATAAAATGCACTTTATAGCACGTCAGAAGCAGCATTTTCAAGTCAATTTAAGTCACTGACAATGTTTAAAAAATAAATAACGGTAACAGTTGACATGACAATTGACAATCTGAACATTATTTTATTTATATCTTAATGATATATTTTGTGCAGCAACACTGAACGAATGAACGAATGACAATAAAATAGAGATCTATACTTAATATTCCAAGTAATATAGTTTACAGTAGTTTTATTTTTTCTGTAACTTCAGCATTAGGCAAGAGTCACGAAAATATATATATATATATATATATATATATATCATGAGTAATGAAAATCAGAGCTTCCTCATCAATTTGTCATCAAAATGTTTGTCACTAAAGGTAACGATGTGAAGCACACATGGTTTTGGGAGAAAAGGTTGCATATTTGCAGAATATATGTATTAGACTCAATATTTGTGAACAACAGCAAGGTGATTATATATTAATATTTTGATTTACTAGTGTAGTGTACAAAATAAAATACTATGTTATTATTTCTTAATTTAGACCCAGACTGAATATAAAATAATGCAGATATTTCATCACATGTGCGTTTTGAGACCCAAACATGAAAAGCACACATTAAGAAAATCATAAAAGCTGTTGATTTGAAACATGATAATGCAACCCCATCTCAAGGCAATTCCTTCATATTCAAGGTGGCTAATTAATATGAATTCATACAACCTCACTCTTTTTGCTAAATCATAGATATTTTACGAGTTGGCTAATTCGTATGAATTCGCACAAATGACCTAACCCCTGACCTCACCCCTAAACCTACCCATCAAATCATACAAATTTGCACAAATTGGTTGTGAGACAGCATTGGATAATCATATCAAAATCATGATGTTTTTTTACTAAACAAAACATCAGATCCAAATATTAAATTTCTCGCTAACGTTCACACCGGACGCAGAATAGCGTGCCAAATTCACGTCTGTTGTGTCTAGATTGACGCTTGAACCACTTTGTGTTAATTCACGCATCAAAAGTGAAATTGACACGTGTAAAAACAAAATTTTGAAGAGACATTTACGGGTGTCAGAATCAAAATTGTTGAATCGTTTACTCCTGGAGAGCAGAACAGTGGTGTGCGGGTCATCGTCGCGTATTTTGAGTCCACCGGACCCTTCGGAGGTGAACCGTTTGCCGAGTTTCACCATTTTGCAAGCTCCAGGAGCTGCGCTGGATGACGGCCGCTGTCAGCATAACTTCCACCTGTCCCGCTCCCAGTTTGATGACCTGTTGTCCCACATCGGAGCAAGGATCACCTCTGCCCTCATCCACTAATCTGTCATTTGTTTTGATGATAAATAGAGCCTGCCTCCAAAAGTTATTAACCTGTCCAGTGATTTTTTTTCTCCCTCACGTCCAGACACGAACTTATGCACATGTATAGCCGCGTTTCCACTGCAGGAACATTCCCCAGGAACTAGGAACTTTGGGGTGGTACTCGGTGTGTTTACACAACAGGAACCAGGGTCTAAATGAAGTTCCGGGTAAAAATTCCCCTCCCTAGAAAGTCCCTGCTGGTGAGGTGGTACTTTTTCAGAGTTCAGGAACTTTCGGGGTGGGACTTGTGTGCTGAACATGCTGATTGGTTCTTACCACTTGTTCTTTCTGATAACAAACGTCTACTTTTATATCTAGCATTACAAGCTTTCTGAATACGCTTTAGGTGCTCGTTCTCTTCTGCCGTTTTGTTAATTGCCTCGTTAGTAAACCAATCGCACACAAAAGCAGCAAAGCTTGAATCTCCTCCATTCAAAACTCAAAACAAACACGCAGGCTAGGAGGAGCAGTCGCATGCAGTTCAACGTCACTACATAATCTTCTAGCCCCAAAAAAGTTCCTGTGAAAAAAGTTTCTGGGACAAATAGTTCCTGGTAATTGCGGAGGAAACACGGCTTATGTTGGTTGTCCTTACATCATAGTACTATTTCATATAATCTAGATATGGAATAAATAACATTCAATACAAAATGTCTCGTATATTGAAATAAAGTTTTAAGTGATAAAATATTTGCCTTGTTGTGCATTAGAACCACACCAGGCATTTAGTTATATTACAAAATAATTTATTGAAGCATCCAGATACTTCACCACGTGAGCAAGCAGCAGGCTCCTCATTGGTTAACGCGGTGCGAATTGATGGCAAAGATCCGATTTTTCGACTCGGGCAGCAAACGTGAATTCACGTCAAACACGTAAATGCACAAAAAGCACTAACTGAATCATTCGCACTTAATGTGCCAGACGCTCAATTCGCGCCATTCGCCGTCCGGTGTGAACGTAGGATTAGTAATCAAATTGTTTAAATTATGTGAATCATTTTTTTGTAGATTATGATTGAATCGCTCAAATATAGACCTTATGTAGCCCCGCTCCTTTTCAGTGTTGCGTTCATTGTGTTTTGCCTTCCGGTCTGTATTTTGACAGTGATCTTGCATAGGTATGAATTAACTGCTCGTAAAAAATTTCCCAGTTGACATTTGTTAAGACATGATAACTTTTGTTAACTCTACAATAAGTAAATCCACTTCACCAGCTAATTATTCCTCGACAGCGATGCCATAGAAATATACAGAGCGACCGCGAAAACCGGAAGTTCAAAGACAATATTCTAAAGATGACGGCACCCACGTTTCTCTGGTGCATGAGGTCTATACAGCAAATCAAATTATAGGGCACACATACACATCATGTAAGGATGACACACAAATCAGCAAATGCCATTCTTAACATGATCACTATTGTTGATGAGAGGTACTATGGCTATTTTCCCCTGTTTAAGAAAGGAGGCGATTTTCTTTGCCCGACACTGTTTTATCTATAGGTGTTCAGAAGTGTCTCCACCGTTGGAGAATAATATTGTTTTAGAAAAATATACATCAGGAAAAAGCTTTACAAAAATAAACCAAATAAACATAGTCATTCAAAATCTACTTAGAAATGAAGTTCACTCTAAAATATTGCACATGGGATTTCCTCTAACATGATTTACGTTCTACACAGATTTGTTGGAATCCATGGCTTTACATGACACCTGTTCAGTCTATAAAGGTGTATGTCAGGAAGTGGAGATACAAGTCATCATATGTTGGTCCCATAAATGTCCAGAAAACGACTGATTCACAGGGTTTGATCAAAGGCACAGTTTTATCTGCAGAGGTGTTTAGAGAGTCTGAAGAATCCGTTTGTGATGATTATGACTCCTCTTCTGGGATCTGTGACAAAATAAATAAATAAAAAGAAAAACAGATTTATTTAATTATTAACTCTGAAACACTGTAGATTCCAATAAAAAATATTTGCTAGCTCAGGTTAAAATCTCACATGTTCTGATAATTTCATCCTTACATCTACTACAATATAATACAATAAATCTAAATATTTTGCTTGTCTGTGTGCGAGCCTTCCACTACTGATAACAGCATGAATTGCCCAGCATGATTTAAAAACCAAACACGTTCCAGCACCAGATTGCCAATTATTTAACACAAAGGAACAAAATTAATAATCTGCTAGTAAACTAAAGATGTTTCGGAAAAATGGTGGGGACAAAATCAACCATAAGGACGTGTCCCACCCATAAATTACTCCTGTGTCAATAATTACCTTCAAATGTATGTCCGTATGCAAGTTTGGGAGACTCTCTTTAAATTACATACATACACCTCTTTATCTATTTGCTAATCTGACTACATCATTCATTCTCGAAATGGCCTGATCCAATGGCATCTGTTCTTCAGTCAACAACTCACTTATTCAATTGATTTGGAGTGTGTTTCCCGAAAGCATTGTTAGCCAACTATGGTCAAAAACATACCCTGCATCCCAATTCGCTTACTATATACTACGCCCTAAAAGTATGTAATCTTTTTGTGAAGAAAAAGTACATACTTTTGAGTGTGTAGCAAAAGAGTAGGCAAGCTTTGGGACATACTATCACGTCATCTTTAACGGACGGCTCTGTTGCATGCTGCGTGCATTGCAAAGTTATGTGGTTGGAACAGCTCTCCACCAGTTTCTTGTTTGCATGACATGTACAGTAGACTCAATAAATCTTGAGCAAAATAAGCAAGAAAACATTAAGTGCAATCTATATCTTTTATTTAGAATACACACAAATATCATTTAAGTGTTCTAGTTTGTCAAGAGATTTAAAGCACTGTTTTTGATAAGTGCGAAGCGCTCCAGTATGTAAGAAAAAGCCTAGATTGAATCTGGAAATTAAGCAAAATAACTGGAAAAAATTAGAAATAGTCCTCAGATGCCAATCAGCTGAATTCACAAGTCTGACTCAAAATGGGAGATCCTCAGAGTTTGAGTGAACTGAATGGCACGGAAACTAAGTGACTAATGCAGAATTTTAAGATGTATTATTATCAATGAAAATCATATTTAGGTCATGACTGTCAGTTGTTTGTGGACCAAATCTGCGGTAAAAGCTGTTTAAGCCCATAGTATGAAACGCTTGAACGGACATGTCCATATAATAACGCAAATTAATGCCCACGCAACTTCCACCACTGGTGAGGATTGTGTTTAGGGTCAACATCAGGGCATAGAATATTTGTACAGTATGAAAATATTTGTCACTGGAAAGTCCCTTTAAACATGTGTGAGAATACATGCATTTGTGAACAGTGACAAACACATTTTGATTTTGACTCCCATCAATGAAGCCAATGTGTTTGCTCATGTATATCTATCTTTTTTTAATACCATGTAAATATTCAATATTAATCACGGATATGCAGTACATGAACATGTTGACAATATAGATTGTTTTCGTAGGCAGAGTAAATGATTAGTAAAGTACATTAAATAAATAAATACAATTATTAATTGAAGAATGAAAAGTACCCAGTGCAGGATCCAGTGTATCAAGGTTTTTATCATTAGATTTGACCAACATATCTAATGATAAAAAACCTTGATGCACTGGATCCTTGTGTAGCCACATTCTGGGCAAACAGTCTAAAGACAACAGTTTAAAGTGTTCTCTACACTTCTAATCAAGCATTTGGAAATAATCCACAATGTATTTCAATGCCTCAGTATACTGTGTAACAGATATTAATGTGGATATGCAGTAAATAGCAGTATACTTATTGTAACATATCAAAGAATGCATCTACAGGGTAAGGTGACACTGATCCAGAGTTTACAAAAATAAACTTAAGATATATTGTCTGAAAAAAAGTATTTTCATCTCATGGATTTTTTAAAATAATTTTGTATTAGTAAACAGTACAAAAGTACAGTATTTATTTTTAAATTATTTTCTGCTGTGTAAGACTTACACCTACAACAATACAGCACTCCTCTAACATTTGACCCACTGTTCAACAGTCTCTTACTGGCTAGCCGATTCTCTGTCAGTGCAGATCAGTGAAGGTTTGCGATGGATAAGTGCAGTGACTGCAGCTGCAATTAAAGCACTTAGTCATTGGTGTGACAGGAAGCCCACCCAGAGCAGTGCATGCTAACCCATCTGAGGTATTAGAGAGTGCAGCAAACACCCGCTCCTGGAATCTTCCTCAAAGTTAAATCCGGTGGGCTGGTCGGGTGGGCAGCGATGCCAGATGGTGGCTGTAGTTATGAATGATGCCTTGGCCTTAAGTATTAAGTTGGATCAGTGTAATCCTGTGCAGCATATGCAGAAGGCCTGCAGGCCTGATCCATCGAGGACACACTTGAGTGCACACACTTGCATTCCCCAGTCACTCAATGATACACTACTGATCTTCTTGTCCAGCATGCAGCTACAGCTACTGCTGTCCACCTCATGTTCTTATCCATGGCCAGTCCTGTTCCTCATTTATAACTTCATCTGAAATACTACCATGGGTTCATATTCAGCATTTGACAGCATTTGAAGCCACACAGTTAGAATTGCACATACGGTTTATGATCCGATAAACCACACATAGACCAACTACACCCAACACCCTAAACCACATAGCAATGCACCAACAACCTATTTAAAACTGACATATAGCAATCACATAGAAACACAATGAGTACTCTCGAACACATTAGCAACTGCAATGCCCTGGCAACCTCACATGGTACTTTAGCATTGCGGTGGAGGCAACTTTTGCACAGGAAAAACACCACTCATTAACCATCACCATCCAATTATCCTCAGAAACCAAACCAGACCATCCAAGTAACCTTATAAAAGCCACACATATCATGATGTATAGGCCTGAGGACCATTACAAAGTACAAATCACCATCCCCCTGATCTGTAGAGAATCAACAAATGGCTGAGGATCTGAATAAATTTTACTGCAGGTTTAAAAAGCCCAGACCCAAACCCCTTACCCTCTCTCACACATACACCTCCTGCAACTCCCTTCCTGCTACCCAACCTACAATTCAGGTCTGCGTGGAGGACGTGAGCAGTGTCTTCAAAAAACAGAAGACTAGGAAAGCATCAGGCCTTGATGTTGTTTAACCTGCCTGTTTAACAGTCTGCACTGACCACGATATCATTCCGGTCCCCCCCCCCCAAAAAAAACAAATCACTGGACTTAATGACTCCAGAGCAGTTGCTCTCACGTCTGTGGTCATGACATCGTTTGAAAGACTAGAGCTGACATTACCTGAAGAAACATCATGGACCCTTGCTGGAGCCCCTGCAGCTTGCATAAGAGTAAACAGGTCTGTGGATGATGCGGTCAACATGGGACTGCATTATATCCTGCAACATCTCGATAGACCTGGACTTGCGCAAGGATCTTATTTGTGGACTTTAGTTCGGCCTTCAATACCATTATGCCTGATCTCACAGACAAACAGACCCAGCTCTCTGTGCCAACCCCAATCTGTCAGTGGATCACCAGCTCCCTTACAGACAGGCAACAGCTTGAGAGACTGGGAAAACTCACATTCAGGACTCTCACAATCAGCACTGGTGCTTCTCAGGGTTGTCACCTTGTGCTACTGCCATTTTGCCGGTTGTGTATCATTTCAGACGAGACCGATCCAAATCCGATATTGTGCGTATACTATTCTGTGTTATTGTTAAGCCCCACAAAAGGCACAAAAACATTCTAAAGTACCATAAAGTTTTCGTGCACGCTATTATAAGTGTTCTGAAGCCATTATGTGATATAAAAAAGAATATTTAACCATTTAAGACGTGTGTCTGTTTTAACAGCCTATAGAAACTGAAACCAAGTGGCTAGCTCAATCATTCTTTTTGCAAACAAAACCAGAGATGTAGCATGTTCAGATCAAGCCTCCAACATGCTCACAGTTGCATTGTTTTCACCCTCTAATGAGTCTGTACAAATTGTGTAAAATGCGTTTCATAAAAAAAAATGCATTGCACGTCTTTGGTCTATGCGTTTGACTCATAGGGTTGACTCCCACTTGACTCCCATCTGCTATATGTTCCTTCTTTTCGTTATTGTCTTTTTAACATTGCTTCATTCTATCATTTCTTTCTCGTTTATAAACTCGCAAATACAAGCACATTCACACACACACGTGCGCACACACAACGTATATGTCAAAACAAAAGTACATGGACATGCTGATCTCTCCGTTTGCTCATCACATTTATTTATTTATTTTATGTTTATTTTATTATTAATTGTTTCTGACAGGGTCTATTTATTTTATATTCTATCCAATTAAATGTTTAATCAATATTCAAAAGCAAAATGTTATCTGTTTGACCACAGAATGTAATTGAATATTTGGCATTTTACTCCCTTTTTTTGAATGAGTTCTAAAAACTAATTTTATGTACACAGTTCAAATCAATTCTGTATAGTTGTAAACTGTTTTATGCACGTTTTCATTAAATTCAAGATCCCGGAAACTTTTCCCTCCGCGGCAGCTGTCAGTCAGTTCTCCATTTAATAGTAGAACAGCACGTCAAAATTCGATTACAGTCAACGATGAAACCATCTTCAAGAAGATTCAATGTTAATTATTTTAAAATAACATATAACAATGTTAACTTTTATTATACTTGAATCTGTACATACGGTTTCACATAAAGCAACTTTATCTTGCTGGACTTTATTGTAACTTAATCGTGTTACTTTTTACCGGGTGTCGGACACTGTTCGGTTAGATCACAACACTAGAGTCAGAGCACTATAATTGTTCTTCACGTGCACGGTCACTTAAGTTTGAAACTGTTAAAAGAAAAGGCTCAATAAACTATTGCATATGTAGCAGGGATATGTTGTTACACCAGATTATAAATAATTTTGTTTTGCTTTTTATTTTATTTTTTACTATTTTTTTATTTTGTTTTACTATTCATTGAGGTGTTACATTTGACTATTAGTTTGTCATTAATGTGTTAAATTAAGTTTATTTGTGTGCTGTTAATGAGTGAATAGTGCATTGCGTGAAATGGCGGCGCAGTGTGTGCGTCACGAGTGAGATGTGTTAATGCTTAAGTGACTAACGTCTCGAATTTAGTAAAATTTGAGACTCATGTATATGAAATGTGTATACTCAGTACACATACTAAAGATTTATTCTACTTTATTAATAGATGTTGTGCCTTGCATTTGCTATGTGTTTGGTAATTAACTAACTGGTGTACTTAAACATGTATTTTGTGATTAACAGGCAAAAGAGCTGAGGCTAACAGTGCCTGTCTGTTTATGTGTTTTATCACACAGGTATGTTAATTGGTATCTAAGAAACACTGTAATGCTGTTTTGAACTATTTGCATACAATTACATTTTTGTGAATTGATTATAATAAGAATTAATTATACTATTGTTATTATTATATATATATATGTGTATGTGTGTGACATATTGTGTGTGCTCTTTCCTGCAATGTCGCTTGAGGAGAGGCAAAAGAGCTGAGGTTAACAGTGCCTGTCTGTTTATGTGTTTTATCACACAGGCATTGTGATTAAATTTATCATTAGTACAACCAGCTTTGTGTGGAAAATTCTTTTATTCAAAAACATCTAAAATAACACAACGCAGAAGAACAACCGCTACACAGATAGATACTGTTTAATACACTGTCCATCAATATGTATTTCCTTTGTGCTTTGAACTTTTCAATGCGACTGACAGCGCTACGCACTGTAACTCTGTGTGGCTTCAAGCGCATCATTCTCCACTCGGGATGCGACATAAGCGCTTTGTGCCGCACTGTATTGGAGCCTTTAATATCATAATGGCCTTTCATATCATAATGCATTGACGCAATGACTGTTCTGTCCTATCTTTCATATGTTGCTGCCTCATTAAACATCTGTGTTATACATTTAAAACATGTTGTCTCAATTTTATAGTAGCCAAGGCTATATCTAAAATAATTTATTTATTTTGTTATCCTGTTTTTCATGAATGCATTTTACAACAATACAAAGAGAAATGTTTATTATCCACTAATCTAGTTTATAATAGCATTTTATAGATTATGATCGTATATTTTTTGGATTTGTTGTTTATCTTTATGAAGTTGTCTGTATTAAGTAGATTGTGTTTAACACACACAAGAGTGATTATTAGTTCAACACAGAGTTACAGAAACTCTAATTGATTAAAAAAAGTGCTGTTATCAGATCAGGTATCATTCAATATTCAGAATTTTTGGAATCGGATCTATTCTGAAAAAAAAATGGTATTGGTGCATCCCTACATTACATAATATCTAAAAAAGTACATCTGTAAATTACATCATAAACTGTACACTTGTTAAGAACATATCTATACATTCATTAAAACAATTATGTAATATATTTTTTCTCTAAATTCCTACTAATGTATACATCACATTATTTAAATTTGTTTCTTATTGTATTGTTATATTTTAAATATACTGTGTAATTCCCATGTATGTCTGTACTTCTGCACTGGAAGCTCCAGTCATCAAGACAAATTCCTTGTGTGTGCAAATATACCTTGGAAAATAAAGTTCTTTTTTTAAGTTTTTAAAATAATTCTAAACATGTGCCTGATTTGGGTTCTTCAGTTTGTAACAATAGCAGAACCCTTTTTGGTGCTAAACAGAACAAGTGTCACAGTGTCTGGTTGTATTTCCCTTGTTTATTATTAGAGGTCCTCGTTCTCACGGTGTCCTTCACATTTGACTTTATTTCCCAGCATTCTGTCTGTCACTGTCACTCATCAGTTCACTGCACTCAGCTGCTCCCCGTAATCACTGTTCCCAGCTGTTCTTTGTTAGTCTTGTTAGATATGTGTATATATTTCCTGTCTGTGTTAGGCTATGTTTACACGAAAACGATTCTGAAGAGAAAACGCAAAAGTAGCGTTGTGTCATCACTTTTTATTCTGCGTTTAGACGAGCGTTTTGTGTGGGAAATTCGCGTGCAAATGGTGACGACAAAAGTCTGTGAAATTCAATGTAGTATGCACTTCAGGCGGCTAGGAGTGCATACTATAACAACACCAAGTCCACGCGCCTGCGTACAACCTTCACTTTCAAGCAGACTTTTGCGTTTTTACCATTTACACGGGAACGCGACGGTGGAGCGCTTTTAAGATTTCCACTCTGGAGGGTGGTTTCACTTTTTTGCGTTTCTAAGCGTCAAAAACGCCGTCACCGTGTAAACGAAAGGCCCATCCGATAAAATATTTGTACGTTTTCACCCGCGAGCGTTCTCGTGTAAACAGGGCCTTAGTATGTGCATGGAGTTATTGTAATTTGTCCCACACTTCTGTTGTGATTTCAAGCTTGGTTCTAGTATTTATCTTTTCTTGGATTTCTTGGACTGGATTATGATTTACGGATTACCCAATTAAAAAAACATCTTACTGCAATTGGATCTGCTGTCTCTCTCCTGTGTGTTGTGACAACAAGGTTCCATAAAGAACCACGCTTTGAAAGCGCTTTAGAACTTAAATAATATATTGTGTTATAAGGAACCTTTTTAATAATAGTTTATTTTCATTAATATTAGTTATGTATTATTACAGTTTAAAAAATATGTTGTGTAACCAGTTCAGGTCCTAATCACCTTGCTCTGTGCAGGCCTCGAAACCCAGCACTATGGCATGGGAGGTGGGCACTCTTAACCAAGGGGGTAATCCATTAGCCGGAATTGGTTATTGTGCATTGGAGTGTACAGGAGTTTCTCACATGTACATGTATGTCCACAAATACACTAGCCTGGGTTTCCCCTATACTACCTTGCCGCAGCACGATTTTAATCACGCTGCTAAGTAGTCTGGATAACATGGACCAAATTTTCGCCTCATCTAGAGAACAAATCACAGAACGGGAGGGAGCAGCAAGACGATGATGACGTCTATGCGACACACCAAAGCAGTTTGTTTATACCTATGGATCCAACATGGCAGCAGACGCGAAGTTACCTTTTGAAGCAGCCTTACGGCCGTTTCACACATGTGTCACACTGCAAGCATGAGCGGGACATGATCAGTGCGTCAATTCTTTACAAAGACAGTCATTTATAACATTGATAGTCTTGAAAGTTTGTAATGGGGAGGTGTACAACATTCATATATAAATGTTAAACAACAAAACAACCCAGAAAATGGCTCCAATCTATTAGTTTCAGTCATACTTTCGATATGTTTACAAGACTGCAACTCCATGGATAAAAAACAAAACACACAATTAAACAACACACTTACTGTAGGTTTGATTTGTGTTGTGCTAGCCTATGTAGATGTCTGTGTGTTACATAAACTAAAAGAATGTTTATTTATATAATACACAACTTGCACCCAAACTGAATGATTAAAAACAAATATTTTTGAGTCTTTATTTTCTTTTATTTGCTTACTCAAGTTCTTGTTAAAACTCACTAGACATGCTTATTCTGTGCACTTTTTGTCAGTAATCAAATTTATTTTTGTCCAAAAAAACTGTGCTTTCACTTTAACTGAGCGTGAGCAGTGCAGTAAAAACAGATTCAACGCTGAAACCCCCGCTTCACTGCTGCTCACGCGCCACTCCTACTCCCGGTGTGAAAAGCATGCACACCGAAAAAATATGCGCGCTCATGCATGCGATGTAAAACGGCTGTTAGATACACACCATCGTGTACACATTATTCTCTGACCCCTTCTTCCTCATCTAATTTCTGACGCTCTACATACAGGCACATCTGATAGACATTCGTAGCACCCAATAAACGGCTCTGGGCATTCATAAACCACGCCTTAAATACGAGAAAATGAACATGTGGTTCCCAGACCCAAGTCTCAACTAGACTTGGGTCTGACGTTAGCCAGGCTACAAATACACTGTATATGTATCAGGGGCAGGGGTGTTTGAGATGTTAAATGCACCCAGTATATGTAAAAAATGAAATGAATAAGAAATTCAAAATGTCTGGTTTTTCAAAAGTCTGTTTTTTCAACACGAATTTCAAATGGAAAGTTTATGCAATACGTTTGTTTTTGTGGAAGAATGCCTCAACCATTTAATATTGGCATTGAATAATGACTTTTTCACAGAGCACTGGTATCCTTAAATTGTATTTGGGTGGTTATTAATTATAATAAGAAATGTTAATTATATAGCCTTTCCAACACCCTAGGTCGCTTTGCAATATAGGTTAAAAAAAAACAAAAAACCTCAACATCAAAGATGGCAGAAAGTAATATTCAAAGGTTACTTACAATAATCTCTTACCCTATCCATAACAAGGCAGAGGCCTACATCAGAAGCGTACAAAAATAAGCATGTCATGGAACCTTTAAAGATTGTTTTTTAAGTGGTTTTTGATGGAGAGAAGGGTGGATGTTTGACGGATGTCTTGAGGAAGAGCATGCCACAATGCTAAAAGACCTGAGTCCCATGGTTACCAGACTAATAGAAAGGCAAGGGTCAATATGTATTTGTTTCTCAAAACATTGAGTTTTGATTTCTAAGTGATCAATTTATGTATTAATGTTTCCACAAATGATCGTCTGAGATTCAGTTAGAGAACTGTGTTTAGCATTTTTTAGCAAGTTTGTTGGTAACACTTTATAATAACTGCACGCTTTTAATCATTAGTTAAGCATTAGTAAACAGTTAATTCATAATTTATAAAGCATTAAAGGGTACATCAGTGCTTTTAAATCATTCATTTTTACATATAAATCATACATTTATGGTCTATATAAAGCATAACTGCAATGCTTGGGTCTGAATTCCTCATTATTATAGCTCCACAGGCCCCTTTTCTATAAAAGGCCCCTTTAAATAAAAAAGAGATACCCCATCCGCTTTCCAGGTCACTGAGTTCACGGTCAGTACAGAGCTGCCGAAAAGTTCAGAATGCGACACTGGTGCAACGAGAAGAAAGGTTTTTTTCTTTCTCCCCAACGTCAGCCAAGTCCAACCACAGATGCTTCTCCGTGGCCGTGGATGCTTGATGGTGGAGGCTGTTTGTTTGGTGGCCCAGAGAGCTAAATCTGTGGTTTGGTGCAGCTCGTCCACTGCCTCAGGGGAGAGACCCTGACCTTGGTCCAAACCTTTCAGCAGATCAGCCTGGCACTACAGTACTTGCAACACAGCCATTGTGTGCAAGGTAGCACCAGCCAGACCCACCACCGCATATGCCCTGCCATTTAAGCGCAATGTCATTTTTTAGTGGCTTAGAAGGCAGGGCTGGAGCATTCAGTGTCAGTGACTCTCAAGCTGGGAGATAGTTTGCGATGTCTCATCAATTGGGGGCATCGACACATACCCGTGTTCGTGCATCCCCTCAACATCAGTGCAGTTTGCTTGCTGGTAATGGATGTACGCTGAATACAGGTTCTTCCATGCCTTTTTGATCTCATTGTGTAGGTCAATCACTCCCATGACAACTGAAGCATTGCTGAGGCGTGTTCCATTACACTCAACATCTCAACATACACGGGGACAGGGTGCCAGATCAGAGGATGTTAGTGACAACACATGCTCATTTGGTAGCTCACTCTCGTGAGCCTCTGAGGGACGTAAGAGATTAACACCTCTCTCAATCTTCTTGGCGAGTTCCTTCTGAGAACCCTAGAATTCTAGTCTCCACTCTTCCTCAGCGCGAGCCGGACCTGAACTGGCTAGCTTAGTTGCCTGTTCCTCCTCCCTTGAGAAGAGGGCCAGACGAAGTTGGTCCAGAGTGGAGTTTTCTAAAGGGAAAATCTCTCAGTTGGCACAAGACGCTCCCTCAAGGTTTCACACACTTCCTGATGCATTTTTCACAAGACATGATAATCTTTTGAAGTTTCAGGTTTTAAGCATACAAACAAAACAGTCCCTGAAGATGAAAAAAGGATGACATGTTCTACTAGGCGGCCCTTATACTTCCATAGGCTTTCACCGGTCAATACCGATTGCCTTGATTGGAAGTGTTTCAGACACTGGTTCACGTGGAAGTGAACTTCGTTCCCCCAATAACATCGATACAGCAGGGCTCAGAATTTCGGCGCGGGATTCGGGGATTGGGCGTAATTTAAATCAGTTCCCGCAGGTCTCCCACTTAAAATGTCCGAAATTCCCGCAAACATTGACTCACTTTAGCATGTAGGTTGTATTAGTAAATTAACACAGATTATAAAATCAAATCAGTCATTTTAAAGCTTTAAATGTGAAATTGGGTCTTACATCGGTCTCTACACGATCTTGAACTATTCGGTCTGAGAGATTTTTTTTTTGCTTTTTGCACTCATACAAGCCGCCTCACAAACAGCTTGTGGGTAACAACAGTTTTTTTTTAGTGCATTATACCGCTTCACAGTCAAAAACATATGAAAATTATTTTCGGAAAATTATTCCATTTCGGTTTCAAGCTTTTACAGTGAATCTTAATCGTAAATTCTTAAACTTGCCGTGAAATCAAAATTGAACCTATTTACTTGGTTAGTGCATATTACTATTCTTGTGGAGAACAATTAATCCGTGCAAGTAAATAAATATAAAAAATGTTTTACCTTGGTAATCTTTAATCAAAATCTGAAAAGTTACTTCCGGTCTGGAATGGTGTCTTTTTCTGATGACGTAGGTTTGACGGAATGGGTTGGGAAATGCTTAACCCCTCCCCTCAAACTGTTAGTCTGCTATGAGTGAGAGATGCAGAGGAGAAGCGCTAGAGTAAAACCCTGCCTTCTGTTCAATATTCCGTTTCACTTGGAAATACGTCACAGCACTGGAGAAAAGTCGTTTGCAACTTCCGGTTCATGGGGACTTTAAGAAGGGGGGATTCCCCAACCCCAACAACGCCCAAAATTCAGGACCTGATGCAGTGCGAGTACTCTTTTCAAAGGTTAAGTTAGGAAAGGTAAAGCGAACATTTATAGACATTTTAAAGTGTGTAAACCATTTTAGTGTGTAAAGGTAAAATTTTTGTACATTTTGAGTGTACCCACATACTCTCTCATGTCTCACTTCTGGTTTGTTTTTTACACAGACACTTTAGTAATGTAATGTATTTCTCCTTTATTCGCTTGCTCTCAGGTCACTGAGTCTGAAGAAAACAATTTTCTCACACACTGTCATCTCATTCATCTTCAAAGAAAGAGAAATCCCTCACTCTGGGATGAGGACAGCTGCTCCAGCTGCCCGAGGGGACATTTGTGAAGCCCTGCTCATGTGTACTGCAAAAGTAGAGAAAGGGTAGTGCTTTTGAGTCAATCTACAATTAGTGGTGTAAAATAAGAAGAAATGGCCACAATATTTGCATCAAAGACATAAGCTTGAAAAATTTTACTCATGATAAGGCCTTGGTTACATCAAGGGAAAATATTCAGGCCATAGCCCATAGTCAACTTTAAAAGCCTCTCTTAAGTAACAAGTAAACAATCCCAGGTTTTCATTTAAATGGGTTAAAAAGATCCACATTACACAGGTAAAAATATATATAGTTCTCTCTCTCATGAGACTCTTGTGGTCAAATTCTGCTTCACTGGGTATTCTAGTTAGTTTATACTGCTTCAGTGGATACATGCACATAAACACTCTGACAGCACAGAAGCCACATGTCCACCAAAGCCCACAGCATCCACTGAGCTCCTGGCACTTTGCATCAATAGGGTACAAAACAAAGCCTGAAACTTCTACAAAATGAAGATTTTTTCCTTTTTCTTTTTCAACAAATGGTCAGCTTAAGTGCCTATGGCCCGGGATGCTGGAATAGGCTCTAGCATCTCTGCGACCTTACAGGACAAGCAGTTTAGAAAATGGATGGATGGGTCTGCTAAAGGAGGTGCTTAACCTTTAGCAGACCAAAGTAAATATTATATGAGCTGTTTCTATTCATTTCATTTAAACAAAAATGTACAATAGCAGCCCTGTTACAGACATTTGGAACATCTAAACTAATTTCATCTAATTTATGTGATTCATTTAATAATTTTCTGGCAGAAATATAATTTAATTATCAAAATTAAATAATAGTAATAATTTATTTTTTTTATATTCTCTTTTAGGCAAAAAAGAAACAACAAATGAATAGAATATAAGTCTTAACAGAGAACAGCAGAAATAAAAACAAATACATAATCTAAGGTAACAATAGCAGAACAAAAATTAATGAAGTGAGAATTGGGGCAGAGTTAGAAACAGGAAATATTAGAATAAGAGAAGTGAAGTGAGATTTCAGTTTTTTCAGAAGTGAGATTTCTGAATATCTGAGATTTCACTCATCTAGTGGCTGTGATATGTTTTCCATCATTTCGTAGCACTGACACTGTAGGATCTATCCTATTGGAGTGTTTACTAGTTTTGTGATAACATGAGCAAGTTATAAACACTGAAGTAATAATGAGGACCTGATGAGATGGTTACAGTTTTTTTTACATTTCTCAATCCTTAGGTCACTTTTGCAAAACTCTTCACACAGTGAGCCCAACAGAAACCTAAGTGGGCTAAACTATGGATCATTTATCATTGCTTTAGCACAAAATGCATTCAATTATGATGCCAAACTCTGTGTACCTCAGGTCAATTTGCATATTATTACATACTGTTCAAAACCATAACATAATACAAAAAAACTGAGATATGTTACATTTCTACAGTAATATTGAAATGAAATAATCAAAAAAATAAAATACAATCAAAGCAATTAGATAAAACAGAACACAAGTGTTAATCTTTCAATTTCATCATCATCCATTCAAAGGGTAAAACTTTGGAATAATTTTGTATTGTAAACATGGATTATGTAACAAACTGCAGTGAATTATAAAGAGTAGAGAGTGTCATTCTTGTTTTGTAAAGAAATTGTACAAAAGAAAATATTCTATAATGCTAAATGTTGTTAGTGTTTTTTAGGTCTGTATTTTATGATTGACAATGTGTGTTTGCCGGGTAAAACATCAAATACCACTCCGAAAGAATCAAATACCACTCCGAAATTTTGAACAGTTGGTGAGCAAAACACCATCACAAAACACCATCAATATCTAAATATAACATTTGGGGACAACTAACGAAATAGTTCAGTCTTATCAGAATTGTTTCAAAGAATCAGAAGCCATCTTTTTTTCAGATCTTGATGTAGATTTGAATGTTTTTTTTTTTTAATAGATTTACATATGAATGGAAATTTAAGCCATGCTGACAAATAACCTGACCCTTGGGAAGCATATAAATTAAAAAGAGAGGTGGACTGAGAAGCAAACCTTGAGGAACACCTCTAGAAACAGAAATAGACACATTTATAAAATATGCCAGTATATATAACAGATAGCCTAAATTAAGCTCACTCAGTAGGAGTTAGTTAGTTAGTTAGTTAGTTAGTTAGTTAGTTAGTTAGTTAGTTAGTTAGTTAGTTAGTTAGTTAGTTAGTTAGGTAGGTAGGTAGGTAGTTAGTTAGTTAGTTAGTTAGTTAGGTAGGTAGGTAGGTAGTTAGGTAGTTAGTTAGTTAGGTAGGTAGGTAGTTAGTTAGTTAGGTAGGTAGGTAGTTAGGTAGTTAGTTAGGCAGCAACACTAAATTTGAGTAAATATTGAAAACATTATTTATATTGATTGCAAAATTACATATGTGTACTGTTGTTTATCGCCATCATTGTCCATGATTGACTGCCTATTGCCTAATATTGCATATTGCACATAAAAAGAATAGCAGGCTGAAATCACAATCTCTAATCTGATTGGGTGGCACTATGATACATTCAGAATTCAGGATATACAGGTTATCATCACTCTGCTAGGAACAAATTTGTGTTTGTCCAGGGTATCAAAGAAAAATATGAACTGTAGGAGCTGTGTCCTCAGACGGTTTACAAAAACGATGGACCAAAATAAACCAGACTTCTCTGTCCAAACTGCTACACTAGTGAGCATATTTTGAAAGTTGTGTTGATATTTTGTGGACATGAACAATAATCTACACATATAGTCCTAAAATTTGAGAGATGCCATTTGATTGCAAATTTCTTTTTTTTTTTTTTCTTAAAATTTAAATTATATAAACAGTTAAACATATGAATATGAAAATATGATTGTAGGCATCCAATTTATTTAGAATTTGTAGTAGTTGATTAATATCCAAACACATTGTACATTGTCTACCAAAGTTGTGCCTAATGCCACTAGGTGACACTATTCAACTGTTCAAATTATGATTCTGAACAAAGTCCCATTTCAGTCTGCTTCGGCTCCCAAATCAACTACATGTTTGCCAGTTGAAGTATGTTGTCCATGAGAAACAATGGTAAAACAACACATTTGAAGAATCCTCTCATTTATGTATTTCCATGGCTTTGCTATTCTAGGGGAAAAAAGCTTCTTTTGAGAAGACTGTGGACAAAACAAGAAAAAAAAGACACTCAACGTGCATATGACTCCGAGTCCTCTGGCTCTGCCAAGCCTGTCAACTATTGCCGCCTACATGCGCCTATGGAGGGCAGATGAGCAGTGTAATCTATACTAAGATTGAAATGGCAGTGTCCACATGGACTTATTTTCCTAGGACTCTGCAGCACTAATGTAACCTCCATTTAATGATGCAAAGCAGATTAAAGACAGCTTTAAGAGGAAATCTCCAATGGAATGGTGGGAATTCAAGAAGAACTTGAATGGCCTGAATAACGCTGAGACCTGTTGAACATCTGATGAAAATCCGAAGAACATTGGAATGTGTTTGACCAGTTTTTCCTATGCTGGTCTTCGCAGCATAATTTTCTTGGGATCATAATGCAATGTATAAAATAAATGGAGATATAGGGCCCTATCTTGCACCCGGCGCAAATGACTTTATACACTGACGCATTTATCATTCCTATTTTGCACCTGCGCTGAGTGGTCTTTTCCCTCCACAGATGCACGTCGGTAAACTAGGCTCCATGGGTGGGTCGGCGCAAAAGGAAGACTTGTTTCGGCGCACATTCCCTGGTGCTATTTTGCAGTTCCAGAAAACAATTGAGCCACTGACCAGAAAAAAAAAAACTGGTCTAAAGTCAGTGGCATATTGCAAGTTGTTCATAATGCTATTTTAAGCGCGCATGCTTGGCCATAATGTAGCGGGTGCACAACCTTTCTCTCATCAACACTGATGCAGCAGTTTTTATTTTTACAAATCATACATTATAACAAGGAAAAATATTAACAGATGAGGGAAATCATTGTGGTGTCCATGAAGATGTAAAAAAAATTACCTCCCACACCTGATAAACCCCCACACAACGTCACTTCTCTGTCTTTCACTGCCCTGACAAGAACGTCAGTCTCCTCGGCTGTGAACTCCTCCTGTCATTCGCCTGGTAAATCTGCCATGATAATAACAATCTGCCATGCAACATGCACACCTGCTCTTAAAGGGTGTGTTGGATGACGCTCCGATTGGTTTATTTCATGTTACGCCCAAACCACACCTATGAATAATGAAGCTATTTCAGACCAACCCCTTTTAACCCTCAGGTGCTCTTCGTTTCGGAGTCACACTTGTTATCTTCCCGGTCAAAAGTGAACGGACACCTAAAAATAAAATTTCCTCCATCCCAGTAAAAGCAATATTTATGGTCTATTTTTGCCATGGAAAAATATATATATTTTTTCTATATATTATTTTTTTCAAAAAATTATTAATGCAGTATTTTAGTTTAATACAGAGTCTAGGCCTTCAGAAAAAAATATTTTTTGAAGAAAATTAGCACCATCTGGTTACAGTATAGAGAAAAAGCATAAAATCATGGTGTAACCACCAGATGGCATGTACAGCTCTCTATGGAGAAGCATGTGGATTCCCCTGATGTTTATGAACACATTTTTTTTTGTGGATTTTAATATATAGTTGAAACAATCTCAAAAATGTAAATGTAAAAAAATATATCAAAATTTGTAAATTTTTGTGTTTTTGTCAATTTCCCATTCATTTCCTATGGGGGTCATTTTTGACCAAAGACCACAAGTGTAACTATTTTTTGTAAGACCACTTAGCATGTTTAGAATATGACCTCAATTTTTTGTGTGTTCACATACATACTGCCATAAAAGTCACCAAGTTTCGTAACATTCCAGTGAAGCTGTGATCTTTAAAAATTCAAAACATACTTTCTGTAATCAAAATTTATTGCTGTGTATGTGTATAAAAGTGTGTTTTGTGTGTGTGTGTGTGTGTGTGTGTGTGTGTGTGTGTGTGTGTGTGTGTGTGTGTGTTTGTCTGTTTTGCACTCTAGATGTTGTAGAGTGTCACCCCTTTCCTGCGGTGTACTTTTTTTAAATTGTGGCCAATTTGTAGATTGCACGTACAAAAATTCAGAGAATCTTTTTTTTTTGTCAATTTTCCAGACATTTCCTATGGGTCGGTCATTTTTGACCGAAGACCACAAGTGTGACTATTTTTTTATGACCACTTAGCATGCTCGGATCATGACCTCAATTTTTTTTGTATTCACATACATAATGCCATAAAAGTCACCAAGTTTCGTAACATTCCGAATGAAGCTGTGATTTTTAAAATTTCACAACAGAACATTTTTCGGAAGACCGAAGAGCACCTGAGGGTTAAACCTGCGTCGGGCGCATGAGTCATTTATCCCACCGGTAAACTAGCAACAGCACCCAACACAACAAAGTTACTTGCGCTTCATGCTTGATACTTGCATTTCAGATCATTAAAATAGGGCCCATAGAGTCCATGCTGAGTTCAAACCGAGGCTGACCAAGGCAGGTCAACATATATTCCATTGTTGCATAGAATCCGTTTTTACTCTTGAGCTAGTTATAAATACTACATCTGCACATGGATGATGATGTGCATCATATTGGATAATCTCTGCCTGAAAGGGTAACATGACACACATGTGGTCTCAGTTAAAGGAAAACAACATTATGTCACAGTAGCCTGACATGAAGGTTTGGTTTGTGAGACATGAAAAATAATTAAGCCTAGTTTGTGTTGGAGATTTTGTATGTGGTTGCATGTGTTTGGTACATGCAGTCAGAAGGGCTGGTTCAAGTGTTTTGTGTGATTGCTTTGCTGTGTGTGGGTGGACTTAAGCGGAGCGGGCTTGTGTCATATCACAGCATGGCATTATTCACATAGGACACTTACTCAACCAGTGTTTTGAGTGTAAGTACATAATGAAATGTTCCAAAATAATAATTTTCCTTAATATTCCATTATCAGGTATTACTGGGTACTGTAAATCTCAATAAATAATTTTAACATGCAGGCCAAATTTAATCGCAAAATTTTAATTTAAAGATTACAAATATTGTCTGTTCAGTCTATTCTTTTAATAGAAGATGGACCATTATGATTTTTTTTTTAATCTATTCTTCAAAAACGTGTCCTATTTGTAGGATCGTGGGCATCCCAGTGTCTCGGGGTCGTAACTTCCAAGCAATGCATGAAAGAAATGTGAATTTGGGTTAAAGATGTGCCGACATGTTTGTGCATAATTCACAATTTGAACGTTCTTATTTCTCAGTCTCTTATTTATTCATTTGAATGTTTGTAGTATAGTATACTCTCAGCTCTGACAGGATTGTACCTCTCTCAGCCATTATGACTACTACAGTAAAACCTTACAGTGTCTAAATCAGAGCCTGAGGATTTGAGATTGAAGTAGGTGGACATAAGCACTGGCATGCTCTTTATGTTCATTCTAATTCTGCATTTATTATAGCCGCATATATCCTTCTGCTCACCATACGAGAAACACAATCAGCAAAACGTAATATCGAATACATGTTCAGGAAATATTACAGGTGGTTTGTTAGAATACCAAGGCCTGAATTTCATTTTGGAAAACACCTAAATGTTTGCTCAGTCAATGTATGTGTGATTTTATTGAAGCACAGAAAAAAACAAAAAAAAAACAGTGCTGTGTGGTTTTCAGGTAAGTCTAACAGAAGTATTTGGGTAAGAAATACCACAGAAATGGAATAATCAAATACAAAATAACTGCATAGTCTGAATTGTAAAAAAATAATTTTGATTAAATCTTTATTAAAGCAACAAAGGTTATTAATTTAAAGGGGTCCTTGATTATGATTGCACTTTTTTAACTTTAGTTGGTACGTAATGTTGCTCACAGTTCACTGCCTGCAATCCTACACTTAAATTTAGGACCTGAATAGACTGTAGGACTTTTCAAAAAGGTTATAGCATGCACACATTTTGGCACTTGGGTTGATAAGTAACACCTTAGCAACTACCTAGCAACACCTTAGAAAACATCCAACACATTAACAGCCACCTATAGCAATTCATAGATGCCACCTACGTCACTACAAATAGAACGCCGCCATATTTGCGACCGACTCGCCCGGTACGGCCGCCCAAACTGCCTATTTGAATGAGAGAGAGAGACAGAGATACCTTGAGAAAATTTCAATTTTAGGCTCCGATCCTTATTTGTTACCCCCAGTTTTCTTTAGTCCATTATTATCTGCCCCAGGCTTGCCCTAATTGGCCTTTCATGAAATAGAAATACATTTGTCATAGAGCTATGGCACGCGTTCATGAGAGTCGAGGCGATGTCATTAATGAATCTTCTGCAGCAGTTCGGCTGGCATGAATGAATCTTTCTAATCCGAACAGCAGCACTGGGACAGAGACACCTGCATCAGCACAGTCAGAGACATCAGTCAAATATCATAAAAGACTGCCATATCTGTCTGAAAGAACAGATGTTCAGTTAACTTACAGAGAAGGTTAATCACAAATATCGAAATGAGTCTTTCGAGTCGAATCTTTTTGAATGATTTGGCTGCGGTTAAAAGCTATCAAGAGGTAAAGCTCTTCGTGATTATAATATAACGACATAAATTGCAGTTTGTTCGTCACATAAAGCTATCATATTAATAAATAACGATATTAATATAATGGACGAGTCGTATTAGATCACTTTTATGATACTTTTGTGATGTTTTTTGTCTTTTATTATTATTATTTTTTGCTTGACAGCCCCCAGTAGGCTGTTACTCATTCACTTTTATTACATCGACAAGAAGAGTCTCTATTAGGCTATATAATTCAAAAATGTCCCTTTGTCTTCCACGGAAAGTAAACTTAAGGATTTGCACATGATGGTGAGTAGTTAAATGACGGCAGAGTTATCATTTTTGGAAGAACTAACGTTAGTCCTTTAATATGCATTTCAAGGCTGAGATTATGCATCGTCTGCAATGCTAACACTTGCACAAAAATAACATCTAAAGCGCGTCTGACGAAGACAAACGCAAGATGAACACATCTTTATGAACTTCAGAAAAATATTTATTAGATTTAGACAGACAGACAGTTATGTCAAAATAACCCCAAATCTAATAACTTACCACGATAAAGTGCATTTAAACAGATCCAACAAATTCAATGAAGAAAAAACATTATCTGTCTATCTGTTTGTATATGTTGGCCACTGAGAGTAGGCTGTAATAGAAATATAATGAACCACAAATCAGCAACATGAGACTTCAAGTCTTTAAAAAAAAAAGATTTTCTCTTCTCTCTTTTGGTATGGAATAAAATACCAGTTCAGGGTTCCTCTTTCGGCTGTTTTTGCAGCCGACTGCACAACACATTGCAGGCATTAATGTGACCGTCGGTCGCAAACTGGTCGCAAAGATGGCGGCGCAAAGCTACAGTGACGTCACGTGAACCGAATGAATACCTTAGAAACATTACCAACTGCACAACAACCATATCCTAGCAACCTCATAGCTATGTGATTAAAACACTCAACCAGAGGTTTAAAGTGCAGGGGTCAGAAAGAAAACGTCCTGCCATATGTTTATTCAACCCATGTACTCAGCCAGCTGATTTCACTAATTAGTTCTATCTCCTGGCTGAAAAACTGTGCTAATTAGCAAATCCAGGTGACTGGAACAAAATACTGAGGAGGACTTTTACTTTCTGAACCTTTACACCTCTGCACTCACACCTTAAAGGTAAAGTATTTAGTTCCCTTTTGAAAGGGAACTCACACTACACAGAATGACGCTTTGGGGAATGCCTCAGGCGGGACAGGTGTCGAAATCACAATCAAATCACGTCAATCACATTGCCCGCAACAGCCCGTGAATCATTCATATGAATAATCGACATGCGACCTGGAAGTATAAATGGGTGCCTTGCAAACATGACAATATCTTTTACATCTTCAGGGACTGTTTTTTTCTGTAACCACTTTGAAAATCAGGTATTTATGAAATGCTTTCGGAAGTGTGCTGACCCATGCTCAAAATATCTGAAGCCGGGTTACACACACGAACTGTGAATTTTTCTGTCTGGGAAGGAAGAGCGTGCACAGGCAGTTCTACCAGAAAGACTTGGGAGAGTTAATACTGTGACAATGAACATTTATTTGAGCTCAGCAAACAATCAAATTCTTTGGATTAGGCCCCGTCCGTAATTCGCATTCCGAGGGTACGGAATCTGCATATCTTGCCTGAAGACGAAGGCAGGGGACGCAGCCCACCCCCTGCGAAGTAAGGAAGGGTGCCATCTGGTGGTGGTGGGGTGGAAGGAGGAGAGGATGTCCTGGCATCTTCAGGGTAGAGAGGAGAGCCCATCTGGAGGTGGTGGGAAGGACCCGGCATGTGAATTTTAGGGAGATGAAGGAAAGGTCCCGTCTGGTGGTGGATGGGAAGGATGGAGGTGGTTGAAGCGACAGCATCTGAGAACTCATTCCACCTTTTTATACTGGCTATTAGGATACGATTGGATAAATGAGAAGGTAATACATGACGTGAACGATTGAGCCTTCCTGGTAGAACTTGCGCTGGCTTCATTTCTCGAGGTAACTGCCTGTACAAATTGTGAACATTTTTCTTTGTGAACACCCTGATCTCGCCAGTCCCTCTTCTCGAGAGTTCAGCGCCTGGATGTCAGGTTCCCAGATGAAGCTTGCCGATTGCCTTGAGAGGGGTGTAATCCTCTCAGACGATGTGGCGGCTGATGAGGGTAAGCTGCAAATGGATGATGAAGTAAAAAAAAAAGGAAAAAAGGGAAAACTTAGTCTGGCAGCGAGCGCTCACCCGGACAAACAGGAGATGGCTGATGAGGGTAGTGATAATAGGATATATCCTGTATCTTCTCAGCCACCCTGCCCCATGTATGCTGAGATGATGGTGTTATGGAACGTGCTGCGGCTAGGCTGCAGCTAGTGGCTGCTCGTTGGGGAGAAATCGCTCTTTTTTCCTGGTCATAGAACCACCAGCCCACTTTCCTTAGCATGGCAGCGTGGGTATATCGTTCCCCAACGCGTCATCGGACGCAGTATGAGTTCCCTCAGGATACGACTGTAACCTGTTCCCTAAGAACAGGAAACGAGACACTGTGTCTCCTTGTCATGCCTCTGGGCTTGCCTACAAAACAGTCCCTTCAGACGACAGGATATTGTCATGTTTACAAGGCGCCCTTTTATACTTCCAGGTGGCATGTTAATCGTTTACATTAATGATTCACGAGCTGTCGCCGGTCAATGTGATTGACGTGATTTGATTGTGATTTCAGACACCTGTCATGTCTGAGGCGTTCCTCAAACCGTTATATGGCACAGTGTCTCGTGCCCTGTTCTCAGGGAACATAGGTTACAGCTCGTAACCTGAGACGTTTCTGCAACACTAGTGGCATCTATAGGAATTACAAAAATAAAGCATTTATTTTTAAGCATCAAAAAAACTTGCAAATGCCCTTTCGCACATTGAATTTCTTTATCTATGTAAAGCATCACCCACGATCTCAAGCCCAAATTCTACATAGTTTTTTACTTGTACACAAGTGTATGCTTATAGTCAAATGCATAACCATCCTGAGCAGATTGTTCTCAGCATTTTTATAGTGTTGGGAGACCAAAAATAATAACCAAAATGTAATAACCAAAATTAATAACCAAAATTAAAACCAAAATTAATTAAATTAAAACCAAAATTAATAACCAAAATGTAAATAGAAGTAAAAGTGATGTTGAACTCGAAAAAAAAAAAATGCATATGATCCTTCAAAAATCAGTCTAATATGCTGGTTTGCTGCTCAAGATACATTCAATATTATTATTATTATCAATGTTTAAAACAATTGTGTACAATTTTTTGACGAATATAAAGTTCAAAAGAACAGCATTTCTCTGAAACAGAAAGCCTTTGTAGCATTTTACACGGCTGTTCAGAAGTTTAGGGTCAGTAAGAATTTTTTTTTTTTTTGGAAAGAACACAAAGAAATTAATACTTTTATTCAGCAATGATGCATTAAATTGATCAAAAGTGACAGTATAGAGTATAGACATTTATGATGTTACAAAAGATTCTATTTCTGAGAAATGCTGTTGTTTTGAACTTTCAATTCATCAAAGAATAAAAAAAAAATGTTTTCAAGGTTGATAATAATAAACGTTTCTTGAGCAGCAAATCAGCAAATTAGAATGATTTCTGAAGGATCATGTGAAGACTGGAGTAATGATGCTAAAAATTTAACTTTGATCACAAGAATATTACATTTTAAAATAAATTCAAGTAAATAAACCGTATTTTGAATTATATTAATATTTCACAATATTACCGTTTGTTTTGTGTTTTTAATCAAATCAAACGTACAGATCCCAAACTTTTGAACAGCAGTGTATGTCATCTTTCATTTTATTTAGTAATATTATCTGAGACGCGATTGTCAGCACTGGCAGTCATTAGATTCAAGTTACTGCCAGAAGGAATAATTGGACTGTATTAATTACAATTGCGTGTGCGTGAACAAAGTGCGTGAAAAAATCCAAACATTATTGTTTAATGCAATATTCCCCCAAATCTTTGATTTAATCCCCCAAATAGACTTTAGTTGTAATTAATATTTTAAGTTTTGTCTGATTATAATGCTCTTTAATGTGATTTACAAACTACAGTTTGTAATATATTCCTGTGGTCCTGCAATAAAATAAGGTAATCAGACTCTGAAGTATTGAGCAATACACATACAGGTCTGACCGCTTATGCCGCTTAGACCGCATATGGTCTGACCGCTCCCCTTTAAATCACTCTCTGAATATTACATCCTTTTATTTGCTGAGTTTGGTGTCTTCAAAATAAGTATCTGTGCTGAATTTGACTAAAATAATTCAACACAATCCCTTGTTATTTGCACAGCCATTGCTTGCTACAGGCTGCAAAGAAAGCTTTTTCACATTCCTATTTGAGGCTTCTGCTTTTCAATTTCTGATAAAGGCCTATTGATGGAATTTACATGCATCTGTATCTGGAAGTGCCAAAAATGAATCCACCTAGTTCAACTCCACCTAGAAAAAGTGGTATCGGTGCCCCCTTATAATTTCTGATTAAAAAGGTAATCTAAATAGCTGTAAAGTAATCTCTTGAGAATTAAACTGACCTTAATAGGAATTTGTTTTCCTCATCACCCCCCTCACTGCCTCTGGGAATCATTATGCCTTCATTTAACCTGATAGAGACACAAAACTCGCTTCACTGGTCATTCTGCTTTTATATGCTGCTTTAACTTATATAACCAGTACATAATAAAAATAATAAGTTTTTTTTATATAGTGGCTAGAACACACTATAATCTTCATATTTGATGCTGAACATGTTAAGTGATCAAGATCAGCATATCAGATTCCTTGATCAAACACACTCATTTGTTTCTGTAAGCAGCTGAGCTCAGTTTCCCTGAATAATTCAAGTGTCTGCGGCTCATGAGGTTCTTGTGTTGTTATGTCAAGGATGGATTATTATCCTGCAAGGCCCTGGGGCACCAGACGCCAGGGATGCCAAAAAAAATGCAAGCACCTTGGAAGGAAAGAATATATGATACAAGAGCTTGTGACTTCTATAATGCCTTTAAAGACTGACTATAAATGAACAAACAGCATCCAAAGTCTGAAGGAACATTTTTTTAATTTATTTAATCGAAGTTCCTGAACACTATTTTAACCGGCACTAAGAGCGAGACATTTATTCACGAACAAAAGGGGCATCACTTTCTTGAATAAGAAGAGAAAGGGATCAGAAAAAATATGAGTGTGTATAACTGAAATTACTGATGAACATATTCAATTAAAACAAAATCCTGATAACAATTTGTGTCCTTTTACTATATCCTGTGGTTACAGTATGTGAAGTCTCTTGAGATTAGTAGACACAAATTTCAATGAAGAATAAGTTCTGCTTGGTCGATTTGGGCATAAATATTTGAAGTGGAACACAGCCCGTCCCTCACTAGCTTCCCTTTGTCTCATGGAATCGGATGTATCTCATTGTTTACGTTGAGCGAGTGCATATAGACAAAGGCATATATAGAGACTTATCATCGTGAGACAATGGAAAATCAGTACATGTATGATCGACAAAGACAAAAACAAGTGTAAAAACTGATACAGCATACACGATTGCGTAGACCACTTTCTTAACTAAATCAACACCGAACTGACTTGAGTTGAATAATATTGTCTTCTGTAGAGCTGCTTTACAGTAGAATTGAATTTCTCATATTTGATGCAGTTTGCATCACTGATTTCCTGTTCATTACTGTGAAGTTACTTTGAGACAATCTGACTTGTATGAAACACTGCATCAAAATTGGAGACTTGACTTGAAAGATTTGATGATAGAAAAAATCCTGATTAGGGATTCCCAAGTTGCTTCTTTTTTGTTGGACAGAGAAGAGAATTAATTATTAAGTAGTGACTCTCTGAAACTCTCAAATTTACAAAAAAATGTAGAGATGATCGTGCTAAACCACGTTGATAGATGTGCAGAGCGTGGTATTGATACCTAAGGCCAATTCACACCGCAAAAACGCCAACAAACAATTGAGTTAGCCGTTGGATTAGGAATTTTATGAAAAATCTTCTGTAATGTTCACACTGCCCCAAAAGACACAGTAAAAATCTCATTGAACATGTTCAGTAGCTGAGCATGGCTATGGGAAAATACCTCCCAATATACCTCTTGCAAGCTATCTTTCTCCCGAGACTGCATCTTCCCTCAAGGCCCCGGTACTGCCCACCAAGCCATGACGATACATCTTCGCAGGTGGGCAGGGCTTATATGGCTGCAGGGAGAGCTGGTAGTTGCCTGCACACTTAGGCGGTCTACAAAGCTCTGAGGAGTTTTTCCCGGACGGCCACCATGTCCTGATACGCTCGGACAACAAATCTGTAGTCGTGTATCTGAATCATCAGGGGGGTCTGAGGTCGCACCCTCTATGCAGACTGGCACACCAGATCCTTCTGTGGTCCCAGGGGAAACTGTTGTCTCTCAGAGCGATGTATGTCTCTGGGGACCAAAATCAGGGAGCAGGCGTTCTGTCGAGGGAGGGGCTGAGGCCCAGGGAGTGGCGACTCCACCCCCAGATGGTGGAGGCCATGTGCGCGAGATTCGGCCCAGTGGAAGTGGATCTGTTCGCGTCTCAAGAGACGAGCCACTGTCCACTGTGGTTCTCTTCAGGCATCCAGCTCCACAGGGGCTGGACGCCATGATGCATACGTGGCCGAGCCTGCGTCTGTACACATTTTCCCCCGATCGCTCTGCTCCCGGGAGTCCTGGAGTGAGTCCGCCGGGAGGGGATCAGCCTACTTTTAGTAGCACCCCGCTGGCCGAACCCGGGTATGGTTCTCAGACATTGTAGCACTGCTGGACGGCCTCCCGTGGCAGGTTCCTCTGAGGAGGGATCTGCAGTTGCAGGCAGGGGGCACAATATTTCACCCCAGCTGGAGCTTTGGGACCTCTGGGTCTGGCCCCTGTGGGGGCTCGGTATCTAGAGCCTGGTCTGTCAGCAGATGTTGTCGAGACCCTGCTCAGCTCCAGGGCTCCTTCCACCAGGAGACTATACAGCCTGAAGTGGAATGTGTTTTCCACTTGGTGTAGAGACTGTAAGGTGGATCCAGTTAACTGCCCAGTGGCTTCAGTGCTGGAGTTCCTCCAAGATCGTTTCTCCGCCGGTCTTACCCCATCCACACCATGGGGCCCGGAGGATGAGGCCTGCGGCTCACTCCAGAGTCCTAACTTGGGACCTGGCGGTGGTTCTTGAAGGGTTGGCTGAGGCCCCCTTTGAGCCATTTTGCTGAGGCAAAAAACCTGACCTTAAAGGTGGCCTTTCTCCTTGCCATCACCTCTCTGTGGAGAGTGGGGAATCTCCAGGCCCTTCCTATAATGCCAAATTGCCTGGCGTTTGCCCCTGGCGGGGTTAAGGCTATCTTACATCCCAGACCGGGCTATGTGCCCAAGGTGCCATCTAGTATGACACGGTCAGGGGTTCTTCAGGCCTTCTATCCTCTACCTCATGGGATGGCGAAAGAGGGGAGACTTCACCTGCTCTGCCCAGTCAAAGCCCTAAGGGTTTACTTGGAAAAGTCTTCCCAGTGGAGGAAGTCAGACCAGTTGTTGGTGTGCTTTGGTTCACCCAAGAAAGGGCTGCCTGCATCCAAACTGACAATCAGTAATCGGGTTGTCCAGGCTATAGACATGGCTTATCAGGTGCGCAATTTCCCTTCACCTATGGCCGTGAGGACTCATTCCTCCAAGGGCATGGCCTCCTGGGTGACCCACCTTTCTGGCGTCTCGCTTCTGGCGTCTCCCAGCTTCACACTAGAGCACGCGTGAGTATGGTGTGGCATAGTGGGTATTTCGTTCCCCAAAGTGTCATCGACTATAACGCAGCGCGAGTTCCCTCAAAGGGGAACGTCTCGGGTTACGACTGTAACCCTTGTTCCCCGAGAAGGGAACAAGACACTGCGTCTCGTTGCTACACCTATCATGGGCAGAGCGCTTGCTTCATCACAAAAGAGCTAATGTGTGTGTGCTCGGGGCGTCCCTTTGTAGCTTCCGGTAATGCCCTTATCTACTACGCAATGGCGTAGCACCAATCAGAATTGGACAGATTTCATTCATGCTTCAGACGCGCTATGCTGGGGGTGTTCCCCTTCCCCATAGTGTCATTGACGATGACGCAGTGTCTCGTTCCCTTCTCGGGGTACAAGGGTTACAGTCGTAACCCGAGACGTTTTTTCTTATTCTAAATGTGATCAACATTTGATGTGTTTGGGTGATTTGGCTATTAACATGAAACAATTTAATTATATTCTGCTGAAATGAACGAAATGACTTGCAAAAAGATTTGTTCAGTTTGATGAACGAAATTCAAGATCAGAGTCAGTAAAATGTTCCACACTTCCCATTACTAAAGGATGGATCATTCAGCTGCAGGTGTCATCTTCTGGTCAGACGCGGGAATTCATTTGGCGTGTGACTCTTAGGCTATGTTTACACGGAAACGATTCTAAAGAGAAAACGCAAAAGTGGCATTGATTGCGCCATCACTTTTTATTCTGTGTTTAGGCGAGTGTTTGTGTGGGAAATCCGCGTGCAAATGGTGACGCTAAAGTGTGTGAAATTCAATGTAGTATGCACTTCAGGTGGCTAGAAGTGCATACTACAACAACACCAAGTCCACGCACCTGCGTGCAACCTTCACTGTCAAGCAGACTTTTGCGTTTTTACTGTTTACACGGGAACGCGCGGTGGAGCGTTTTTAAGATTTCCACTCTGAAGGCTGGTTTCCGTTTTTTGCGTTTTTAAGCCTCAAAAAACGCCATAGCCTTGTAAACGAAAGGCACATCCGTTAAAATATTTTTATGTTTTCACCCGGAATCGTTCTCGTGTAAACGGGGCCTTACAGTGCATTACAGTTATTCTCTACATCAGTCATAATCTTGTTATTGCGGTGCATTATGGGATTGAATGAGTGCTCTCGATAATGTCCAATATGGTTTCGGGACACCTCTATCAATGAATGTCCCCTTAAATAATGCCCAATTTGAGGGTATGGGGCAATTTCGGACATCTCTGGAACATGGCAAAATTCTAATAAGAATTTTAGTCTAAAGTTAAATTAGATCTTATTCTAGTAAGAACACAACCTACTATGACATCACAAATTATTTGGATTTTGGGACCAAGTGTATATATGTGGGTTGGACCACTTCCCTTGCATGAACTTCCAAGTAGCAACTAGGAAATCCTCAGGAAAGTTTGCGAATGTATGTCTAAAGATGAAGCACTATACTGCCATATAACGCTGAACTGAACAAATCAATGAACAAATCTTTTATAGTAAACAGATTGAAAAGATTCAAATTACTGAGATAAATCTCCACTACTATTGGGAAAAATAAATATTGCATATTACTCATAATTGCTAATTATTACATCTTAAAAAATAACATCTTAAAAATGATTTTATTATAATAACAGCATACGGTACACACACTATACAGAAACCACAATACACCGTACAGTGATGAGTGCACTCAAAGATGTTATTCAGCAGTGAAAGGGAACACTCTGATAAAGCTTATACTGCAAGTCACTTTGGATAAAAGTGTCTACTATATATTACCTGCCATCTAAAGAGGTCACAGCCCCGACCTTTGACCCTATAAATCTAATTCAGATGACCATGTTCGGCTGATGTTAAAAAAACAAACAAAATCTATACAAATAAAGAGAATAACATTCAAAATGATCAGTAGCACTGAACTTTAATCCCATTGTTTTGTTATTATCATGGATGGGACACAGAGATAATTTCCCCCTCAATAACTATTGTTTATGTTAGTAAAGCGTATGCAAACAAGCAGCATTGTCAAAATTAAAGCAGAAATACCAGAGAAAGTATCTTAGTCAATATGACTGGCCTTCAAATATAGAGTACTGCAGCCCTAATGGATGACATATTTTTGTAAGACATAACCTGGAAATCAATCAGCATTTTACCACTTCTGGTTCTACTGTCCTGATGTCAAATGTTTTTGGGGTTTTTCCATTAAGCGTCCTCAGCCGAACAGGTAAACTCATCTACTCACTAGTTAAAAAAAAAAGACTGAAAGAGTCTTTGTCGAAAGCTAAATGGTAGTGATGTTGAAGTCAAGCGACCATGGTGTAGTTCATTTAAAGCCTATGTTTAGCTTTTTACTTCTTGTATTTAGGCTCCGAAATTCAAGTCGTTATTTCGTGAAGATGAACAAAATGTGCAATAATCACAAACTTTCGTTGGACAAAGAGCTTATTTTCAGCAATAAATCAGAAGCCAAATCCCATGGGTTCTGTCGAGGGAACCAAAGTGATGCTAAGGTATGGGTTGGCCTACAAAAATGCGTCATACCTGCCTCACAGCAAAACTCTGTTGTGTTAGATAATATGTGGGACCTTCAAGTCAAAAAAGGTTGCTTGTAACCCCAACTTTTTCATGCGTCCTTTTCAGTCTCTATACAGAAATGGTTCTCATTTCTGTATAGAGAGTGAAAAGGACCCATTAAAAGAGTAGAATATGTATGTGTTAGGGGTTGCACAGACTCTAGTTTTGTCATTAGTTGACACGTTGGTTTATGTCATCCAAAAGAAACAACAATGACGACCCAATAAAACAACCAGCCCAACGATTCATCTAAAGTCTCACAAGTTGTTTCATGCTGTTCATATGGGGCTAATCACTTAAAAGGAAAACAAGCCATTTCTGATTGCAAAGCATATCTGAATTCATATTTCTTTCCCAGCAAACTACCAAGCAGGCTGAGAAACCTGACAGATTTTTAGGTATAATGTCTGTTGTTATTTAAACTACAGAGCTCAAATAGTACAAATCACATAACAAAAATAACCCTCATTTTGTTTCAAACTCATATTGATTCCTTATGTGAAGCAAAAATGACATTTTTGAAAAAATATTCTGGACAAAACGCGCCGTTAGAGCACAATAAAATAAACATAAACACAACGTATGATAATAAATTTACGTATCTTCTGCACTCGTCGAATATCTTGTTTTCCTTGGAAATATGTTAGAATTAAATTTGTTGGAAAGTAAAATCTGATGAAAACAGAAAAATGGCACTTAGAGCAACATAATAAAGTGATAACAGACAGCTGAATTTTGTGTGTCTTAAAACAAATATGAAAGCAAGAAAGAAAATGTCATAGTATATATTAGTAGGATAGTATATATTTTTTAAAGTGATATTTTAATCCACTTCCACTCAGATCATGATTTTAAATCTGTTTCATTCCACATCACTTTTCATTTCCTTTTAAGACGTTCTTTTTTTCTTGTCTAATTGAAAGGCCATTTACGCTCTGTGAGCAGCGGTCAGAGAAGAAGGGCAGCTTATATGAGAGAGCTGGAACCGTTTTCTTGCTTCAAGCCTTTTTTCTATTACAAAGACAAGATAAAACAGTCACATCAAGATAAGCAATCCAACTCTAACATACAACCTAACAACAACACAATCAACCAACGACGTTACTTGTACTCTGCAACCACAAATGAGAAGAACCAAATATATATATATATATATATATATATATATATATATATATATATATATATATATACAGTACAGTATATATATACTGTATATAATGTAATTTATTAAATTATTGTAATACAATTTATTTTGGTTTTCAATTGAAAACCATTTGAACCATTTAAAAATGTTCTTTCTTAATTATGAACACTATCCGGACTATTTTCCTCAACTACTTTTCCCTTTCCTGACAGTTTATTGCTAAAAAAAAGCTATTGAATGACTATGTTAGACACTTTTATCAGACTTCTTAATGGTGCTTTCTGTGCCCTTTACGACTTTTAATCCACGTACACACAAAAAATCAAGCTTTTAAATGTTGTTTATTTGTTGTATATGGTGTTTTTAATATGCTTCAAGACAAACCATGTGTAAATTCATAAGTCGACACCATTGCTGAGTATTATCTCCTTAAAACTGCAGTGAACCAAAGACAGTCTCAAAATCACTAATGTTGCTGATGTCCCAAACTACCTTGTAACCAATCAGGTCAACGTGTGATCGTCAACCAGTTCGATCTCTGAGCTGGTGTGAGTGAGTGGAGGTGGGGCATATGCATAGAACCACAAATACCAAAAGAGGCAAGTGCGTAGAAGCTATTTTAAGGCATGAAGAATTTTTTTTCAAGGAAACAAAAAACGTTTTAATATATAATTTTGGTGATCAAAGATGAGTTTTAAGGGATACAATTATTGACTCCAGAGGGACTTTCAATTTGGTTTTCAGTTCACCTTCTAATGCTTCAAGTAATTTCAGTAATTTATGGGAGTTACAACGCATTCTACAACTGAATTAACTCCCAAAAAATGCAGGTAGTTACAACTGCATTTACAAAAATTCTACACACTGTGTACAAAACCGGATTGAACAACTAGTTGTTCATGATGTACAACTAGAGATATGAGAGATGACAGATGAGAGACATCTCTATATGTATTTTAACATGCATCAGAGATGTATCTTTCCACCTGTATGTGCCATGCAAGAAATCCCACGGGTACAAGCCTGACTCGTGTTGCCAGATCTTGCAAGCAAATCAGTGAACAAGACAAAGCCTATAAAATAAAAATAAAAAAGACAAAATAAATGGAAATGCTTTATGCTGTAAATAGGAACTCTATTTCCCAAACCCGATTGCTTTATGAGCCAAGCTTAATACAGGGCTCCAGACTGCGACCAAATGGCATAACGTTGCCCAGCATTAAACGGCAAACGAGATATTAGCGAACGAAACTGCGCTACTCGTTTGTGCTTCACAAAATGTTTATTAGTTTGGACCAATAATAGACATTAAAGTGCAGTGCTGTGAGCTACTTGCAAGTCGCGGGACGATCTCGATCACGCAACACTGTTACTACACATCGCTGGGAAATCCAGTGAAGAAATCCATTGAATTCGCCACAGGATTAATTACATCGCTGCAAGATTCAATGAGAAACATTCAGATTCACTGCATAATTCTCTGTTAAAAACCATAGAAATCAGATCAAACAGCGCTGATTTGGAAATCAGGAGAAACATTGTTTACGCACTTATTTAAAAAAATAAAAAAAGATTAAATTACCATTGTAACCAGTAGGTGGCTGGAGAGTACGCTTGTTTTGCTTTTAAATTAATATTAAGACATTATGAATGATAATAATTATCATTGATCATCAATTATCAAGTTTTATGTTGTATAAAACTTTCTTTGAACCACATCTCAATTACTGTAATGTGAAATGGTGCAACATCTATGTGATGTAATGTTGATTTGTGAGAACTAGAATGCAGGTTTGAAATAAACATCATCATCATCAACATCTATACAAGTCATCTTAAAAAACTCGAATCTTTGCAAAAGAAAGCCATACGGGCGTTGTCCTGGTCAGATATAAATTCCCCTACTCGCCCTCTATTCTATCACTTTAATTTATTAAGATTAGCTGAGCAAAATGAATATGAAATGCTTGTTTAATATTTCAAATTGTAAATAGCTTGAACCCTAAACTGAGTAACCTTGTTCCTATCTCCAGCCCCCAGCATACACACCAAACAAGAATCAAACCACTCATATTTGGAAAATATCGCAGATATGTGCACACTAGTATGAGTGTTGTTTGCAGTGGTCTGCAAATCTGTAACAAGGTTGATGATGGTATTAAGATGTTGCACTCTATCTCAAAGACAGAGTGTCTGACTTTCTTCTTAACCTATATCTAATTATTCAAAACTGTTTTCATGGATTACTGGGATGTATGTGTATGCTTGCAGGACTGAGTATGTTGTTGTAACATATGTCATGGTACATTTTTCTTTTTTGTGTATGTGTTTTTAGACTCTCTGTACCTTGTCAGTACCTATCTATTCAAGAACTATGGGCTCCTACTTATAAGCTTTTGGTGCTTCTTTGGGAGACCCATTTCACTGTACCCAATCTACTCTGTACCTTAAAACTGTATTATTGTAATGCTTGGAGGTATTGTGAATAAACTGAAACTGAAATGATAAAAAAATAAATAAATTAAATTAGTAGGCTCAGTGCTTTAATGTCAGCCCCACAGTGCTACCAAATACTTTCTGTAGGCTCCAGTGCTGCTGCCCTCAAATGTTAGTCTGGAGCCCTGTGAACTTAAAATAACACTGCACATTGTAATATATACATTCAATTTATATTTACATTACATGTTTATATATGTTACGTCTATTTATTACCAAGACATTTGTCAGTAATACAGTCAAAATGGGGGAAATGTGAATAACTGCGTTTGATTTAAGTTGTGCCCCTACATTTTCTGCCTGTGCTAATTTTTAGTGCTCCTAGCAAAAAAAAGTTAGTCTGAGCCCTGTAATAAGTGGACATGAGCCTTTAAGCATAAACAAAACATAATGCCTCCTTCAACTGTGCTTTAGGTTTAATTGCAGTCACTGTTATATTACTTTGGTCAAAATAGTGGATACCAAAACACACGAGATCCCCAAAGCCTTACTACGGTGTCAATTTATTGCAGTTTCTGGAGTAAATCATGTTCTGTACATCCAGTTGTCACTTCTGTAATTTTGCACTGTGTGTGTGGATAACAAGGCATTTGCAATTTGCATAGAGGTCTCAAACTCACACAAAAAAAGTTTTTTTTATTTCTAAGGGTCAGTGAGGGGAAACGCTAGAGGAAAAAATTAAACATTACTAAATTAGGATTAGATCTAATCTTAGCTGTGTTTCCATCTGAGTCATGTTTGACATTACCATGCATGTTGTTGTCTACAGAAAGGGCTAGAGATTGTTATTGCCTAGTTTATATGTCTGTCTTTTTAAGATTCACAAGTCAAATTGCTTGCTGATTTACCAGTAACTGTAACAGCTTTTAACAATCCTCACAATGTCTTTGTAGGCTGATGTAGGCTGTAGTTTAGCAGCGCACTTCTGCCAGATTGAACCTGATTTATCCTGCCAGCCTCACTGCGTGTGACACTTCCTGTGAAAATACTAACACGAGAGGGAGGTGAGAATCACGCTGCTTGTCAATTCTATCTAATAAAAGAGTTTTTGCTGCATTCCTTCAAATGGAGTCACATTGTACTTTTGGGAGTCAAACATTTGCTAATCTTTGTAAGATTAAAAGGATGTTCTGGGTTCAATACAAGTTAAGCTCTATTCACAGTATTTGTGGTGTAATTTCAGCCTGTTCCTGGGGGGTCAGAAAATGGGGCATTTTAAATATATGCAAAAATGCATCAATATGTAACGTGGATATACTGACAATATGTATTGTGTTTAGGTCACCCAAAATTAAAACTACTTTCAGTTAAGTCCAAAGAGCGTCTCTGTTACATATGTCAAACTGGAGTTCATTGAACCAGTATTGAACTTTGAACATTCCTATAAACATCATGCTCAAATTGTTACAAGCTGCAGGATGCTGTACTGCTATGAGCAGTAGTGTGGGTCATAAAGATTGTTTCACCTGGACAATTCAGTTGAAAAGAGAACCGCTAGATGTTAAATCTTTAATAAAGCCTGTCTAATGCCATTTTCATCAGACGACTGTACCATTCAAAGAGTTTCTTCTCTATAAGCTTTGCTAGAATGTATGGAGCTGTCTCTGGTCCTGAAATCACATTTATCCGCAATATTGATGCAAAACTAAGCTAAACTAATTATTGACCACCTAGAACACTGTAGCCATAGCATAACAACATGATAAAAACACTAAGAAAACTATAGCAATGCTTTATTTAAAACACCCCAGCATCATGACTGAGTTTTAGACATGCAAACACCACTCATCTTTGCCTCATAAAAATCTAGTTAATGTCCATTGATGAAAGATACATCGTTGTGTTAAATAATACTCTACTGATAATCTACTAATATTTTTAACATAATCACCCCAAAAAAGGGGAAATGCAGATTGAATTACTTTCGGGTATTACTAGATTCAGAGTAATACAACAGCCTTTTGATTGCAAATGAAGTTAACCAGTATATGGTAAATACAGATGAATGATTCACCAAAGGCAAGCAATTCACAATCAAAACTGTTCAGTTTGAAGTACTATGCAAGTACTACAATACTATGGAAGTAATGTCCCCCCCACAACTGTTTAAACATTCTTCAAAATATCTTCTTTTGTGTTCTGCAGAGAAAAGAACCTCATACAGGTTTGGAACAACTTGAGGGTATTTTAGCACTTCTGGTTGTCCTGAAGTCAATGGGATTTTTGAATGGGCTTTTGGTTAAACACCCGAAACTTGACATCAATTAGTTGGACAGGTGAACTCATCTACTCACTAGTTTGCTTTTACGGCCTTACAGCTAGAACTGTGACCGCGGTGTAGCTTTTTAGTTCTGGCGATTCTATTTAGACTTAAATTTTGAAACTTCAGTGTTGTGAACACATTATGAACAAAAAGTCTAAGAAACATATTCTTTTGGTGGTCACACAGCTTATTTTCTACAATTATCCTAAAACAAATAGAAAAATCCTTTTTGGCCACTTGGCCTACAAAAATGTGTCATAACCGCAACAATAGCTATTTTTGCTATAGTAAATCTACGAAATTGCTGTTTAATTATTGTGATGCAAATGCAATGAACTACATTTAAACTTTATTTTTATAAAAGGACATTAAAGTACAGACATTAAAGTACAAAGCACAGGTGATGTCAGAATAGGTTATTCGTTCTCACTATAATGGCAAAGGTTTGTGCTGTTTTTTGTCCTATTGCAGTGCAGTGAATCTTGCTTTGAAAGCCTCCATGACTATTGGTCCTTGTCAAATTCATCCTCACTCGCAGCCTAACCATTATGTTAATCATGTTATATTTGGTTGAAAAGAGGGGTCTGAGCTTATCACATCTCCAGTGAATGCTTATGATGAGCTCTCCTCTTCAACCAAATTTAATGGTTAGCTTGCACACATAAAACGAAAAACAGACAGTTGTGACATGTTTGTAATAATGAAGAACTTTCAAGAGCTTATAAGCACTTTCAAGTTATTTAGCTTTTAGTATGAATATGTTAGCCTTAAAGGGATAGTTAACCCCAAAATGAAAATTCTGTCAGTAATAACTCACCCTCATGTTGTCCCAAACCCTGTAAGACTTTCATCTTCGGAACACAAATTACGATATTTTTGATGAAATCTGAGAACTGGCTCAGTTATAGACTGCTGCGTAATTGCATCTGGCAGCCCAGAAAAGTTAGTAAAGACATTGTTAAAGGAACTCTCTGACTTTTTGGGACTTTCGCTTATTCACAATATCCCCCAGAGTTAGCTAAGTCCATACATACCTTTTTCATCTCCGTGCATGCTGTAACTCTGTCTGACACACCCACTGCTAGCCTAGCTTAGCACAAAGACTGGCTGTAAATGGCTACAGCTAGCATACTAATCCCAAATAAGTGACAAAATAATGCAAACATTTTCCTATTTACATGTTGTGATTTGTATATGTATCTAATATATCTAATATGACCTTGTTATTTGTACACTCTGTGACTATACAAATCACAACATGTAAATAGGAAAAATTTTGCGTTATTTTGTCACTTATTTGGGATTAGTATGCTAGCTGTAGCCATTTACATCCAGTCTTTGTGCTAAGCTAGGCTAGCAGGTGGGTGCGTCAGACAGAGTAACAGCACGCACGGAAATTAAAAAAGGTATGATATCTAACTCTGGGGGATATGGTAAATGAGCTAAAGTCCCAAAAAGTTGGAGTGATCCTTTAAAATAGTCCACGTGGAAACAGTGGCGCAACCAAGTCATCAAGCAATGAGAATACTTCTCAGTTCTCGCGCATGCATCATGGCGCTCTGTGAACTCACTCAAGGCCCACATGGAAGAGTTGAATAAAGTCGTATTTTTTTAAAATATTTTTTTTTTTTGTGCACAAAAATTATTCTCAACACTTAAGGTTAAACTTAAACTTAAGGTTGTGCCACTGTAGTCACTTGTGACTATTTTAACGATGTCTTTACTAACTTTTCTGGGCCAGCAAGTTTCGATCCCATAGAAGCCTATGGAGGAGTGAGGCAGCTCTCAGATTTAATCAAAAATATCTTATTTTGTGTTTTGAAGATAAATGAAAGTCTTACGGGGCTGGAACAACGTGAGGGTGAGTAATTACTGACAGAGTCTTCAGGTTTGGGCTGACTAACCCTTTAAGCCCCATTTTTATTTCTGCAAGGGATCTACGGCGTATCCTCTATGCTGTGGAATATGCGTCCGTTTTCATTTTCATTTTCTGCTTTGTTGCACTGATGTGCAATTACACATGTAGAGAGAGCATGTGAAATTCGGGGGAGGGGCTCTAGCAGACTAATCACAATGCTTGCGGCCCGCATAGAAGTGATGTGTTTTTACATTTGGTGCACGTCAGGGTATGGCAGAGGCTACACGTGCTACACACAGCCTACAACATATGGCGTGAGTTCAACGCAGAAGTATAAACTGGCCTTTAAGGTTATGAATAAGCGGGTGTGTTCCAAAACAATGACAAAATTCGCATTTGAGGAGATATAAGAATTCAAAACATAATAGTCTCTCACTTCCGCTAAAATGGATCTTGGATTTTGATGACATCACTGTGGACTTCAGCCTCTCATCACATCTTCTGTCCTATCAAATGCTTTCTAAAATCTAAAGCGTCCCATAACTCCTTCCCCTATTCTAAAAAACTACCTGGCCAAGTTTTATTCCGTTTTCCAAGTGTATGTTGGTTAAGAATGAAATTACTAGAATTTATTCACACCTCGACTATTGAATCCAATGTATCATCAGTGCTCGGATTCGGTTCCATGGTGTAGTCAAGTACGAATTGTTGTCTGTGAGGTAAACTAAATGCTATTGGCTATTTAAAAGGGAGAGGAGCCATTCAATATGTCCCAGTGGAAATTACATCAATGAATCATACAAAGCTGCGCATTACAAGGCACTTCAGTGGGCCTTTAGACATGGCTAACGAAGAGCAATATTCTTTATAGTCACCAGATCTCTTTAAACAATCCTTTACATCACGGTCAGTCTATTGACCAATAGAAGTCCTCATGATATTGCAAGTGTAATGGTTCGTCACCTGCTGAAAAACTAGGAACTGTGTTAAAATGCAAAAAAAATGTTACGTAACAAAAACCTAAATGCAGCATTACGTCTAATTTAACTTACTAAATCAACCGGACTACATTAAACACACCAACAAATTATTATTATTAAGAGTCATGTGAAATCACTTTGCAGTTTTATTTTATTAAATTTTTGAAAAGTCAATGGAGGAGTAGATGAACAAGCCAAGGGGTCTAAAGAGAGTCTCTACTGCGGCAAATTTCATATTTTAGTGTGTGATTAACAAAAACACCATAGAGCTTAGTTCAGAATGCATGAAGACCTTCCTGCAGTTACGTGTGGATATTGCTATTAGTCTTTTTACTTTATACTCCTGACCTGCAACTGCCCACTGTCCAAAATGCAGCTGTCTCATGTATCTATGCAACCAAGCTAAGCATGCAGTACACACACTCAAAACACTTTCTCGAAGGTTATGTGATATAACCTATAACGGGCATATCTAATCCTCTGTGAAACAGGATATGTCACTCCTCATAGAACAACCCTGTGCGTGATCGCCGCTGCCAAAATCACACACACTTATTTTCTGGTTCCTGGCACCTAATAACACCTCGCTCTCTTTCAAGCACTTGCATACAGGAGGTTCACACAGCGTCAATAATGACTCTTATTTTGTCTGTCATTTAACAGCTCAACATAAATAAATATGAACAAACTAATTCTCTGAATTTTAGATCATGCAATGCAATGGCTGTATAAAAAATTGCAACACTTGTTTAAAACAATTTGTTCGCCATTTACACACCCTCAAATTGTTTGAGTTTCTATCTTCCAAAGTAGTATTGTTTTTCCTACTATGGAAGTCAAGGGCGAGTAAATGATGACAGAATTACATTTTTTGGGTGAACAATCCTTTTATGACTATTTTCACAGCATGCCATTTCAGGGGGTCGGTCAACATATTCTTGAGTGATAAACATACTCAAGAATATGTACTTGCAGATTTTTGGGGTTAACATTTTTTACGCAGTATATAAACTGTGTTTTTTTGGGTTTTTTTTTTTGCCTGGTCTATTAGGGTGCAAATGTGCAAACGCTAAAATATTATAATGTCATAATGTACATCATATTAATGTAAGATAACTGTGGTTACAAATGTGTATAAAAAAACACAAAATTGGAAAGCACTGAAAGCAAATGAAACAGACAGTGAAGACTAAATGAGGAGACTGACCTTATATGAAAACGGATCACTGGATTTTCTTCAAGTTCTCCTCTGGTGTCAGTGGATTATCATGCTTCAGTCATTTGTAGGGGTTTTCTCTCCTGTAGACGGCCATTTCTGCTTGAATACATCAAACTTCAGGGATAAAATGGGACAAGGCTTCATCTTTGTGAGTTCAGCGGCAAAACACATTAAAGTGGTCCGTTTCCTTGGAGTGCTTCTTAGATTTCATACACCAATTCGTTTTAAAACTGAGTGAAAAAATATTGCTATAAATAAATTAAGATACTGATAGCCACAAACTTCACAAAAACTGTGTTTTAGACTGACAATAAAAGTGGTATTGATCTCCCAAACAATTATTTTACAGAAAATTATGTACATGCATTTATTTATTTCTAAATAATATGCTTTAAAAGAAGAAACGCTATTTTGGCTTTTCACATAATTTGGAGACATTGGGGAACTATATACAATAAATTAAGGCCTGTGATTTTTGAATTTCAAAGCATCCCATCAAAGCAAGTTCTTAATATTTTACTTATTTAATTCATTATTATTTTGTTTTCTGCTCTGAATAAAAAATCCTTGAAATAACTCTTAAAAGCTGTTGGTGCCCAAGAGATCAACAGATTAAAATGTACTTTAAAAAAAAAATAACTGCAACTTTCCAGGATTTTAGCAGTGCGATGATCCTTGGATTGCACAGATTTTGGGTGCATTAAGCATGGATGGACAAGAGGTTTGTCTTTCTCAGGAGCATTTAATATTTAATTTATCATGTTAGTCTTCTAAAACATGTTTGATTCCTCTCTGTATTCTTAATCTGTTGAATTTGAAGATTTCTTCAACACATGACACAACACAACAACGCTGCTCCTGGTCAGTATCCCTGAGATTAAAATAGCTGAAGTTGGAAACAATGACGGGCACCGGCAGTGCAAGGGGGTGGTGACGGATGAACTAGAGGTCTGTTTCTCTAGCGTCCAGACAAAATGTATAAAGGGAACGCTTAATATCCATTCTGCTGTTAGCTTTCATGTTAGTCTTTTCAACAGGTGTTGTTTCTTCATTGTGTTCTGGATCTCTGGAGTTGGAGGTTGATGATTTCCTCAGCCCATGTATTTCATCACATGGGTTTGAAGAGCTACCAATATTTGGCTCGTCTCTGAGAGATGCCTGGTCTTGGTCAGTTTCTCTGTGGTAGAAATAGTTGAAGTTAGACACGATGACTGGCACCGGTAGTGCAATGGTCAACACCCCAGCAATGGCACAGAGAGAGCCCACAATTTTGCCCCCCACCGTCACCGGTCTCATGTCACCATACCCAACAGTTGTCATGGTCACCACCGCCCACCAGAAGGCATCTGGGATGCTGGAGAAGTGAGACTCAGGTTCGTCTGCCTCAGCAAAGAAGACAGCACTGGAGAACAATATGACACCAATGAAAAGAAAGAAGATCAAGAGGCCCAGCTCTCGCATGCTGGCTTTCAGAGTCTGACCCAAGATCTGAAGCCCCTTGGAGTGTCTAGAGAGCTTAAATATGCGAAACACCCGAACCAAGCGAATGACCCTTAGTATGGCCAGAGACATGGCCTGCTGGCCATTATTGTGTTCCTGGCCCTGCTGTTCTGCCAGCTCTGTGCCCAGTGTGATGAAGTAAGGCATGATGGACATGATGTCAATGATGTTCATGATGGTTTTGGAGAATTCTGACTTACTGGGACAAGCAAAGAAGCGCACGAAGAGCTCAAATGTGAACCAAATCACGCAGGTGGTTTCAATGATGAAGAACGGGTCTGTGAAGGTGAGCGACGGGCGCTCTTGAGTACCATTGATCGCGCGACTGGTCACTGGAAGCTCTCGCTCGTCGCGAAACTGGGTAAAGTTTCCAGACAGAAAGTTATGATGGAAATGGTGATGACGAGCACGGAGACGATAGCGATGCCTCGCGCAGGACTGGAGCTTTCAGGGTACTCAAAAATGAGCCAAACCTGTTTCTGAAATTCATTCTGTGGCAACGGTTTCTCTTCTTCTTTGATAAAGCCCTCGTCCTCGCGGAAACGGTCCATCGCTTCTTCTCCCAGCTGATAAAAGCGGATTTCGTCGGCAAACACGTCGATCGACACGTTAACGGGTCGTCGGATTTTCCCGCCGGACTGATAGAAATAAAGAATTCCGTCAAAACTCGGTCTATTACGATCAAAGAAATACTCGTTCCTGAGGGGGTCGAAATACTTTATTCTCTTGTCAGGATCTCCCAGTAAAGTGTCGGGAAACTGGTTCAGAGTGCCCAACTGGGTCTCGAACCTCAGCCCGGCGATATTAATAAGAACTCGTTCGTTGTTCTCATGGTCCATATTCATATCCAGAATGTCCTCATCAAACAAATGGGGACTGTAATACTCCACCGTATTCTCAGTGGAGCCCATCATTGTGTTGTTCATGTCGTTCATTTTCCACGAGCTCTGTTGTGGACTTCTGGAGTATATTTCTTTGTTGTGGACCAAGCGTGGGTGATCCAGTGAGTTTTGGTTCTGGTAGGTTTCTCCATCACTGCCTCCATCTCCTCGCTTATCAAAACTCACCAAAGCTATCTCCATTTCCAAGCCATTAAATATTCATTAATAAAAGACCTGTAGAATTAAAAACAAAAAGCCACTCATAAATCCACACTCGCTTTCTTTGCCGTTAGATTCTGCTTCGGATAAAGATGTGCATCATAATCCAAACATCCTCCCGTCACTCTGGTAATACATGTGTGTGCTCTGAGCGTAAGTACTGGAGTGATTCACATAACTCGGTTCTTTTGAACGGATTAATTTGAAAGAATCGATTCGCAAAGCGTTGGTGTATCACTCGGGCTGTTAGGATTTTCTTTGGGGTGGGTGGATATGGAAATAAATTCGAAGTAATAAAATAATCAAAATGTTAATTCTATTAATAAGAAGCAGCCACCTGCCGCGCGGGGACCAGAACACTATTCACACAAATTAATTGAATGAAGCGAATCATTTCGCTGAAATGTGTGGGGAGAGAGATCCGTTCAACAGTCTAGCTATTTATGTTATTTATTTTTTTATTTTTTTTAGGATCAAAGGTTTGAGTTTTTAATTGTTGATCTCCCATGTAGATGTATACTAAGCTTTTATTATTCTTTTTTAAGATTTAAGTTTTTAATGTAATTAAGCCTCAAGGTTATCTATAAGCTAGTGTGCTCCAAAACAATGACAAAATTCGCATTTAGAAGATACAAGCAATAAAAACATACAGTCTGATCATTTCTGCCAATATGTATCAGTGATTTGATGAAATCACTCTGCACTTCAGATTTTCTGCCAAATCAAATGCTCACTAGAATTTAAAGTGCCCCTCCCCCTACATTATAAATAGACACTCACTTGTTCACACATTTATTATTTTCTACATGGTGAATGGCACATAATGCCCTATATCAGGAATAGGGAACTATTCAGCTTATAAATATGCTTTCCATTGGGGCGAATAAAGTCTGGTTTCACGCAAACCGGTGCACCACGTACACAGTCTGCTCTGGTTCAGAGACCTGATAGCACAGAGCGTATCTTATGTGCGAGTTAGTACATACCACAAAACGTATATTGAACCCATTTGAATTCTGCACAGAATGCTATATTTTAAAGCGACGGTAGAGATTAGGAGGAAACTGCGGCTTTGCCGAGCTCAACGGGTCCGGTGGTCGAGCTGTGATAGAAACTAAATTGGCTATTTTAAAAGGGGGAGGAGCTGTTCAATATGTCCCGCCCTGTCTTCCTGTTGAAGTCGAAAGTACGTCACATTGAATAATGCTGTGTGTTTCAGGGCACTTCAGTGGGATTTTAACCCCAAGCAACACTGTTAATAAAAGGGTAACTAAAGTGAAAGCATTAATAAAATATAAATATTACTATTGCCTTTGTTGTAGTCTTTGTTTTTATTTACATGTTTATATGTAATATACAAGACACATACTGTAGGTTATTGTCTATAGACAATAGTGTATGAAAAATATGAAAGCCTGCCAACTTCCATTTTCAGGACTCTTCTCGTGTGATTTATTTTCTGGCATCTGTGCTAAATAAGCATACATTCACACATGAGTTGACATTATTTTGACTTGGCCTTAGTTGCATCACCACGACAGTTCATGAATGTGTGTCTCATTTTCTGACATTATTTTGAGAAACGGTGCACATATTCAAATAACTGAGCACAGAGGAATTCACATGGATGATTCCTATGTACATCAATTAAGAATTGCAAATGATGCATCACAATACTCAATTTTACTTCAGAAATCTCACAGGACCAGAGACTCTTCTTCAAATATTGTGTAATATCAACTTGCTCATATTTTAAGCCTTGCATGAACACAAATGTCAAAGCTTTTGATTTGAAGCCTGATTTAAAATTAGATTTTCAAAATCTGGAATATTTTCTCCCACTGGGATAAAACTATGGTAACAGTGCTTCTGATTGAGACACGTGAAGCCAACTTCATGACTCAGGTCATTAAGGTACCAAAATAGAATATGACAAAAAAAATATTTTTTACCAAATTTGCATGAACCATCAACCAACCATGTCCTAAATATAAAGGTTAAAATTATAAAAGGAGACTTTTAACATTTGTTTTTCATTAAGGGTGGTACAGTAACACCACATAGAGTGTTTGACATCAAACCTAAATAATAAAACATTTATTTTATTAAAGAGATGCATTCAAGTCATTGTTAGTATGTTTTTTTTCCCTAAATTACACTCTTATTTTACCTGTAAGCCCAATACCTTAATTTGATTTAACAATACATATTACAAATGCCTTGCACACACTGTGTCTTGACTTGCCTTCACGGATTAATACAAGGGGAAGCTGTGATATCTTACAGAAGTCCTTTATCCCCCAAACACTGCCTCATTTGCCCTCTGCATATGCTAAACAATCTGGCTGTGTGGAAATAAAACACTGAAAAACTTCTGCCGTTGAAGACAAGTAGGGAAATGATAAATGCTTAAAAAGGGAATGAGTGGGTTAAGTATAAGAGGAAAGAGAGAGATTATGTGTGGAAGGTGTCAAGCGGGTAACCAGTGATGGAGAACTGATCCCGGTGGAGTATTAACACTGAATAAAGTAGCTGAAGACCTACTGCTGCTTCTCTTATCGTGGCATTTGCAATCTTTCTCATTCACTCCATTCTGTGGTAAAATATGGCTCACATGACCTCAGTCTTTATCCATGCTTCAAGATAATCTCCAGAGCTATATAAAACAGTTTAAAATAGAACTGCATTCACCTGTTTCTGTGTGTCTGTAGTTTGTTGCGGCCATCCCTTGTTAAACCAGATGTATAAGTATTGTGACATCGAAATCAGGGTCAAGCGTTCACCTAAAGCAGGGATATTCAATTAAAGCTCCAAGAGGTCCAGTCTCTATTTTCCTTCCCACCAGAGGTACCAGACAATACCTTTTAAAAACTACAAAGGAAGCCATCTATAAAATATCTGCCTGTTTTGAACTCTCTGAGCTCTGTTACAGCCATTGACGCCATCAATTATCTCTCTATTCTCTATGTTTGATTTGCCGTGGAATCCAGATCCACCGTGGTCTTAAGACCTGTCTGCTCAGCCATGGGGGTATTCTGCTCTACTTTTGGGGTCTTGGGTCCCATCTACTTGGTTGTGGTGGTCTCTGCTCCACCAGGGGCATCTTCAGTCCCATCTACTTGGCTGTGGTGGTCTTCTGTATGGCTTGCTTCACCCTGTTGGTGTCCTGAGATCTTCAGCTCCATCCTGCCCCACCTTTGGGGGCACTTCTACTTCACTGGTTCCATCCAGGTCACTGCCGCCTCCGCCTTGGCTCTCGGAACTTCCGTCTCCACCTTAAAGGTGCCCTATAATGGTTTTTTAAATTATTTTATGTTTCCTGGGTTGCCCTTAGAATGTTAGTATGTTTTTTAGATCAAAAATAGACATCATTTAGAAATAAAAAGGCATTTTTCCTAGCCTGATTTTAGCCTCTGCTTTGAACACTCTGATTGAAGGGGCGTGTCTGCTGTGTGTAACCGGCCTCTGCTGTGATTGGCTGACATGCTTGCATATGAAACAGCTATGTATTACATGTGATGTGAAACTCTCTCTGTAGCGGTAAAGATGACAGAAGCAATGATGCAAGTGAAGACGTTTAATGCTCAGTTCACGGTCAGAAGACACATCACACAATACTCGGTACACGGTCAGAAGACACAACAAGGCTCATTCCACGGTCAGGAGACACATCCAACAGTACTGGCAGCGGCAGGGACAAGATGGTCAGGGTGCTGGTGAGTGAGTCCGGTAGTGAAGTGAAGATCCAGGTGAGGTGAGATGATCCACGGCAGTGATAAATCCAGATAAACACGAACAAGACACGAGCTGACATGCCGTCAGGAAGGGACCAAACACACACAACGGACTTCATACAACGATCTGACAATGAGAGGAGAAAACTGAGTATATGTAGGGGAATGAATGAGCTGCAGCTGGTGAGTAGATGATTGTCAGCTGGCGCGCTGATCAGCAGAACGGAGTGGTAACGCCCACTCACACCCACACACACACACAGATAACAACAGAAACACGAGACAAGAAGGAATCAATGAATTTATGAACCGTGACAGTACCCCTCCTCCTAAGAACGCCTCCTGGCGTTCTCAGTCTCCCTTACCTGTCGATTTTAATCATCAATAAGGGAGTGATCCAGGATGTCTCTAGCTGGTACCTAACTTCTCTCCTTCGGACCGTAACCTTCCCAGTCCACCAAGTACTGGAATCCACGTCCCTCCGCCTCGAGTCCAGAATACGATTTACCAAATAAGATGGTTCCCCTTCTACGAGTCGCGGCGGGGAGGAACCGGGACTGGCGGATTAATGCGAGAATAAAACACGGGCTTGATTTTGGATACATGGAAGGCGGGATGAATCCTCCTGTACACTAGAGGCAGTTTGAGGCGGACTGTCACCGGACTAATGATTTTGGTGACAGCAAACAGGCCAATGAATTTGGGACCAAGTTTATTAGAAACGGAGCGGAGAGGAATGTTCTTGGTAGAAAGCCACACTTTTTGACCAACGACATATACGGGAGGCTTTGACCGGTGGCGATCGGCCTTGGCCTTGGTGCGCTCCCCACCCGGAGTAGAGTCTCACGAGCTCTGAGTCCAGGTGCGGTGACACCTCTGGACAAAGGCGTGGGCAGAGGGGACCGCGACTTTCGGATTCCTGACTGGGAAAAATAGGTGGCTGGTAACCTAAGCTACACTCAAACGGAGATAGGCCCGTAGCTGACACTGGTAACGTTTTGTGGGCGTACTCCACCATGGATAGTTGCTGGCTCCAGGAGGAAGGATTCTTGGAGACTAAACATCGTAACACCCTTTCCAGATCTTGGTTGGCTCTCTCGGTTTGACCATTGCTCTGGGGATGAAACCCTGAGGACAGACTAACAGTCGCTCCCAGTAATCTACAAAACTCTTGCCAAAATTTGGACACAAACTGGGGTCCTCTGTCGGAGACCACGTCTGTCGGGAGGCCATGAATACGAAAGACGTGATCTACGACTATCAACGCTGTCTCCTTAGCTGAGGGTAATTTGGGTAAGGGAATAAAGTGAGTCGCCTTCGAGAATCGGTCCACCACGGCTTAAAACCACCGTGTTACCCTGAGAGGGTGGGAGGGCGGTAATAAAATCTAGAGCGATATGGGACCAGGGTCTCGAAGGGACAGGCAGCGGTTGAAGTAACCCATCTGGGGGTCGATTGGAAGTCTTACCAGTGGCACAAACTGAGCAAGCCAAAACAAAACTGTGGATGTCACGAGCCATACGTGGCCACCAGAATCGTTGCTTGACTAAAAAACTAGTACGGTTAACTCCCGGATGGCAAGCCACGTTGGAACAATGACCCCACTGGATAACGTCAGACCTTAATTCCTCTGGCACAAATAACCGGTTTCGGTGGGCATGCGGGCGGAGGCGTTACCCCTTCTAAGGCCGTCTTGACCTTCGATTCGACCTCCCATACGAGTGTGGAGATGAATAGATTCTCCGGTAAAATGCACTCGGGAGTAGACGGGCGTTCGGATCGATCAAAAATGCGCGATAAAGAATCGGGTTTGATGTTCTTGGAACCCGGGCGGTACGAGAGAGTAAAGTCAAAACGTCCGAAAAAAAGTGCCCACCGAGCCTGCCTAGAGTTCAATCTTTTGGCAGTCCTGATATATTCCAAATTCTTATGGTCAGTCCAGACGATAAAGGGTACCCCTGACCCCTCCAACCAGTGGCGCCATTCCTCCAAGGCTAACTTGACTGCCAGCAACTCCCTGTTACCAATATCATAATTGCGTTCGGCAGGGGATAAACGATGGGATAAAAACGCGCAAGGATGAACTCTGTCATCTGTGGGAGACTGCTGAGAAATCACCGCTCCTACCCCCACCTCTGACGCGTCGACCTCCACCACGAACTGACGTGATAGATCAGGGGTAATCAGGATGGGGCCCGAAACAAAGCGGTCCTTCAGTTTGGCAAACGCTGCCTCAGCAGCGTCTGACCACCTGAACGCAGTTCTGGGGGAGGTCAAGGCGGTCAGAGGCGAGGCTAGTTGGCTGAAATTGCGAATAAAACGCCGGTAAAAATTGGCGAATCCCAGAAACCTCTGTAGGGCCTTACGGGAATCTGGGATTGGCCAATCCACCACAGCCTTAATCTTCTCGGGATCCATGCGAATTCCCTCAGATGACACAATGTATCCTAGAAATGGAACAGACTGTGCATGAAAAACGCATTTCTCCGCCTTGACAAAAAGCCCATTCTCTAGCAACCTCTGAAGCACTCGTCTGACGTGCTGCACGTGTTCCTGGAGAGAAGACGAAAATATCAATATGTCATCCAGGTAGACATAAATGAACTGATCAACCATATCTCGCAGCACGTCATTGACGAGAGCCTGGAAGACTGCTGGGGAGTTGGACAGCCCGAAAGGCATGACCAAGTATTCAAAGTGCCCCCTAGGGGTGTTAAAAGCAGTCTTCCATTCATCCCCCTTTCTAATGCGGACCAAATGATAAGCATTACGTAGATCCAATTTCGTGAAGATAGACGCTCCCTGCAACCTCTCGAAGGCTGAAGACATCAACGGCAAAGGATAAGTATTCTTCACCGTGATGTTGTTCAACCCTCGGTAATCAATGCAAGGTCGCAGAGACCCGTCCTTCTTCCCCACGAAAAAGAACCCCGCCCCCGCTGGAGAAGAAGAATGACGGATGAACCCAGATGCTAGAGAATCAGAAATATATTTCTCCATGGCCTCCCTCTCCGGGACCGAAAGAGAATATAACTTGCCTTTAGCCGGAGACTTACCTGACAATAAATCTATCGCACAGTCATAGGGACGATGAGGAGGTAGAGAAGCAGCACGAGACTTACTGAACACTTCCTTCAGGTCTAAGTACTCCGCGGGCACGTTAGATAAATCCACTGCCTCCTCCTGAAACACAGAGACAGAGACAGAAGAACAGGCAGACACAAGACAAGACTCATGACATCTACCACTCCATTCTAGTACGGATTTCTTAAGCCAGTCGATTTTGGGGTTGTGTTCAGTTAACCAGGGGTGTCCGAGAACAATGGGTGCAAGTGGTGAATCCATGATGTAAAAGGAACATGTCTCTGTGTGGTTTCCCGATGTGGTCAGTGAGATGGGTCCGGTGATGAGGGATATGGTAGGAAGATCTTGACCGGTTGAGTGCCTGAACTGCTATCCGACTAGTGAGTGGTAGAAGGGGAATGTTACATCTTTGAGCAAAACCATGGTCCATAAAGTTACCTTCTGCCCCAGAATCCACCAGTGCCTGACAGTCGTGAATGTGGCCTGACCATCTCAGTCTTACCAGGAGGAGGGTCGATGTAGATGAGGTCTTCGCAGCGGAGATCCCACCCAGACAGTAGCCTCAACCTTACTGTCGGGCTTGGCCTTTTACTGGGCAGTTGTAGGCGAAGTGACCAGCGGCCCCCGCAGTAAAGACATAGTCCCTGGGATCTCCGCCTCTCCTTCTCCTCGGGAAAGCCTGAGCTCGCCCGACCTGCATGGGCTCGTGATCGTAGACGGGACTGACCGCGTCCGCCGCTGGATCGCGGACTCTCAGCTCCTCCCCTGGCTCTGATTCGTGGGTCTCTCCGTTCCGCTCTAGATGGACGAGCGTCCACACGAAGAGCCAGATCTACAAGTCCGTTGAGGGTAGTGGGGAGATCCAGGGCATAGATCTCCCTTTGAACGCGGGTCAGCCAGCCCATGCAGGAACATGTCCCACTGCGCCTCCTCGTTCCAGTGACACTCTGCCGCCAGGGTTCGAAACTCGATGGAGTAATCCGATACAGATCTGTCCTCTTGTCTTAACTCCGTTAGCATCCGGGCCGCCTCTCTCCCGCCACCGCCCTGTCGAACACTCTTCTCATCTCGGCGGCGAGTTCCTGGAACGAGGCGCAGCATGGATCCGTGGTTCTCCCACACCGCCGTTCCCCAGAGTGCAGCCTTCCCAGTCAGCAGTGTGAGCACGAATGCTACCTTCGATCCTTCCTGGATGAATGTGCGGGGCTGCAGAGCAAAGTGCATGGAACATCTTGTGAGAAAAGCACGACAGAAACTCTGGCTCACCGTCATAAGTTTGAGGGATGGGTAGGCGGGGTTCTGACTGGGAAGCTCCCTCTGGTGGAATGAGGGGAACGGCAGGTGCGGGTGGCGCAGTGGGAACTCGTAGCTGTCTGTATCTGCTGGGTGAGCTCGGACACCTGCGTCACCAGTACTTGAACCGCGCGTCCCGTCTCATTGAGGTTCCTCTCCTGGGTCTCCATGCGCTGAATGCTAGAGTTGATAAACTCTTCCAAAGGGTTTGCCTCACTCGCTGCTTCCATGATGCGTCAGATCGTTCTGTAACGGTAAAGATGACAGAAGCAATGATGCAAGTGAAGACGTTTAATGACTCAGTTCACGGTCAGAAGACACATCACACAATACTCAATACACGGTCAGAAGACACAACAAGGCTCATTCCACGGTCAGGAGACACATCCAACAGTACTGGCAGCGCAGGGACAAGATGGTCAGGGTGCTGGTGAGTGAGTCCGGTAGTGAAGTGAAGATCCAGGTGAGGTGAAGATGAGGGCTGCACCAACTGTATCACTTTAACATCGATATCGCGATGTGCGCATCCACGATAGTCACATCGCAAGAATGTGCGATGTCACTAGGGATCGTTAATCCGTGATTCGTGATCAGTAGGCTGCGTGCCAGCAGCTCCCCGGCCCGTAACGCTTGTGATTCGCGGATTAAATGCAAAGTTTAACCGTCCATCATAGTGAGAGTTTATCAATTTGCAAGTCCTGTCAGTTTAAACATCAAGCGCAAGAAGACTGGAACTTGCGCTCTGTTTTCTGTCAGCCTTAGTAAAGCGCATTTTTGTCCCGCCAAACTTGACCGGTGAATGATGTAGATGACGATGAGTGACTTCTGCGCTCGTTTAACTGAGAGAGGAAAGTCCCGGTCGCGCGTGCACTCTCACCGTCTTCAAACTCCCTTGCTCTCCCGTGTCTCGAGCATATCAATGAATTGAGTTGACTGAATATCTTTGAGAATACATGACGGTAAAAGGTCGGAAGACCTTTTTTCTGAACTACCACTGGTTGTGAATTGCTGTTCCACACATTCAGATGACATTACATAAACCACACTTTCAATAAAAAAAAAGCGATCCAGTGATGAAATGTTTTCTGTGTTGACACAAATCTTGTGCGATGTCCTAACCTGCCTGGATAATCACACAGCGGGTATGGCGTGGTCCGTTAATGAAACGTCCGATTCGCGAACTAATGACTCATTTGAACCGATTCACTTTAATGAATGGTTAAAACAACTGATCTATTCAACACTGAACTCAAGAGACATACATTTTCAATAAGGTTCCATTTATTAAAGTCTAGTTAACTACATTAATAATAATAATAATAATTCATTACATTTATATAGTGCTTTTCTCTGCACTCAAAGTGCTTTATATAGGGGGAAGGGAATCTCCTCAACCACCACTAATGTGCAGCATCCTGTTAACATAACCTGTTAATGACATTAGTAAACAACATTCAATTAATTAATATTAGTTTCTATGCGGATATACTCCATAACAAAACCACCCCAGTCGTTCAATGATTCATTCTCCAAATAGAGCTATTCAAATCATCTGGGGAAATTGTTCTAATATCGCAATATATATCGCGGAAATATAAAATATCGCAATGCCATTTTTTACCAATATCGTGCAGCCCTAGGTGAGATGATCCACGGCAGTGAGAAATCCAGATAAACACGAACAAGAGCACTGAAGCCAAACACACACGAACGGACTTCATACAACGATCTGACAATGAGAGGAGAAAACTGTTGCTGCGTCCGAAATCTCCCATTAATCACTATATAGTGCACTATATAGTGAGCTCGCCATTTTGTAGTGCTGTCCGAATGTATAGTGATGATTATTATACCCTATATAGTCCACTCAATGTATCCCAGAATGCATTTTGAAAAGTAGTGAACAACCGATGGTCACTAACCTAAGCCCTACATACCATCATGCATTGCGCTGATCGTAAAAATAAGTTATAATCATGTGTAGAGTAGCGCATTATAACAAAAACGGTCAGAAATCACTTTTAGTTTTTAAATTTTGGAGAAATAAGCTCAATATAATGTAATGTATTTATTTTTAAAAATCTATTTAGCCCAGAGCCGGCTCGGCACCAGCTGACAGATGATGTAATCAACGGCGCCGAGAGACGATCGAGTAGTGTCCGAAAGTGGCTTCTGTTATGTTGGTGAGCTCACTATATAGTGCTCTGCTCTCTAACCCCAACATCAGGGGGTAGGGAGTAGTGCTTTGAGTGGAGATTTCGGACTCAGCATGTGAGTATATGTAGGGGAATGAATGAGCTGCAGCTGGTGGAGTAGATGATTGTCAGCTGGCGCGCTGATCAGCAGAACGGAGTGGTAACGCCCACTCACACCCACACACAGATAACAACAGAAACATGAGACAAGAAGGAATCAATGAATTTATGAACTGTGACACTCTCGAATAATTTTACTACAGCTATTATAGGTTTTACTATTACAGCTATACATGAAAGAATCGTGAATGTTTTGAAGTATCTAATCTATTCCCATCACATAAAGTGTTGCTGTTATGAGCATATTGAGCAAGCAAGTCTGTCGATCGTAAGGATGAAGACTTATCTTATTGTACGTTTCTGCCTCTTTGCTTTCACTAATGACGGTACACAATCATGTACATATGGCAAGAGGTTTTGTGCAGTGTGATGTGCGTAATCGAATTCATAACGAGTTTGGCAAGTCCAGATAAACTCGCGCTGTGATTGTTCTTCGATCGCTTTCTTTCTGTATATAATTCACAATTTAAATACAATTTTTTTTTCATCCTAATAAAAAGAATCAAATGTGAAGTCACTGGCCTGACTTACTGATGCATGAAACAGTATTGAACGATTTTAAAGTGAAAGATTACCTGTCTGAGGCCAGCTCTTGGCAAGTTGAGGAAACAGACAGTCGTCGGTGAAATGTTTGAAAATTTCCAGAGAAAGTAAAATGAATCCATTGTTTCTTCAGAGGTTCGGACGAAGGAACTAAAATATACTTTTGTATTCATGTGTACATCAGAACACTGATCAACTCCCATGCTTCGGCTGCGCAGCTCCGTCTTCGTCTGTCAGTGAACATGGGCTGGCATATGCAAATGTTAGGGGTCGTACATATTAATGATCCTGACTGTTGCGTAACAGTCGGTATTATGTGGAGATTCGCCTGTTTTTCAGGGTGTTTTTCAAAAACGAGATTTAAGTAAGAAGGAGAAAACAATGGTGTTTGAGACTCACTGTATGTCATGTCCATGTACTGTTTATACTCTTGTTATTTAACTATGCCAATATAAATTCAATTTCACATTATAGGGCACCTTTAAGGTCCTTGCACATTGAGTCCGAAATTCGCGTCCAAAACAAAATGTTAAAAAATAAATTCAACCTCATGTTTTGTCAATCATACTTACACACTGCCTCTGGAAATTTGGAAAACACATACAAAAAATTCTGACTCATTTGTGCAAAGACCTTTAGTGTCTAGGCCCACTTCCGTCACACGGGCCTGGCCCTCCACACTGCCCACAGGATCGATCAATCTCTATGCCTTACAACTAACAACATTTCATTCCTACAGCATTCTGGAAATGTATTAATTTATGGTTATAAAAAGCTTAAACCTTAAGAGATTGTTGAGTTCTTTATAGGTTTAATTAGGCTGTCACACAAATACCTCTCTGCAACATTCTGAAATTCCTGCTCAATCAGCTGTTGGACAAATAAGAACAATTGGTGGTTAATATGTTGTTTTATCTTATTTTTCCTAATATTTCTCAAGTTTTATTTTTGTACTATTGATTTTTGTTTGAGGTGATACAGCCAGCCAGCCCCCATTTATATTTACACAGCAAAGCGCTTTATTTGTCTGTTGTGTTTGCTCCCTTTAGGTATTCTGAATGAGCGGTAAGTCAATGGAGATTTAAAGAAGCTCTTTTTTCTTGTTTCAGCAGGAGCTGAGAGTGCAGGCAGATGCCAAGGGCTGAAGTCTGAATACATTGCTTTTGTGAGAGACTCTAATCTACACACGTGACACAGCTCTTCTCGTCTTTGCATTAACTGTCATGAAAGCTTGCCCGTAGCAGTAATGCCAGTCTTCAGTGCCAGCCTCATTGAGAGATGACCGCAGCTCAGATGATGGCTGCTTTCTTTTTATGTATGTCCTGTTTAAAGGCTTCCAGTGCAATCTGCTGCTTTGATGACTGTGATTGTTATATGTATGTTTATCTGCTCGCCAGTTTAATCTTGTGAGAATCTGCATGTTCTTGACTCAAATAAAGGTTTTGTCCGCAGGCCTGTGCTAATATAAAAGCAAACAACAGCAGCTAATGTGGCACCGTAATTGGCCTCTGAGCAGCATTACAATTTCATGCACTAGATACAAAGTTTTCTTATCGCATGCATTTTATTAACCAACCCCAAATACCAGAACTACAATATATATATATATATATATATATATATATATATATATATATATATATATATATATATATGAAGAGTTCAGATGCAAAAGCCTCTAAGTGCCATTTGAAATTTTCCTCTAAAATGATCATTTTTATCAAGCTTGTATATTTAAGTTCAGTAATTTCACTTAAATGGCAATGAAGATTACCTATTAATTGTCATTTAAGTGAAATTAATTTTTTTGAGTTATTTTTTTTAACTCTGACCACAGTTTTGGTTATTGGATACCCCCTAGCTGTGTTGTATTTTGGAGTTAATTCATTAGTGTTCAGGCACGTGTTTTAACACTACACCTAGAGTTATTTTTGAGAAGTGCGCCACGACACGACCCTGCTGCTGAACAAAGGATTAATGGACTCATGTGCTTTGTCGTGAGGTAGGTAAAAGTGTATATAAAACTATTTAAAAATGTTCTATATTTTCTGACAAACACATTTGGTAATCGCGTTGCTGTTATGTTATAGGCTAGTTAACTAGGTTATACTGTTTACTAAAGTCAACGACCATGACAAACTTGCTGTTGAACGTAAGCCCTATACTTGTTTCAAATTTTTAAATTGCTATTTGCGTGGGGTTTTTGTCGATGTAAACGAGTTAACATTAGCTAACCGTCTTTCCATTCACCGTGTTTCTGAAAATGAGTGTTTTGCCATGAATTTGATGCATCAATGCATTACAAGCATTACAGGCACGTGGTTGCACAATTACAGTGTCTAACATTACACTGGATAATAAGATATAGTTGAGCTGTGCTGTGTAGGGCTGCAATGATTTGAATTGTAACAGCTATTTAACATTAGGCTACGTATTAGTGGTGACCCACGATGTGCATGATTTTCAGCTTATATATTTTTGCATTCTCAATGAATGGTGCTAGATTACATTATGCCTCATACTGTTGTTTTTGTGATCTTCAGATGATGGGATCTTCATGACTGTGATCTTCTGTCTATTTCTCAGGTGCTGTTCTCCTTTAAGGTTCCTAAGAGCACAGTGGCCTCCATAATCCTTAAATGGAAGACGTTTGGGACGACCAGGACCCTTCTTAGAGCTGGCTGTCTGGCCAAACTGAGCTATGGGGGAGAAGAGCCTTGAAGAACCCAAAGATCACTGTGGCTGAGCTCCAGAGATGCAGTCGGGAGATGGGAGAAAGTTGTAGTAACTCAACCATCACTGCAGCAATCCACCAGTCGGGGCTTTATGGCAGAGTGGCCCGACGGAAGCCTCTCCTCAGTGCAAGACACATGAAAGCCCGCATGGAGTTTGCTAAAAAACACCTGAAGGACTCCAAGATGGTGATAAATAAGATTCTCTGGTCTGATGAGACCAAGATAGAACATTTTGGCCTTAATTCTAAGCGGTATGTGTGGAGAAAATCAGGCACTGCTCATCACCTGTCCAATACAGTCTCAACACTGAAGCATGGTGGTGGCAGCATCATGCTGTGGGGGTGTTTTTCAGCTGCAGGGACAGGACGACTGGTTGCAATTGAGGGAAAGATGAATGCGGCCAAGTACAGGGATATCCTGGACGAAAACCTTTTCCAGAGTGCTCTGGACCTCAGACTGGGCCAAAGGTTCACCTTCCAACAAGATAATGACCCTAAGCACACCGCTAAAATAACGAAGGAGTGGCTTCACGACAACTCAGTGGCTGTTCTTGAATGGCCCAGCCAGAGCCCTGACTTAAACCCAATTGAACATCTCTGGAGAGACCTGAAAATGGCTGTCCACCAACGTGTACCATCCAACCTGACAGAACTGGAGAGGATCTGCAAGGAGGAATGGCAGAGGATACCCAAATCCAGATGTGAAAAACTTGTTTCATCTTTCCCAAAAAGACTCATGGCTGTATTAGATCAAAAGGGTGCTTCTAAGGGTCTGAATGTGATATTTCAGTTTTTCTTTTTTAATAAATTTGCAAAAATGTCAACTGTTCTGTGTTTTCTGTCAGTATGGGGTGCTGTGTATTTATCACCATCTTGGAGTCCTTCAGGTGTTTTTTAGCAAACTCCATGCGGGCTTTCATGTGTCTTGCACTGAGGAGAGGCTTCCGTCGGGCCACTCTGCCATAAAGCCCCGACTGGTGGATTGCTGCAGTGATGGTTGGCTCCCGGTCTTCGAGATCTCCACTCGGAACCGCTTCTCCCTCTTCGCGAGCCGGAACGCGATGACGCCGTGATCATCGGGACATCCATGGTCCGTCATGTCCGCGCTACTTCGGGTAAAGGTAATGTACGCACACACTGTTTCCCCGGTGCCCGTGTTCTCTGATATCGCCGCTCAGGTTCCCAGATCGTGGGCGGTGACACGCGCATCGGAGCTGTTGTGCTGGAAGCGGGAGCGAATGACATCAGGCAACGGCAGACCGAGGTTCTGAAGAAGGACTACATGAGCCTGATCGAGACGGTACGCACCACAGCGCCTAAAGCAATGATCATCGTGTCCGGACCGCTTCCCACGTACAGACAAGGACAGGAAAGGTTCAGTAGACTTTTTGCATTTAATGAATGGCTAATGTTAATGTGTAATGAACAGAAACTGCTCTTTGTAAATAATTGGCATCTGTTTTGGGAGCGACCCAGACTGTATCGGGCAGACGGACTCCACCCCAGCAGAATCGGAGCGAGTGTTCTGTCGGACAACATCTCCGAGACGTTACGCACCAGATGACTAATAAGTCAAAGTCCAAATCACAGCCTCTGTTGTCCAAACTTAACTAATATGCATAGTGTGGAGCGTTACATAGAAACTGTGTCTATTCCTCGTTTAGTGAAGCCAAACAATAAATCTAGTGCAGGATTTAGCAAAAATCTTATTGTAATTAAACCAGAAAATCTAAATATCAGTGAACAAAAACAATTTTTAAAGCTAGGTCTTCTAAACATTAGATCGCTCACACCTAAAGCAGTTATTGTAAATGAAATGGTCACAGATAATAATTTTGATGTTCTGTGCCTTACTGAAACCTGGCTTAAACCAAATGAGTATTTCGGTCTAAATGAGTCTAGTCCACCAGGATACTGTTATAAGCATGAGCCTCGTCTGATCGGTCGCGGCGGCGGTGTTGCGACAATCTATAAAGATATTTTTAATGTTACTCAGAAAACAGGTCACAAGTTTAATTCTTTTGAAGTACTTGTGCTAAATGTTATGCTGTTAGATGTACGAAAGAAATCCATATTATCTCTAGCCTTGGCTACTGTATATAGACCTCCAGGGCCATATGCTGAATTCCTAAAGGAGTTTGCAGACTTTCTCTCGGATCTATTGGTGAATGTCGATAAAGCAATAATTGTTGGAGATTTTAACATACACGTAGATAATACAAATGATGCTTTAGGGGCTGCGTTTACAGACTTATTAAACTCCTTTGGGGTCAAACAAAACGTCAGTGGTCCCACTCATCGTCTAAATCATACACTAGATTTAATTATATCATATGGAACCAGTCCAACTGATATAAATATCATACCGCAAAACGATGATGTCACTGATCATTACATGGTGACTTGCATAATACGTACTGCCGAAATATGTCATGTTGCGCCACGTTATAGAAAAGGCAGAACTATCCTTCCAACCACTATAGATAGATTCTCAAATAGCTTACCTGATCTATCTAAGCTGCTAAGTGAACCCAAACAAACTGATCAATTAGATGAAATAACTATCAGTTTGAGCACCATTTTCACTAGTACATTAGATATTGTTGCACCAATTAGATTAAAAAAGGTTACAGAGAAAACTAAAGCACCCTGGTACAACAGTGATACACATGCTATCAAGAGAGAAACTCGTATCTTAGAGCGTAAATGGAAACAAACTAATTTAGAGGTCTTTAAGAATCGCGTGGAAAGACAGTATGTCACGTTATAAAAAGGCTCTAAAAACTGCCAGGGTTGAGCATCTTCGCAAACTAATAGAAAATAACCAAAATAATCCAAGGTTTTTATTTAACACCGTGGCTAGACTAACAAATAAACAGACATCGCCAGAGCAAAATATACAGTTACAGCTTAGCAGTAATGATTTTATGAATTACTTCAATGAGAAAATAGAAAGCATCCAAAACACAATTATAAATGTACAATCCTCTATGGTGTCTTATGATTCAGCCTCAATTATGGCCCCTCTAGAACAACTACACCGTTTTACAACGATAGGACAGGAAGAGCTAAATAAACTTATCATTGCTTCTAAACCAACAACATGTTTATTAGATCCAATACCAACTAAACTACTAAAAGAAGTGTTACCTGTAGTGGAAGAGCCTCTCCTCAATATTATTAACTCGTCTTTATCTTTAGGTCATGTTCCAAAAATATTCAAGCTGGCAGTAATAAAACCTCTCATTAAGAAACCGCAAATAACTTGCGGTTCCAAATAATCCAAATAACTTAGCAAATTACAGACCCATTTCAAATCTTCCATTTATGTCAAAAATACTAGAAAAAGTTGTGTCCGCTCAATTGTGCTCTTTTTTGCAAGAAAATGATATCTATGAAAAATTCCAGTCAGGATTTAGACCGCATCATAGTACAGAAACAGCGCTAGTTAAAGTTACAAATGATTTACTTTTAGCTTCTGACCAAGGCTGTATCTCAATACTAGTCCTACTTGATCTTAGCGCTGCGTTCGACACTATAGATCATAAAATACTCTTGGATCGACTACAAAACTACACTGGTGTTCAGGGACAGGCATTAAGCTGGTTTAGATCGTACTTATCGGACCGTTCTCATTTTGTTTGTTTAAATGGGGAAAAATCAAAGATAACGCCAGTAGACTATGGAGTACCGCAAGGATCGGTTTTAGGCCCTCTGCTATTCTCAATATATATGCTGCCACTTGGTAATATTATAAGAAAACATGGAATTAACTTCCACTGTTATGCTGATGATACTCAATTATATATTTCATCACGACCAGACGAAAACACTAACTCATCTAAATTGAAAGAGTGTCTCAAAGATATAAAATGCTGGATGACGCGTAATTTCCTGCTATTAAATTCAGATAAAACGGAGGTTTTACTTATTGGTCAAAAAAACTACTCACAAAACCTCTTACAATACAACTTTAATATAGATGGATGTCCTGTTACTTTATCCACTACAGTAAAAGACCTGGGTGTTATACTAGACCGCAACTTGTCTTTCGAAAATCATATTTCATATGTTACAAGAACAGCCTTTTTCCACCTTAGAAACATTGCTAAGCTACGTAACATGCTATCTGTTTCTGATGCAGAAAAGTTAGTTCATGCATTTATGACCTCGAGACTAGATTACTGTAATGCTTTATTAGCCGGTTGTCCTGCATCCTCAATAAACAAGCTACAGTTAGTCCAAAATGCAGCCGCTAGAGTTCTTACTAGGTCAAGAAAATACAATCATATAACACCGATTTTACCATCTCTACACTGGTTACCTATTAAGTTCCGCATCAACTACAAAATACTACTACTAACCTATAAAGCCCTAAATGGTTTAGCTCCAATGTACTTAACGGACCTTCTTTCGCCCTACAATCCACCGCGTTCTCTAAGATCACTAAATTCAAGGCTTCTGGTCATTCCTAGGATATCTAAGTCCACTAAAGGAGGGAGGGCGTTCTCGCATTTAGCTCCAAAACTCTGGAATAGCCTTCCCGATACGGTTCAGAGGCTCTGACTCGCTGACACAGTTTAAAACTAGACTAAAAACGCATCTCTTCAGTCAAGCATTCACATAATGCTTACCTTTTATTCCTCTGTTATGCCATACAGAACCATTTGCCGCTGAAACTGCTTAACGCACCAGCGGGGCTCGACAGCCTTTTAGACAAACGGTTCGAGCACGTTCGGCACGTATGGTTGGCTTGCGGAGAGTTTGTGAGATAGTGATTTTCTAACACCGAACTCCTGTATAATGGAAATCATTCTGAACATCAGCTATGCTAATTATCTCCCATCTGCCTTTCTGCTGTTATCTCGGGACGTTTGTCCCAAGAAAAATGGCGCTCGTCAGGTCCAGTTTGTATCCAGCCTCTCACGGGGATCTCCGATGCCCCAACGCCTGTGAAGAGACGACTCAACGCTGGCGATATGTTATGGCTCCATATTATATATGAATAATATTTATATTTAATATTTATATATAAACAATATGAATGTAAGCCAGAGGAGAACTGGCCCCGACTGAGCCTGGGTTCTCCCAAGGTTTTTTCTCCATCCAATCTGATGGAGTTGTGGTTCCTTGCCACTGTCGCCTTGCTTTGCCTTGCTTTTGGCTTGCTTAGTCGGGTTTTTACCATTTAACAATATTACTTATCTGTGTTGTACTTCTGTCATGTTATCACTGTGAAGCTGCTTTGATACAATCTGTATTGTGAAAAGCGCTATATAAATAAATGTGACTTGACTTGACTGTGTGTACAATAATGAGGGAAAAAATGAACTTAAATGATTGTAGCAAATGGCTGCAATATAACAAAGAGTGAACAATTTAAGGGGTGCAATTTGAACAATTTATACAGTAAAACTGCCTAATAATTGATCTCAGCATTTAGTGTAATTAAAAAATAAAAATGTGTGATAAATTTTGAAATAACCTTATTGGAAAAAAAAAATCTTCTTGTGAAATAGTTCTGTAAGAGAGAATAGAAATAATTTCACAAATATTTTATATATTTTCACTTACATAGTGTTTGCAGTAAATTTCATATTTTTATTTTCCATTTATCGACAGTTTGTCGATAAATGGAACATTGTGGGGACAGTTTTTGTTGTGTTTGTTATTGTTGATAACAAATCATTATGTCTGTGGAACATCCCCATAAAACATCACAGCCCCAACATCTATGCAAGTCCTCAAAATATAGTGAAACACGTGTGTGTGTGTGTTTACATATGCTGAGTAACTGTCTGTGTGTCTGTGTCTGCTGCACATCTCAGGGACAAATGCCACGTTCAAACAGAATGCAGTGTCTTGGTGCTTACACAGAGCTCTTGGGAGATTTTGTTGCGAGGAGGGAAATGGTAACCATAACAACAGGTAACCACTAACAACCAGCGTCTGATCATGTTGAGCACACTAGTGAGCACCTCTAATTGCAGTGGAAGAATTTAGTTGTTCAGATCAGCAGGCAAGAGATGGTAATATCCACGAGCACAGCTCCCTTCCTATTCATGAGACATGAGTCCAAATGTGTCCTACAATTTTACTTGCCATTAGCTGGTAAAATAACAACTTGAGATTTGTGTATGAAGTGATTATATCAGATTCAACTGATATTATAAAAATTAACATCACAATGCTCTGTAAAGCTGATTTAAAAACAATGTCTATTTTGAAAGGTGCTATACAAATAAATTTGTCTTGACTTCAACTACAGTGTTCTTAACACAAATTCACAGAGAATATAAAACTACGTCAAATCCCTCAAATTCTATACATTACTTTTTATGAAAAAAAAAAACATACAAATAATATTCTTACAGAAGTAGTAGTTCAGGTTACAATTTATTTCAATGGTCCACTTTCGACATTCTAAGTCACTTTCCAACTACATGTCGACTAACTCTCATTAGAGTATTAAAGGGTTGGTTTACTGCTTTTTTTCTTTGCATGGGTTTGTTTATGGGGTGCAATATAACATGTATGTGTGTTTTTCTTTTTTAAAAAGTCTCATTTTTCATAAATTTCACCTTTATTGTCAGCTGCGTTCTCTTCTGTCATATGAACGACCGGTTGACTTCCTGGTTTTATGAAACCAATCCCTCAGAAACAGGCAGTGAGCTCCGATTGGTTAGGTTAGAGAACACGTTGTCCACTTTGATTTTTAAAAGACGATATCTCTGCTTACACTGAACTTTCAGCTCTGCAACTTTGCAGATACTGTTCATGCACAAACAGCAACATTACACACTATTTAAAGTGAAAAAAGTGAAATCGCTATCAACCCCCCCCTTTAACAGACTAGTAGACTGTTAGTAGATACACGCTTCCTTTTACAGTACAGTACTTTCAGGGTACTTACAGTGTACTTACCTAGAAAGTACTGGCTAATATAAGGTAAGTACATGGAACAGGGGTAGGTTTAGGGGTAGGTTCAGGGTTAGTACTTGTTATTACCCAGTAATTGTAGTTACTAAAATAAGTACATAGTATTTACATGGGTAACTGGACTGTAAAAGGAAGCTGTTACCGATTAGAGTTAGTATTAGACAAACCCAAATGTTGGGTTAAAAAAATGCAATTAAGAAATTTAACCCAACAGCTGGGTTTGTCCATATTTGACCCATATTGGGTGAAAACAACCCAGCATTTTTTAGAGTGTAATTATAGTGTACTTCCGTGTAGGTATAAGGGAACAATATGTTAAGTTTTGGGTAACTGGTAACAAGCACCACTTTAATTTACAGCCTGCAGGAGTTACACTTACAGTGTAACTACACAGAACAAGAGGGTAACAAGCACCACTTTAATTTATAGCCCGCAGGAGTTACAATTACCCTGTAACTACACAGAACAAGAGGGTAACAAGCACCACTTTAATTTACAGCCCGCAGGAGTTACACTTACCCTGCAACTACATGGAACAAAAGGGTAACAAGCACCACTTTAATTTACAGCCCGAAAAAAGAAAAGAAAAAAAAAGAAAGTTTTAATTACACAGTATATTTGCCCTGACATTTAAGTGTCATTGCAATTCAGTGGGATAAGTTAAGTACTAATTACCACATGGTATGGTCTAAGCAAAAACAAATTATTTTGACTTAACATTAATTTAACACCCATTTAAGCCCACCGGCAACTATAGTTGCCGTCAGTGTATAGTTGTCATTTTCCTTGTGTAAGTATTTTTCTAGATGTTATCCATGTTGTATGTCTCAATGTCATGCAAGGAAACAACCAAATAAAGGATTTCAAGAAAAAAAAAGGCATTCACTTCCTTCCTGTCACATGAGGCTGTCAACCTCCTACCCCTACTTCCAGGAAGCATGGCGAAGGCAAACCCTCTCAAAGAAAGCTAATTTTCATATTACTAATAAGTATTTTTTGTTGACATATATATATCTACATAATCATGAAGGAGAATCCTCTAAACAAAACAAATCTCACAATAGATCTATAGTTTTTTGTATACTTAGTCAAAAGTCCAAGCGGCAACTATAGTTGCCGGTGGGCAAATGCCTTGTAAGTACATATATCATGGGGAAATGGGGTATACTGTGTTAATAGGTTAATAATTCAAGGTTATTGGACTTGTTTAATAACTTTACCATTGTATGCACTGTTATTTTAGTTTTTTTGTCATTTGTTTTATATATATAATTTTTACTTCATTGTATTTATTTGTATTTATTTATTTTCATTTAACTTTTTGATACAATGCCCTGTTATGGCTGCACTTTGTTCTGCACTCTACCACTTTAACCCTTGTGCGCTGTTCATTTGAGGTTTGCAGTCAGGTTATTTGTGGTCTCAGAGACCCCAGGCAACAAAATGTATTTTTGTAACAAATTTTGTACAAATTTTGTACATGCATTTGTACATGTACATACATTTGATATATGCATATCTACATATTATGAAATCATAATTATAACAATATAGTTACTTTTTGTCAAAGTTTAGCAGTTTTTGTATTGAAAAAAAAATCAGCTTTTCAATAATGTTACATTATGATTAGAATCAAACCTGATCAGGATGTCAGGAAGAGAAAAGTTGGAGTCTTTAGAGTTTATAATTTATTTCAAACATCTGTTTTTCATATAATTCTAAAAATTGTGTGAAGTGTGCCACCAAATTTCTGTGTTCTTTCTGATTTTGAGGAGGAATTTTGTACATTGACAAAAATCATTTGATTCTATAACATTATTGAAAAACAGATTTTTTTCCTGTACAAAAAATGTCTAAACTTCGACAAAAAGTTACTTTTATTGTTATAATTGTGATTTCATAATATCTAGATATGAATATAACTGGAAAAACTTGTGAAAATATGTCTTTCATTTATTCAAATAGCAAATCGCAAATAGTGGCACTCTGTAGCCATCTACTGGTTAAAGTGATAATTTGTTACTTTTATAACGGCATTTTCCAAAAGATTGGCAAAAATCTTACACTAAACCATGTAAAATTATCCATGTTATCCCCATAAATGAAAGTTAGAAATGTGGGTCAAAAAGACCCCAAACAGCACACAAGGTTTAAGACAAATGGATTTGTTGTTTGTTGTGTTTTTATATTCAGGACATTATAAGCTATAGATTCCGCTTTTTTGGGTTCGCATCAAACATTCTTCGACTTTTATACACAATAAATTTGTTTATGAATAAAGATTGATCTGTTGAAAGCAGATATTTTGAGATAGATGCCAAATGTTCTCCTCCTATTCATATTTAACATTGATGGGGTGCATACAACATATTTGCCCACCGGCAACTATAGTTGCTGCACATTCAAATATGATTTTCAAGAAGAAGAAAAAAAACCTGAGGAAATAAATGCAGAACATGTTCACATAGGACATAATTAACACGACTATATGCATGAAACCATTCAGAAAAATTTGGGCACAAATGGGTTAAAGAGCAACATGCAGGTTGAATTTATTTCTGAATTAATACTTTAAATTGTCTGCAGATGTCTTTTAAAAACAAACATGTAAAAATTACTGAATGAAATCTCATTTGATGTAGAGATTTTGATGAAAATGCGCTAAGCTCTGGAATACGCCTTTCCCGCAAGCAACGTGTCATATGACGTAGCCCGAGGAAAAAAAAGAGCTCGCGGTACGCTTCTCATTGCTAGGTGTTGATGTAGTTAGAGCAGTAGTGAGAGACAGAAAGTTTTAGATCATGTTTTAGAGAAGCCATAATGGTAAATTATTGTGTTTGTGCTTGTTGCACGAATTCCAGCCTGTTAGGACATCATATCCATCATTTTCCTTCAAGGAAAAACAAGGCTTTTTGGTCTTGGGTGTGTTATGTGCAGGTGAATAGAGCAGACTCGCTTTAAATGGTATCACTAACTGCATTTGAAAATGCACTTTCAAAAAGTTCACTCACCAACTCACTTGCCCTATTCGCCACTGGTTTTCTCGACACCACAACTCTAACGTTACTTCTCTCCTCTGCCCATTATTCCTCCCCCGATCTCCCCCTGACTTCTATCTCGCCTCGGAGGCTCATAATTATATGCCTGTGGGCCATCATAGGCATGTTCGTCAACATCGCAGAACGCGGTTTCGTCGTCACATCCATTGTAACCTGAGCCTGAACTTGAACAGACTCCCTCGGCGATCGTCACTTCCGGTTAGTGCTTCGTAGACGCGGGAGTTATTTTATCAACATTTTTCTCAAAATATCGTTAATGGCTAAATATATATTACTCCAGTTAAGAAAATCTAGTTGTTTTATGATCAACATACACTATGTTATATAGGGGTGTCCAACCTGCATGTTGCTCTTTAAGTAATCTAGTAAGGAAAGCCATATATTTTTATCATATATATATATATATATATATATATATATATATATATATATATATATATATATATATATATAATTTTTAACCAACAGATGTCAAAATTACCCCGTATCATTGCACAAGAACATTTTTGCCAGAAATGTGATACATTTTATAAACATACATATAATTTTTGCCTGGAATATGAATGTCTGAACAGAATAGGTGCCTTTTATTTTTTAACTAATTAAATAATTTGCTTGTATATTGTGACGATCTGCGGCTGGAGTGCAACATATGAATGAAACAATAAACTAGGAAGGAGTGCCCCCAGAGGCTTAAGCGGTTAAGCCTCTGGGGGCACTCCTTCCTAGTTTATTGTTTCATTCATATTTTACCCTGGACTGATTATGGTTTATTTGTTGCACCTGTTTTAGATTGAGCTCCCTGATTTAAGCCTGAGTTTTCCCTTTGTTCAGTGCTCAGAATTTCATGTGTCTGTCTGCATTACCTAGCCTCGTTCCTTGTTCCAGTATCCTAGTGTTTCGGTTCCCTGTGTATCTGCCTGTTCCCGGTTTCCCGTGTGCCTTATCCTTGCATGGGTTTGATGTTCGTTTGGACTGCTTACCTGGTTTTGACCCCTGCATGTTTCTCGGTATCTGTCTCTGGACTCTCCTTTAAATAAAGCCTGCGTTTGGATCACCACTGTCTGTTTCCCTGTGCAGTTTCATGACAGAATACTGAGCCACTACTGATCCAGCGGCTGAGAGGAACACGGACCTCGTAATGGATCCCACGGCACAGATCGTAAGTCTCTCGTCAGTCCTACTTGGATGATTATTGTTTAATGATGTTCTTTCGGGCAGGACTGTCTGAACCGCTCGGCTCTGCTATACCGTTTCCGAATTCAAGCTGGACTCTTTCCCAATATATTGATCTGGCCCTTTCCATGAGCAATTCGCCTTTTTTGGAACTTTTGCTTCGCAGTGAACCCGACGGTTCAGCATTTTATAAGGTACCCACTGAATCCACGCATCTAGAGTCTCCTGGTGAACCAGCGCTTCACACGTGCTCCGCCGAGTTTGCGCTACATGAAAGCCCAGTTGAACCAGCGCTTTGTAAACGGTCCCCCGAATCCACGCAACATGTGAATCCCGTCGTTCTAACACTTCATGTGAGCTCCGTTGTATTCCTGCCTCAAGCCTTTTCAACTGAGTCTGAGCACGTCCCCGCCGAGTCAAGTGCCGAGTCAAGTGAGTCAGGTGCCGAATCAAGTGAGTCAAGTACTGAATCAAGTGAGTTAAGTGCCGAGTCAAGTGTATCAAGTGTATCAAGTGCCGAGTCAAGTGTATCAAGTGCCGAGTCAAGTGCGTCAAGGGCCGAATCAAGTGAGTCAAGTGTGTCAAGTGCCGAATCAAGTGAGTCAAGTGTGTCCAGGTCTGAATCCAGTCAACTGAGTGAATCTTCAGTTCAAGTGAGTGACGAATCTTCAGTTCAAGTGAGTGACGAATCTTCAGTTCAAGTGAGTGACGAATCTTCAGTTCAAGTGAGTGACGAATCTCCAGTTCAAGTGAGTGACGAATCTTCAGTTCAAGTGAGTGACGAATCTCCAGTTCAAGTGAGTGACGAATCTCCAGTTCAAGTGAGTGACGAATCTCCAGTTCAAGTGAGTGACGATCTTCCAGTTCAAGTGAGTGACGAATCTCCAGTTCAAGTGAGTGACGAATCTCCAGTTCAAGTGAGTGACGAATCTCCAGTTCAAGTGAGTGACGAATCTCCAGTTCAAGTGAGTGACGAATCTCCAGTTCAAGTGAGTGACGAATCTCCAGTTCAAGTGAGTGACGAATCTCCAGTTCAAGTGAGTGACGAATCTCCAGTTCAAGTGAGTGACGAATCTCCAGTTCAAGTGAGTGACGATCTCCAGTTCAAGTGAGTGACGAATCTCCAGTTCAAGTGAGTGACGAATATCCAGTTCAAGTGAGTGACGAATCTCCAGTTCAAGTGAGTGACGAATCTCCAGTTCAAGTGAGTGACGAATCTCCAGGTTCAAGTGCGTGACGAATCTCCAGTTCAAGTGGGTGACGAATCTCCAGTTCAAGTGGGTGACGAATCTCCAGTTCAAGTGAGTGATGAATCTCCTGTTCAAGTGAGTGAGTCGTACAGCCCTGGGAGTGTGTCTAGCCCTGTGACACGCCGCCAGAGGAAGAGAAGGAGGACTCGTTCGGTTCGCCAGGCTCCGGTGACCCCGCCTCTGCGCCTCGCCCTGCCGGCCCCGCCTCTGCGCCTCGCCCTGCCGGCCCCGCCTCTGCGCCTCGCCCCTGCCGGCCCCGCCTCTGCACCTCGCACCGCCGGTCCCGGCCTCTGCGCCTCGCCCTGCCGGCCCCGCCTCTGCACCTCGCACCGCCGGTCCCGCCTCTGCGCCTCGCCCTGCCGGCCCCGCCTCTGCACCTCGCCCCTGCCGGCCCCGCCTCTGCGCCTCGCCATGCCGGTCCCGCCTCTGCGCCTCGCCCTGCCGGCCCCACCTCTGCGCCTCGCCCTGCCGGCCCCGCCTCGCCCTGCCGGTCCCGCCTCTGCGCCTCGCTCTGCCTGCACCCTTCAAGCTCTGGGAGGCCTTTCCTGTACCCGTTCACCGCCCAGAGTTTCCTCCCGTGAATTTCCCCAAGTATTTTTTGGGGGGGCAGTAGGTACTCTGTGGGGGCCATGGAGGCGATGCTGACATGGACCTCGTCCGAGTCTGTGAGGGCCATGGAGGCGAAGCTGTCATGGACCTCACCTGTGTCTGCTCCGCCCTCGTCCCTGTCCGAGTGTGCACTGTACAAGTCTGCTCCGCCCTGGCCGCCATCACGTCCTGCTCCGCCCTGGCCGCCATCACGTCCTGCTCCGCCCTGGCCGCCATCACGTCCGGCTCCGCCCTGGCCGCCATCACGTCCGGCTCCGCCCTGGCCGCCATCACGTCCGGCTCCGCCCTGGCCGCCATCACGTCCGGCTCCGCCCTGGCCGCCATCACGTCCGGCTCCGCCCTGGCTGCCATCACGTCCGGCTCCGCCCTGGCCGCCATCATGTCCGGCTCCGCCCTGGCCTCCCACTCTCCACGGCCCAGGCCCGCCTTTCCTGTGTCCTGGTCCCGTTCCCCTGCACGGGCCTGGCCCTCCGTCCCTCCCCAGGATCACCTTCGCTCTGCCCCCTGGCTGGAACGTTTCAGGAGCGTCTGGAAGCCGCTCCTTAGAGGGGGGGTTATGTGACGATCTGCGGCTGGAGTGCCCGCTTAAGCCTCTGGGGGCACTCCTTCCTAGTTTATTGTTTCATTCATATTTTACCCTGGACTGATTATGGTTTATTTGTTGCACCTGTTTTAGATTGAGCTCCCTGATTTAAGCCTGAGTTTTCCTTTTGTTCAGTGCTCAGTATTGCATGTGTCTGTCTGCATTACCTAGCCTCGTTCCTTGTTCCAGTATCCTAGTGTTTCGGTTCCCTGTGTATCTGCCTGTTCCCGGTTTCCCGTGTGCCTTATCCTTGCATGGGTTTGATGTTCGTTTGGACTGCTTACCTGGTTTTGACCCCTGCATGTTTCTCGGTATCTGTCTCTGGACTCTCCTTTAAATAAAGCCTGCGTTTGGATCACCACTGTCTGTTTCCCTGTGCAGTTTCATGACATATATCTGCTGTTACCCCTTTATTACTCCAAAGTTAACATATTGTTCCCTTATACCTACACTGAAGTACACTATACTTACAGAAAAGTACACTGTAATTTCAGTGTACTTAGGAAGTTATTTGCAGATTGTATATCTGCTGTTACCCCTTTATTACCCCAAACTTAACATATTGTTCCCTTATACCTACACGTAAGTACACTAAAATCACAGAAACATACACCGTAATTTCAGTGTACTTACAAAGTTATTTGCAGGTCGTATATCTGTTTGTTATCCCTTTATTACCCAAAACTTAACATATTGTTCCCTTATACTTACACGGAAGTAAGTTATTATTGATTATTAATATTTCATAGAGTTATACTGAAGGTCATTGTTTTAAACATTTTAAAATCAGGAATTATAACAGTTGGTTTTCATTCCTTCATTCAGTTAACCAGGTGGATCTAAATAGACTTAGAATCTTTAGATTTACTTTTCAGTGTCTATCATATTTTTCACAGTTACAATTCATGATGATATTGTGTCTCAAATATTGTGTATTATTAAACATTTTGGTAGGGATAATGAGTCTAATTACAAATAATAATAATAAACCAGACTTGTTACAGATTAAAGTAACATGTGGTTAGGTCGAGGATGGGCCTACAAACATCAAGACTATACTACTTTAAAGGTGCAATCTGGAGTTTTTGAGGTGAAACTATCCCAAAAATGAGCTACAGGCATCAAAAGAATGAGAAGAAATAAGTGCAATGATGTCTATAGAAAACTGGAAAGCTATAGTGCTGCCGAGATATAAACCTAAATTAGCATGCCGTCAGGTGTCGTAATACCAGTTTCGGCCATGGGAGGCGGTATGCGGGCGGGCAACATAAACACCAGCCGCACACTGCAATAGACGAGTAAGTGGCGCGTTTTATGTGTGTGTGTACTTTGAACCTGAAGTCAGTCGTGTGGAAATACAGCCGATTACTACATTTCAGTTCAGGGAAGAGTTCAAAAAATGATTGGTCGACATGCATGAGGAATACATTTTGGTAAGTTGTAGCATACTGTATCTTTCAACAGTGTTCATGTTCATTTTCCATTAGCTTGTAGAGATGTAGAGATCGGTTCATGTGCGCTAGGGATCTGTGGTGTAACATGTACAAGCGCCAAAATGGTATTTATTGTTTGAATTGCGTAATAAAATTGACAGAATCTGAGAGCTTAACTGGCAACCTGATTGCTAAGTGTCAATTGCATGTGTCTGACAGTGAAATCGTGAGAGCTGGCAGCTCTGAATGACGTTAGCTTGATCAACATCAGCGAATGCTGTCTGTCAAATTAATTCAAACTAACAATAAAAGTGTAATATGAACAAAACGAATACCGTCGAATACCCATATCGTCGAAATGCACCAGCTTGTTTTTGAGATGCGTTTATGAGACGGTCTTCATCATTTAGTGTTGATGTTGTTCATTGAGTCTCTGATCTCTAAAAATATCCAAATGCTCCACGTGAAACTGCGGTCTTCCAACCTTTTACTATCAAAATGATTTGAATAATATGCGTGAGAAAAAGAGCAAAACAGCTCTCGCTTGTGTTGTTTAAAGACGTGATAGTGCGTGCGGCCGCGGCACAACTCACTTTCTGGAGGTATACTGCCCCCATCTGTTATGGAATATGGATTATTTTTTGATTTAGAATTCCAGATGGCCCCTTTAATTAAAAAGCTGTAGCTACAATTATTGATGCAGTGGTAGTCTTTCTGTTGGTTATGTTCATTTGTTCATTCATTTGTTATTTACAAAGCACATGTAAAAACGACTCAAGGTTGACCAAAGAGCTGTACAGAAACAACGTGATCTATAAGTAAGGAAAAATAATACATATTAACAATCCATATAAAAAATTGCATAGAGACTAAAGATTAATGGAACAAAGATTAAAGGTCACAGTAATTAAGTGAGTTTTGAGCTTTGATTTAAAAACAGAAAGAGATGACATTGTTCTGATAGATAATGGCCAGTTATTCCAAAGTTCCATGTACGTTTCAGTCTAGAGCTACAGACAGGGCAGGTTTTCAAAGTGTCACCACAAAACAACACTTGTGTCTATCTGCCACGAATGTTACTCTAAATGTTAAATGGAACAGAATGAGATATACATTCTCTGCTTGGCAGGAAGGGAGAGAAACACACACAAAACACACAGTTTCACCAAATAATACGTCATCAATAGGGGCTTACTTCGATAATTTATTACAATTGCGTTCATATCAGCAGCAATCCATACCGGAGATCACATAATCTCTACCCCGGACCACCCTTTTTATGCAGACTCAGGTATGGTTTGTGTGTGCGCATCAGAGTTCGGAAAACGTTTCAGGTTACGCATGTAACCATGGTTCCCTGAGAAAAAGAAATGAGACGCTGAGTCCTCTAGGGGTCACTATGGGGAATGCCTCCCGGCATGACAGGTGCCTATCCCCTTGGCGAACAACCTAGCCGAGCTCTAGGAATGGAGGTCTCAGCATCACAACTTTCTAAAGCGAAAACTTTTCAACTTTCTCCTCTGACCTAACAATGCCCCACGCTCAGGATATCTTGTAAAATGGCTAACAGAGCCTACAACTTGCAATTTCTATCCTAGCGGAGCAGAGGCCCCAATATGATAACTCTTTCTAGTGAGAAGAGGCCTAACAACGCTTACAGTATCTAAGGAGGCTACCAGAGAGCCTAATGACTTCCTAAACAGGCTGGTCCAAAAACCAGAGGCCTTAGCATGACATCTTTCTAAAATGAGAGGAGACCTAACAGCTCACCACATTCAGGGTATTTTGTAAGGAGAATCACAGAGAGCCTACAACTCGTAATTGCTATACTAGCGGAGCTCTGGGGAGCAGAGGCCTCAATAATATATAGTAAGAAGAGGCCTAGCGATGCTCGCTGCAGCCAAGAAGTCTCAAAAAGAGAGTAACCACTTGGCAAACAATCTAGCCGAGCTTTAGGAGTGAAGGTCTCAGCATAATGACTCTCAAAGGGAGAGGAGACCTAACGATGCCCCACACTGGATATCTTGTAAGGAGGCTAACAGAGAGCCTACAACTCACAAATTTCTATCCTAGTGGATCTCTTGGAAGCAGAGGCCTCGGTAAGATGACTCTCTCTAGCGAGAGGAGGCCTAACAGTGCTTGCAGAAGCATAGGAGTCTCTGAAGAACCTTAACGACTTAGCAAAACAGGCTGGCCGAGCTCTATTTCAGTCTATTATTTAACAAAGCTAGCAGCCTGGCATAATAATCAGCAGAGCTCAGAGGAGCAGAGGCCTCTAAAGAATGACTCCCTGTAGTGAGAGGAGGCCTAACAACGCTCTGATAAAGCTAACAGTGACCAAGGAGGTTCACAGAGAGCCTAACAACTTAGCCCCAGGCTAAGTTTGGAAGACAGAGAGCTTGAAATACTGATTTTCACAAGAGAGGAAGACTAGCGACATCCAATCTATGTCATGGAGATAAAGGCCTAACAACTTGACACAAATAAAGCAGATGGAGTTCAGGGGAGCAAATAAACAATGATTAAGAAAGGATGCGCAAGAATTGGAATTTGACATACGCACACTGCACGAATATGGCACTGAATATTTATTGTTTCTTTATTTGTTTTAAACACAAGACATAATATTTATCTGTCTCTGGTCATGATTTGGAGATGATAAGAAAGAACCGTTGTATCGTGCTGCAAATATTTATCACGCAGTAAAACCCCGTGCCCAGAACAAGTTGTCCGTGGATGATAATCTGAAACAAGAACTGGAGGAGCATTGTTCTTATACTCAGCGGTGGCTAGTGGCTCAGTGGTTCATGTAAGTTGACTACAAACTGGAAGGTTGGTGGTTCAATCTCCGTTCCACCTGACCAAGTGTCGAGGTATCCATTGCTGCGTTCCAGTCCAAAATTGCCATACCCTTCACTTGCTAACTTCCCTCCATCTCGTTCACTCGGATGTACGTCATTGCTTACTTTGCATGAGTGCCCACTACTGGCGGAAACCGCAATGAGCTGAACTGGAACGTCCTAAGCCCATGATCACTTTGAATCAGCTATGAGTTGATTTATTATTTACTTTTTTCCCCTTTACGAATTTGTTTAATGCAGCATCCACATGTATATAGGTGTGTTTGGGTTATTTTAAAATTAATAAATAATTTATAATTAAAATGTCATAGAGTGTTTGTTGTTGTGGTGGTGATTAGATGATCTGTGGTTACGTCACAATCGTACTGCATTGTGGGATATATAGAGGCCTGAAGTGCACATATGAAGTAGACTCGCTCCCTCGGTCTAAATCGAGGGAACGAGTGTCTGTCCATATAAACTTCCCTCGTTCACTTCACGAAGTGGAACACACTTCAAAATGGTGGCAGGGATTCCCCCTAAGGGAAGTGCTTAGGGAAGTTCTCAAGTGCGTGTCTAAAAGTGGACTGGAACGCAGCCCGAGAGGCAAGACACCTAACCCTAGCTGCTGACCAGCTGGATGGCGCCTTTTGTGGCTGACAGTATCGTCAGTGTATGAATGGGTGAATGTGAGGCAAAATGTAAAGCTCATTAGTGGCCATTGGGTCTGTGATCTCGCTATATAAATATAATCTACCATTTATAAGACATATCAGGACAGCTCGTTCCATGAGTCATACGTCAATACACTATTTCAACGTCACTGCACATACGCAATCCTTTTAGTTTCGATTTTCAATCTGATCAAGTGTTTACAAGTTCTGTCGATTGGATTACAAAAGGAGTAAACCAGAAATTCCAATCGGATTGAGCTCAATCAGATCGATTAAGGTGTTTACATGAAGGTTTTTAGTCCGATTGAGCCGTCAATCCAATTATAAGTGTCCATGTAAACACAGCTACAGTTTTTGAATGTAGTGTCTGGCCTTAAAGTAAGGATAACTATAGGGATATGCTTTATCCAAAGAAACTTACACTGCATTCAAATTATGCATTTTATCTATTCATGCATTGTCTTGGAATCAAGCCCCCATGCCAATGGTGTTGCTAGCATCATGCTCTACTGTGTGAGCTGAATATGTGCAGTTTAGTTTCAATATAAAGTCATAGTATGTTTTAAGTCTTTTATCTGAAAAGATCAAAGGAAATGAGTTTCCTCACGACACAAGCCCTTTAAAGTGCTATTATCTGAAGCCCCTTTCAGTGCACTGAGTAAAGACAGAAGTTGGAATGAAAAGAAGAGTCATGAAGTACCTGCAGGGAACAGAGGGGCTGATGACTAACACTGACCATCATGCACTCACAGCAAACACAGAGAGCCTGTGGCATCTGTGCACTGAGAGAGAGAATTAGCCGGTGAGGGCTGGTTTGAGTGCATTCTATGAAGGTAAAGCGTCCTGACAGCAGATCTGAGCTGATGTCGGGGCATATATGTACCAACAAAACGAAACGGCATGCATAATACTCCCTTAAATGCGACAAAAATATGTTAAGAAATAAATTATTACTATTATAAAGCTCTATAGTATTATCACTTTCAACCTTGTTTCTCAACTGGTGAAATTTTTTTGCCACATTCTACTTTAAAACAAAAATAGATCTGGTGACAGCTGCCTAAAAATTTGAAATCGAGCATTCATATTTTTACTAAGCTTGTGAAGACATGGCTTTTTAAATTAGCTTTTGTTTAATATATTTTAAGTCTCTGTAATCATTGTAATTTTAAAATAAATATATAAGCACCAAAATTATAATAATGTTTATATATATATATATATATATACACTCACCGGCCACTTTATTAAGTACCCCATGCTATTAACAGGTTGGACCCCCTTTTGCCTTCAGAACTGCCTCAATTCTTCGTGGCATAGATTCAACAAGGTGCTGGAAGCATTCCTCAGGGAGTTTGGTCCATATTGACATGATGGCATCACACAGTTGCCGCAGATTTGTCGGCTGCACATCCATGATGCGAATCTCCCATTCCACCACATCCCAAAGATGCTCTATTGGATTGAGATCTGGTGACTGTGGAGGCCATTTGAGTACAGCGAACTCATTGTCATGTTCAAGAAACCAGTCTGAGATGATTCCAGCTTTATGACATGGCGCATTATCCTGCTGAAAGTAGCCATCAGAAGTTGGGTACATTGTGGTCATAAAGGGATGGACATGGTCAGCAACAATACTCAGGTAGGCTGTGGCGTTGCAACGATGCTCAATTGGTACCAAGGGGCCCAAAGAGTGCCAAGAAAATATTCCCCACACCATGACACCACCACCACCAGCCTGAACCGTTGATACAAGGCAGGATGGATCCATGCTTTCATGTTGTAGACGCCAAATTCTGACCCTACCATCCGAATGTCGCAGCAGAAATCGAGACTCATCAGACCAGGCAACGTTTTTCCAATCTTCTATTGTCCAATTTCGATGAGCTTGTGCAAATTGTAGCCTCAGTTTCCTGTTCTTAGCTGAAAGGAGTGGCACCCGGTGTGGTCTTCTGCTGCTGTAGCCCATCTGCCTCAAAGTTCGACGTACTGTGCGTTCAGAGATGCTCTTCTGCCCACCTTGGTTGTAACGGGTGGTTATTTGAGTCACTGTTGCCCTTCTATCAGCTCGAACCAGTCTGGCCATTCTCCTCTGACCTCTGGCATCAACAAGGCATTTCCGCCCACAGAACTGCCGCTCACTAGATGTTTTTTTCTTTTTCGGACCATTCTCTGTAAACCCTAGAGATGGTTGTGCGTGAAAATCCCAGTAGATTAGCAGTTTCTGAAATACTCAGACCAGCCCTTCTGGCACCAACAATCATGCCACGTTCAAAGTCACTCAAATCACCTTTCTTCCCCATACTGATGCTCGGTTTGAACTGCAGGAGATTGTCTTGACCATGTCTACATGCCTAAATGCACTGAGTTGCCGCCATGTGATTGGCTGCTTAGAAATTAAGTGTTAACGAGCAGTTGGACAGGTGTACCTAATAAAGTGGCCGGTGAGTGTATATATATATATATAAATATATATATATATTTGTCCATTTATTGTTTTTATGCTTTCATCCTAGTTTGGGTGTGATGCTTAAAGGTTTGGTGGTATGCTTCATGTGAGCATTACATAAAGCATCATTAATATGAGTTCTTTTGAAGAGTCAGTCAGCAGCTGCTGTCATTGTTGGGCATCCTGCCTGTTCCTGAAGCTCGTGAACGGGTTAAACCCTTCTGCGCAGCACAGACAGTTGAGTCATCCCTTCATCATGTCAGCGTAAGGAAAGGTCTTTCTCTTGCTCTAAACAAGACTAAAGTCTGTAGCACTTCTTGTAGCAGTAAAAATGTAGCCACTCATGCACAGCCTGTATCTGCCTGCTAAACTGCCCTTTACATCCAACACAAATAAAAATGTACTTTCTTATTAGACTTTCATGGTTGAACAGCATTATGAATTAGCAATTAATATTAATATTATTTTATTTTATTTGTTGTTACCATGGAAATCAATGCATATTGTAATTAAAGCGTAAATTTCATACCACTTAATACTGAGAATTATTAAAATAGATTTTTGTAACTGTTATAAAGATAAAAAAGGTTCCCTATCAAAAGCTATGGGGAACAGAATCTCTGTGACAGGTGTGTGAAGCACGTGTATACAAATAACTATTTCACTGGCTGACGACAGTACATGACATCACTACTAGAGTGCCTGTGTGCATAAGAGGGCACCTGCAATAGATGCTCTTTAGTCTTAATTAGATGTTCGTTTGTAGCTGGGGTGTTTGGTGTTTGTTTTTGGTTGGCGAGTACAAATAAGGTGTGGCCCCTCCTTGTTGAACTGTCGGCAGTATTGTATTGTATGTGCCGTGTGCCTCGAACACCCCGTTTACTGTCAATTCAGACACCCCATGTATGCAGGAATATCATGTTTGATGCTCATTTTTATCTTATTTTGTTTATTAAGTAACGAGTACATGAGTTAGATTTGGGAATAAAGTGCGAGTTGTGAGATGCCAATCGCCTCCGTGAGTCTGTCTGGAATCTGCATGCAATAACTTCAGTTGTGTGCTATGGTCTGTGGATTGTGTGAATATAATGCATTTATTAAAAATCTGGCAACTGGTCAACATTAGACCAACATATTGGTTGGATTATTCATAAAAGAGTTTCGGCCATGCAATTTACGGGAGTTTCCCGGGAAAAATAACAAAACGGCAGGGGTCCGGGATATCCCTTCGAGCTATCCTGGATGAACATGAATTATTTTTTCCATTCAGTTTTTGCAGGCATATTTCTCTTTTTTATTCACCATGGTCTCTTCTTTCTTCCTTTTCCCGTATTATTGTTTGGTCTGAAACGGCCCCCAGTGAGGGGTGGTTGTTGTCTGGGTGGAAATCGGGAGAAATTCGAGAGAAAGGTCGGTCTGGGAGATTTTCAGGAGGGCCTTTGAAATTCGGGAGTTTTCTAGGAAAAATCGGGAGGGTTGGCATGTGTGGCCGGATGTGCTCATTATGATGCATTTGTGATACTGACTGAAAGAGACAAGAAAGAAACTTCCTTGATTCTCATCCGAAGGATAGTAGTCAACATTTATACAAGCTCGTTCAGCTCCCGAGGGAGTTGAAGGCACTCATAGCAATGCATTTGTGGTAGCAGACTGTTGACGCTTCAATTTTGAGTGAGTGAGAATCTGGCTTTGAACGGAGCTTGTTCGGTTCTTGAAAGAGTTGAATGAATGCTTTGTGATGTGATCACAGTGAGAAGCTCCACCTATGCTTGACTCTTTCTTGAGGTATGAGAGTTGAGCACCTACACCCTGTGGTTCGGGTTGGAAGCTAGTCCTTGAATTAAGGACTAACTTGTTTTTAAACGGCAGGACTTTACAGAAATAGGTCAGGCTGGTGGTTGCACATGATGACGGTGTTGCAAGCTAACCAGACAGATCTGCTTAAAGACTTGGACCAGGGCAGGGACTGTCTCCTGTGAAGCGGTCATGGAGCCATGCGGCACCATGGATTTAGACCTCTGGGACACTAGGAGGAAGTCATTGAAGGAAGCCATTTGGTAAACAAGACCAAATCACAGAGGAGAAGTAACATCCCTTTTAAAATAAGATCATCCAGCCCCTGTTGCAACTCAAACAGTCCCGTATAACATAACAAGTAGGGATTAATTTGCCTTTAGCAACTTTCGTTATAAGTCACCTTTGGTCAGGTGCTCCCAGCAAAGTCTTGGGACCCTGGAAAGGTTTGACTGTAAAGTAGAACCCTCCTCTGCAGTTTAGGTTTTAATGTAGGGTTGTTCACTCCCTGTTGGAGCCTCAACTAGTCCTGTGGAACCCTGCAAATTTCTTCCTTAAATTGATGTTTTTTTTAGTAGCTCTTTTTCCTATCAGGCACCTTAGGTGCTGGGAGTATTGGTACCCTGGACAGGCCTTGGAAGTCCTTTCTGGGATGAGGGTAGAGTAGAACCCTCCAATAGCGTCAGGGTTTAATGTATGGACCTCTATTCCCTGTTGGAGCCTTAGAACCTGGCAACCTGTTTCTTCCCTCTTTTGGTAGTGCTAGCTCAGGGTAGCTTATAAAAACAGTCTGGAGCAGTTTTAATGAATTGCTGTGTCAAGCTAAAGAAGCTGACCTAGCTAAACCTTCGAGCTCTGCTCCTGGGCCTCACGTGACTAAGGCTGGGCCAAGTGAGGAAGGTTGAAAAAGGTTGGGACTTCCTTGTCACGGAGCACATGAGCTTGGCAAATGGTCAAGGGATTATTACCAGTTGACAGGTCTATGAGTTTTAGGATGCACCTGTATGATTGACATACTTGAATCTGAATCTGAATCATACTTGAAAGTCCGTAAAGTAAAAAATGCTATGCCCCAGTGTAGTTGTACATAGACACAGCTAATGAGGCAGGCATTCCTTTAGCATGGCGTAGTGGATATTTGTTATCCATAGCATCAATCCAAGACGAAGAGTTCAGTTCAACTTCAAGAAGGGGAATTTCCTGAGAAGGGGAACGAAACACTGCGTCTCATTGCCATGCCTCGGTCTTATTCTGCACATCTCCTTCAGACCAAAAAAATGTTATTACTATTATAGGCACCCTCTTATACATACAGAAGCTCCGTAGCGACGTCATGGACTGTTGTGAACCAATGAAACTGTGTATATACATACTTAAGACACCAGTCATAGAAATCAAGGAGAATGAGAAAAACATTCCCCTTGATGTACCAGTATTGCCCTCTGATCTACATCTATAGATACAGTAGTCGGAAGGTTTAGAGAGGCGGGAGAACGTTGGCAGCTTTCAGGGGATACTTGCTGTACCAGTCTTTGCCTAACACCTCCGAGGGAGCTGATCCGTCAGAGTCTTAGGATTGGAGTCTGGGCCAGAGGCAGAACGTGGCCGTTCGCGCTCCTCCTCCGGTGAGCAGTAGACTACAGAGGAGACAGGACACTAGGAGGAAGTGATTGAAGGACGCAATTTGGTAAACAAGACCAAATACTGTACTGAATTTCATGTAGAAAAGGAAATCCAAGGCACTCTTCTTTAGAAAATTAAAAAGCCTTTATTAGACTGGCTATATCATGATAGAAAAAATTGTTAAAACATGTGGGGAAAATACAACCCACGCGTAGCGGCACAAACAGCCTTCTTCAGGGTATATTTTCCAAACAAAAAATGCCTCTTTTATAGATGCTAATTGGGAACACCTGAATGACTGTATGAATATCTTTCTTTTGATATTAGAAATGAAGATAAGAAAAGAAGATATTTTGAAGAATGTTGTTAACCAAAGTTTGGTTACCCATATTATTGCAAATGTATTTTGTGTTCAGCAGACAAAAGAAGTTCATACAGGTTTGGACAACTTGAGGGTGAGTAAATGATCACATATTTTTTATGTTTAGTTCTAAACAAATCCACACAACAGCCATTGTGTCTCTCCAAGCAATACAGTGACATTTGCTTCTTGAATTAATCTGCCTTTTTGAACAATTCTTTTTAAAGAATGACTCGACGACTCACTCATAAAGACAGTGGCTGTGTCCAAAAGCTTAAAAATGCTGCCTTCGTAGGATACATTGTAAGTTAGGAAGGCATTAAAGCATGACTAAATCCAATGTTAACTTCACTTCCTGTCTCCTGAGATACCTTCATCTGACCAATTTTTGAGGGCATGTATCCTGTGCATGTATCCTGTGCATTCCATTCGATGACAGTTTTCTTCATTAACAAAACAACTATCAGCAGTCAGTTCTCTAATCGTTCGCATACACAGGAACCTATACCAACCACTCCCACAGCCACTAACCTTCTTTCCTCCTTCTCTCGACTAACCGAGGAAAGTCATACTACCACCTGCCCTCTAGACCCCAATCCCCTCACACCTTCTACAAGCAATTTCTCCCACACTTCTACTGGCTCTCACACACATTATCAACTCTTCCCTACAAACTGGCATATTCCCTTCAGCATTTAAGCAGGCTCAGGTAACTCCACTGCTTAAAAAATCAACACTAAACACATCTCTCTTAGAGAATTACAGACCTGTCTCTCTCCTACCATTCACCTCTGCATTGCTCCACTGTGTGTATCCTTTCTTCCATTGCGCCTAGAAATCGCGCACTTTTCAATGACGTCACGACTCGCATTTACTGGGGAATATCCGATTTGTCTGCTTACATGGCACACGCAAATGCATGTATCCGATTTATATCCGATTTATTACCACATATGAATGAGGCCTAAATCCGATCTGAGAAAATTGGAATCCATGCGTTTTTTTCCTGCTTAGACATTCACCGTTCATATCCGATCTGTGCCACATTAGAGGAAAAAATCGGATTTTGGTCACTTGAACTATGCAGTGTAAATGAGGCCTAAATGTAAATGTAAGTTTAGCTAAATAAAATAAAGCACCTGGAAGTTGTGGTTGGTGGTAAATTTGTGTAAATGTGCGTTTTTGACTAATGTTTTCTGCTTTTGATGTCATTTCTACCGAGAAATGTGTCTTGTAGAAATGTAATATTTGCTTAGTTTTCACCAAAGCTTGCTCTACTTTGTTGTAGATCATTTAACCATTACACTGCCTCAGAAGCAGAAATCAGTATTGTAAGGTACCTTCATGCTCAAATACTGCCTGCAAAGTCATTACCTCTGCATTGCCCTCAGTCAGATGCTTTGAATTAATTAGTCGTTTTGACTGAACGATTCAATTATTCACTTGTTAGGACAATGATTTCCCGCCATCCAATGGCAGTTTTAGTATCATGTAATTTTAGCTGAGAAACTGAGAGAGTGACAGCTGATTGATTAATGGCTGTTTTTGTCTTGATTGTATCAATTGCTCTGATTAAAGAGATAGAATGCATTTATAGACTATTAAAGACCCCCTGTTGGTGTTTTTCAATGTTGTTTATATGTCTATGTGGTGTTTTTAATATCCTTTAAGACAAGCCATTAGCAAATCAACATCATCGCTGAGTATTTTCTCCTTAAAACTGTAGTGAACAAAGAAGACGTGGTTTAAAATAGCCTGTTTCTTTATGTCACAAATGTGTGTGTGTTATTTTTTTTGGGGGGGGGGGTCACGTTAAAGAACGCAGATAGCTCAAAATGCGTATAGATAACACACCACTTGTCATGTTTCTGACTGTCAAGTCATGTTTTCATGTTGACACTCCAGAGACAAGTAGCCTACCGCATTCGTCAGCTGGAGGGACAGATCCATGGTCGAGGGCGAAGCAGAAGAGGTTGTGCAACAGGCCGTGCAACTAAAAGCTAGGGTCAGAGGAAGTAGAGGCCGAGGACGGGGTGGTCGAAGTGCAGGGCAAGGAGCACTTCCAGGACCTCATGAAGCGAAAGGCATCTTTGAGTATCTTAGAACGAGCCAATGCACATTGGCGTGCGAGATCTGCTTCTGACACTATGCCCTGCAGCGCAGGGTATAAATACGGAAGAGGTGTTGGGCATGTTACTTAAAAAAAGTAATTATTTATAGTTACTAGTTTCTAACAAATAGTAACTGAGTTAATAACTGAGCTAAATCATTAGAAAATTAACTACTCATAATTACCAGGGAAAGTAACTATTGTGTTACTTTAAAAAAATCTTCAAATATGTCAAATAACTTGAATGCCCCCAATATTAAATATGTTTAATGAATGAAATGGACACTAAATAGAATACATTATTATTATAAAACATTGTACACTAATTTACACAATTGTAATGTTGCTGTGGGACAATGTGAGAGACACCTACTAAATTCAATATATTATTTTAAATATTATCATTACTGTAATAGAACAATAAAACATAATAGATGGTTTAGAACTTTTAATATTTAATATTATATAGACCACAATTGGCCAACAAAGAAGTAACGGTAAAGTGGGAAACATTAATTTGTTTGATTGCTCGTTGCTGAAAAATAAACGCCATTAGTAACGTTGTTATTCCCATCACTGCATGGAAGTAGATGCAAGCACCATTTGCCTTTCGCTTCATGAAGACCTTCTTGTTTAAGTCTTCTGAAGAGTGTTGTTATACAAAGAGCGAAGTGTGTTGGTGCAATTTTTCAGCTTTTGTGCACAGTTCATGTTCCCATTACGGGAATATAACTCCAGCGGTGTTGAGATCGAGAATCGCCTTCGTCAGCGAAGCGGGAGTCCCCATTACCACGCCCTGAAAAGCGCTGGCTGCCTCTGCGACCTTTGTAAAGAAATGGGGTGACAGGGCCAGTCCAAAAGGTAGGACTTTGTACTGATACACCCAACCCTCGAACGCGAAGCGCAGGAATGGCCTGGGTGGCGGCAGGATGGAGACATGAAAGTATGCGTTCTTCAGGTCGATCGCTGCAAACCGATCTTGGGGATGGATGCATTAGAGAATGCGCTTCTGTGTTAGCATCCTGAAAGGGAGCTTGTGAAGGGCCTGGTTCAAGACATCCAGGTCCAAGATTGGCCATAACCCAACACCTTTCTTAGGTACAATGAATTACAGGCTAGCTGGACCGGTTGGGAAGTTCTTTCCAGGCTTTGATGAACCAAGCCAAAGGAAGTGGAGTGAGGAGCACCACAGGATGCAGGAGGAATGGTCACCATGGTGAGACATCCAACACTATCCCCCTATCATCCATCCTACGCAGCACCTGAGGGCAGGGCGTGGTAATGGGTCGATCTCAACACCGCTGAGAGCTCATATTCCCGTAATGGGAACATGAACTGTGCACAAAAACTGAAGAAGCACCAACACACTCGCTCTTTGTATAACAACACTCTTCAGAAGATTTAAACAAGAAGGTCTTCATGAAGCGAAAGGCAAATGGTGCTTGCATCTATGAGAGAGATCCCATGAGAGAGCATGGGGTTCGCTTTCTCAACTATCTCGACGACTGGCTGATACTAGCTCAGTCTCGGGAGCAGTTGTGCGAACACAGGGATTTGCTGCTCCAGCATGTCAGCCAGTTGTGTCTTGGGACTCTGTCCAACAGATGGAGGAACGTGTCCGATTGTTTCTGAAGTGCCTGAATTCAGACAAGATTAGAACAGTGGTTCAACTGAAACTTTTTCAGTGACAGGTTCCTGGGGCATATGGCAGCTGCAGCTGCAGTTAGACAGCTCGGCTTGCTTTATATGAGACCACTTCAGCACTGACTTCACGACATGCAGTATCTGAGAACTGGACGGGGTATTGGCACATCAACTGCCTCAAGTTTAAATAGGTACACCTTGCTATGAGACGCCTCAAGGTGGTCTATGTTGCCGTTGCATGTCACAACTTGCCAGCCACCTCCTCCTATGCAGTCAAAAGGCCGCTTTGTGCCATTCACATCCCTGGCCTGCTCAATCTTGTCAGGGAGGAAGATGAGCAGATCTAGTTAGTTGCCCCTTATTGGCCCAACCGGACCTGGTTCCCGAAACTAATGCTCCTCTCGACAGCCTTTCCCTGGCCCATTCCTCTGAAGGAGGACCTCCTCTCTCAGGTACGGGACACCCAATGGCACCCACGTCCAGAGTGTTGGAAACTCCATGGCTGGTCCCTGGACAGAACGTGGAGGTTCTAGGTGATGTACCAGTCACTTGTAGACACCATCACTTCTGCGAGAGCACCCTCTACAAGGCATGCTTACACCCACAAGTGGAACCTGTTCATTAAGTGGTGTTGTTCTCGTCGAGAAAACCCCTGAAGATGTTCAATCAGCTCTGTGTTTTCTTTCCAGCAAGATTGGAGTGAGGGCTTTCACCCTTCACCCTCAAAGTGTATGAAAAATCTATCAAAAAATCACTGTCAAAATCTATTGCCGCAAATCACGATGGATGGAAAATAATTTGGAAGGCACGATCTGATCCTCTTGTTCTGATGCTTCTTGCTCCCCTCAGGTTCCAGAGCAAGGAGATTAAATATCCGACGTTGCATAAAACACATTACCATTCCGATACATGGACTTGTAGATGAGCCTGTATGAGTGAATAGAGGTGGAATTTATTTGCATATTCATGAATCCACATATACTAAATGAAGCAATGGTGTAGAGTTACATTCAAGCTATTTTAAGGCATGAATAAAACATTTTCACAGAAGAAAATTAGTTTTAAGGGATACAATTACGACTACAGGGGACTTTAAGAGTGAAATAAGTAATTGCAGTCGCTTTGCATGCAGTATTTTTATCTGTAATTTTTTCTCATTAAGGGGTCTTTTCTTTGAAATTTGGATTGCAATGGTCGCCTCTAACAATTTCACAATGACTTTATAGACTACACAGCCCCAGTGAAGAAGAGAAACAAAGGGCAAGGGAAAAGCAGTGAATAAAAGAGAAAGAGAGGGGGAGGGAGAGGGCTGTGTCAAGGGATTTTAATTGACAGCTGTACAAATCCCCTAGATAGACAGCTTTCCCCTCAGATTAGGAATTAAGAGGAGCGACAGGAGGAAATCATAGCCAGAGCATTCCTGCACGCTGATGTCCTTTCCCTCTTCCTGAACATGTGAAAAGAGCGTGTGTTTTCTGCAGATAACACTGTCTGATCATTGCTTTTCAATCTACTGGGATTTACAGAGATGTCCTCAATGCACATACAGCCGTCTAAATTATGAGCAAATACTACTGTATGCCAAAGGAATTCTGAATATGAACATGCATGGGCAAACATTTGACTTGACCAGATACTGTAAACAATCATATTCTTAATGAGTATATTTCTTTTCTAGAGTCTTTTCTAGTAAAAAGAGAATATATTTAGAACCAGGCATCAATTTAAAGGATTTCCATAAATGATGCTGTACATGTTGTTTTGTTTGGTACTTTCTTTTAGAAAAATCATTTGCTTTTGTTAATTAAAAAACTCAAAATATGACTTTTACTATGTGTCACAGTATTTAATTATGATTGAACTGTTTTTGTATGAAAATAAAATTGGGCTGTGATTGGTTGGACCCCTATGTGCTACAGACAGCCCGCTGGGATTTAGGACAGAACTCAAGAGGACGTCCCACTCTGAGAACTCTCTTCGGTTTATAGAGATTGAGAATGATATAGCTCAATGTCCCAGAACCTCCTATTTGTCTGTCAGTCAGAAACAGTACATAAGAAAAATATATACTGTATATATATATATATATATATATATATATATATATATATATATATATATATATATATATATATATATATATATATATATATATTTAGAAAACAATATTAATAATAATTTAATGTTTAATTTAATGTTTATATTCAAATTTAGAAACAAACCCTCAATGTTGTCTAGAAAAGCTAACATATCTATTGGATGGCAGACATTTTTTTTTGTTTCATTATACTAGTTTTACTCCTTCTTATAACAAAATTTTAATGTTGATAACAGCTCATATGTGCAGCGTGGGAGAGGCATGAAACATCTAGCCCATCATCTGACGCTCCATTTGGCCATTCTTGTGTTCCATATCCTGGAACACAGTAAACAAACAGGCAGAAAGACAGAGCGCAAATCACATTATAACACCGCCAGAATGAATGACAAATACAAAATACTGCAATGCTGAAATACTAACTTTCAGTGTGTGTTTCAGGTCAGTGAGCGATCATTGTCCCAATATGTAGTGGATTAAGGCCCTTGTTAGTGCCCAAATTAGTGTCCATGATACAATATTCACATCATGTCAGAGAAATTAGGGTTTGGCTGGTTAGCATAGACAGTTAGCCCCTGGTATATGCTAACTGCATCATTAAGGAAATCATATTTCTGTCACAAAAAAAAACCCTCAACAGCCATTAAAGGGAAAGTTAGTCTTTCAACTAGGGATAGTTTAAAAAGTAAATTAAATGAGTTTAATCATATAACGTGATCAGAGTCTCTTCAGAAAATTCGGACTAAAAGATCTTTATTTGTGTTATGAAGATGAATGAAAGTCTTACGGGTTTGGAAAGACATGCGGGTGAGTAATTACTGACAGAATTTTCATTTTTGTGTGAACTATCCCTTTAAGAAGCATTGTGATATGTTAAAGTTAATTGGAAGCTCTTGAAAGCATGAAATTGACTTTTTCTGCCTGCTGTCTTCACAACTCATTATAGCACTCCCAGGGCTGTATGAGCAATCAGTGAAAATGTCCTTAAGATGAATGGGAATGTAACAGTAAACAGTAAGAATCAAACACACACAAAGACAACCAGATTAGAAAATGTACACAAATACTGAGTGACCCCTACTGGTCAATAATGGAAAATACATGGCATGTTCTTTATCAGGAGGTGCTTAAAGGTATTGTAGGCTGTCATTTTTTTTAAATCTTTTTTTCCAAATTTGTTCAAACTTTCTATATATACCAATCTATAATTATAATATAAGTACTCTGAAAAATAAAATTAAAAATCAAGTGTCTGTAGACCTCTCACGACTGTTTTAAAGACAGCTCATTATTTCCATTTACTCCACCCCCTCCTTCTGGGCTCCTTCCAAAGCCACGCCCCCAAAACACATGAACTCCGACAGCTGAGCTGAAGACGCATTATTTACCCGAGACGAGCAGAGAGGAAGGAGCGCAGTGCATGTAGTGACATCATGTCAGAACCACATGTAAAGTCTTTATAATTATGAAGATAAACAAATAAGATGTATTTTAGTACTCACTATCAAGCTATTGGTTAAGTTTTAAATATATATTTATTGATTTGATAACGAGCTAGTCATCTATAGCCTAAGGCAAAGCTAAAAACAAGTTGCATGATACACGTTTCTCCATTGCCATCATTTACACTGTGATGAAGATGAATTTCGTGTAAGATTCATAACAAACATGGTGTTCAGCATGTAAGAGTTTCCATGAAGAATTGTTGACCCTGATGAAGACAGTGGGGTTAATAGCGTTCTTCCCCTACCATGATCCTAGGAAAAAAATATCGCTCCCCAGATGTAGATTTACATTTTGTTTCGTTTCGCTCTGGACATTTATTCGGCGTGTACACACACGCATACACACAGATAGCTCAAAATGCGTATAGATAACACACCACTTGACTTGAAAGTGGCGTTTACAAAAAAGTCATGTTTTCATGTTGACACTCCAGAGACAAGTAGCCTACCGCATCGTCAGCTGGAGGACAGATTCATGGTCGAGGGTGAAGCAGAGGAGGTCGTGCAAGACGCCGTGCAATTAAAAGCTAGGGTCAGAGGAAGTAGAGGCCGAGGACGGGGCATATGAACAGGTATGATCTGGCTACGCGCAAATGGGCAGGTCCTGTGTGGCAAAAGGTTGGTTGCCATGGTTGCGAGAGAGTGACAGTTGCCTAAGCCAATCCGTTGTTTCGTCCCGGTTTGAAATAATGAGCTGTGTTTAGTGCAGATTAAACGGTCTAGAGTCTCAATTTTTATACTCTTTTCATCAGAGTACTTACATTTTAATTATGCATTGATATATATAGAAAGTTTAAACAAATTTGGAAAAAAGTTTTTTTACGACCTTTAAAGGCTATTATGAAATAATAATATGGCTACTTGAAAGAATAATAATAATAATAATTAGCACCAGGCATAAAGTACTTTACTTCAAATATATTTCATGATGCTGTTAATAAAGTGAAAACTACAATTATCTTTTCTAATGGTAATGTTTAATGATCAATAAAAAATAAAAAGTCCTATGGTGATTTATTACAGAATTCAGAGTTTTTTCTTGTCTATTTTTTAGATTATCTTTAATGAATACTTGAAGAGTTGATCAATGTTCTCTAATCTCCTTGTGCACAAGAGTATGAGTTGAGAATGCAGAATACAAGACATGTGAATTGTACATTTCTGATGTATCATACTCACACAGAGAACCCTTTACCAACAAGTACTACTGAAATGCACAAAGATACAGACAAATAATTTCTTATGTCAATCAAAGTGTGCTTACAGCAATCTGATTCACCTCTGTAGTCAGAGCCAACAGTCAATACAAAAATTCAAACTCCGCCCTCTAAAGGCGTCATCTGGTACTAAGAATCATTCCACTCATTATTCTAAGAGTTAAACTCATCGACCCATAAATATACAATTTTAACTATCCAGTGTGAAAAAAGTCAGTCTATTAAAGTTAATCAGTGTCATTATTCAGAAAAATATGCAAATGCTGAAAATTAATAGATCTGAAATTAATATATTTTAAAATAAAAATGGCTCCCTTTTCACTAAATCCTTCTTTTTGTTCATTCCCTTTTGTTCAACTGGTATTTTGGTGATTTGTACAGGAGTATGAAGAAGAATGCATTGCTATGTATTTACAACTAGCTTAAAATTTGTTTTCATTCATCACATGTTTCTTTGTCTTTGTTTCCCTTCCCGCCACTCATTTGTTCAATGGTCACTGACTGCGTTTACATGCAGCCAATAACCCATTCAAAACTGGGATATTAGCAATAACCCGGTCGCGAACAGCCATGTAAACACCGGCAAAAACCTGAAAATGCTCATATCCCGGATTTTAAAAACCGGGATATTATACCTGGGGTACCCCTTTTCTAACCCGAATTTTTGGCCATGTAAACGTGTATCGGCATATCCCCATAGTGATTTGTGTTCTGCGCATGTCCCATTTGCAAGGAATCTTGGTCTTTTGAGTAGAGAAACTTCTTGGCGCATACAAAAATCCGCGTGCAGTATACCGGAAGTAAATATGGCGAGACACAGCACAGCATACTTTTGGAGCGAGGTAACGTTACCAGCATCACAGTGCAAACAAAGGCGATCGCTATCTGCCCCGAACTATTCATTATCCGCATGCTGCTGTTGTCTTAGGATATAGGAAGAAGAATCGGAAATGACGCATTTTGTGTCTTGGGTTGTCCGTACGTCTGAGACGCTAAACGCGCGTCGCCGTTTACATCGGGATATTGCAATTCCATGTATACAGGAGAAACTCTCTCTGCTCACGCATGTAAACGGGTTATCCCTAATGTTTCAGAAACCCGAAAGTGACCTTAACCCGACCATAACCCGAAAATTGTCTGCATGTAAACGTAGTCACTGTTATTAGTTAGTTTGGTTCAGCTGTCTACACCTTGTTATCTTTAGTATTTAAGCTGATGTGTGTTCCCTTTTAGTTTGCACTGACACTGTTGGAATAACCGTCATTGATTTCGTCAAGCCTACCTCTGTCACATCACTGCAGAACTCAGCCAATCCTCCAACCCTGCCTGTATTGGAAGTTTGCATCCCTTCGCCGTCTCTAAGGATGCACTGCTATGATGTTGAACCTCAGGTCAAGCAACCTCCAACAGTGCCTGAGCGAGGGGATCCTGTGGCTCCACCTCTGATCCCCTTCGCTCCATCTCGGCCCGTCGACCTGTTTGGCTCCGCCATGGCTCCTTCCTCCTTCGGCTCCACTAGATACCTCGCTCGGCCTTGCGGCTTCATCAGGTTATTTGCTGCTATAGGAGAGGAAGAATTTTGCAAACTTGTTAATTCATCTAAATCAACAACTTGTATGCTAGACCTATATAGGGAATGCATTGACGTCACTTTCCTGCTGGAACAACCCCCCTCAACCTGACTGAGTGGCAAAAGATCTGCTGCGTGACTGGATTTAATAGGGGAAACTGCGAAAATGCGACTAAAACGAACAATTTTATCAATTTAAACTAAATGTTGGACTCAATATAGTGTTCTTTACAACTTACTAAAGATCCAGTGATCCATGGAAATTTACATTTATGTTTGCCTGATTTCGACGCCGGGGAAATAAAAGCAATATAACGTTAGACAGTAAACATAAAGCAAATTTGCCTGTGAACGCTTTATATAAATGCAATATAGGTACTTATATCAGTGTTATATATATAGCCTATATATCATCATATCGTCCAGCCATAAAACTTTATAGTTTTTTTTTTTTTGGTCAGTGTTTATTAAGAAACATCCAATAATGCAGACTATGCAATGATAAACATTTAATTGATGAGTTGTTAATATATATAACAATACAAAATATATGGGTTATGGTTTTACAGTTAAATTCAGCATATTGACACAAAATGATAACTGCAGATCTACCTTTTGCTGACTGGAGTCCAGTTGTTTCTGTGAATTGCAGTGATCAATTTGGTCCTTTCTATAGCAGTCTGTAAAAATATACCTCCGATTTTTTGTAAAACCTAGCAGTGTTCGAACTATACCGTGTCCTTTGGGGGAGCCCAATTTTTCCCAAAAGGGAGGTGGGGGGGGTGTTGTTGTGTTCATGCACTTGTGCGTGCAGAGGATTTAAGCGCCTTTCAGACAGAACGCAGAATGCGCGGCGCTATGTAACCCATTCATTTTAAGGACTTACAAAGATACATAACACCTACAAGTGTATGCAAGTCTATGCAAGCACTATACATCACCGTATTGACACAAATTAATAAGTCAAACAGCAAACAGCCGTCCACAAATAGTCTATAAATAGGCTGTCTTTGAGTTCACTTGAACAAGGGTTAAATTACTCGTCGGCCAAAGAAGAATACCACAATTCCTCTGTTCAATTAGGCCTCAGACATCGAGAAGTCAAGCAGACCTATAACAACCCAGCCACAACACATAATTGTGAATAACATACCTTACCATAACACAGAATGGATTTCAAGGACTTTGCGCAGATCAATGGCAATCAATTTTTGATATTTTACACATAATACTCCACGATGATCACATTACACAAAACTGAAACTGCACATCAAAATAAAACATTGTCAATAATTTTTGAGACCCCCCAAAATTTCACAAATCATGTTTTCAGGGGAGCACATGCCATAATAAGGGGAGCCGAGCTCCCCCTAGCTCCCCGTAGTTCGCACCCTGAAACCTAGTTGTACAGTCAATCGCAAAGCACTTTCCCACTTTATATGTGTTGTGTTTTTTTTTTTGCGGCAGAAACTGCAGGCACGTGACCGGATGGTAACATCACGCGCATTCGCCTCTATACCGACTAAAAGAGATGATTCCAGAGGTCATGATCCTCTACTTAATATCATTAATTAGTCTTTGTTGCTAGGATACTTACTAAAAACCTTTAAGCTAGCTATGATAAAACCGCTTGTTAAAAAAACGCAACTTGATCCTACAGAATTAGTTAATTACAGGCCAATCTCGAATCTGCCTTTTCTCTCAATGTTCCTTTCTTGAAAGAAATGATATCTGCAAGGATTTTTAATCAGGATTTAGACCACATCATTGTACCGAGACAGCTCTCGTTAAAGTCACAAATGATCTGCTCTTATCATCCGATCGTGGTTGTATCTCTCTATTAGTGTTACTTGATCTTAGTACTGCATTTGACACAATTGACCACAACATTCTTTTAAATAGACTAGAAAACTATATTGGCATTTGTGGAATTGCATTAGCAAGGTTTAAATCATACTTATCTGACCATTATCAGTTTGTAGTAGTAAATTAAGAGATATCTTATCGATCACAAGTTCAATTACAAGGCTCAGTACTAGGACAGCTGCAATTCACTCTGTACATGCTGCCATTAGGAGATATCATTAGGAAACATGGAATTAGCTTTCACTGTTATGCTGATGACACTCAGCTGTATATTTCTTCAAAACCTAAAGAAACTTACCAATTTACAAAATTAACAGAGTGCATAGCTGATATAAAAAATTGGATGACTAGTAATTTCCTACTACAAAATTCTGAAATAAACAGATTTTTTTTGGACAAAAAAACTTCCACACGTAACATCCTAGAATACTGTCTAATATCTTGATGGCTGCTCTGTTCTCGTCATTGGTTCAGGAACCTGGGTGTGCTCTTTGATACCATCATCTCTCATTTGAAAGTCACATGTCTAGTATTTGTAAAACCGCATTTTTTCCATCTTAAAAATATATCTAAATTACGCCATATGCTCTAATTGACAAATGCGGAACAATTAGTTCATGTGTTCATGACATCAAGGCTAGATTATTGTAATGCTCTACTGGGTGGTTGCCCTGCATGCTTAATAAACAAACTTCAGCTAGTAGAAAACGCAGCAGCTTCGAGTTCTTATCAGAACCAGGAAGTATTACCATATTAGCCCGGTTCTGTCAACCCTGCATTGGCTGCCTATTAAACATTTTATAAATTTTAAAATATTTTCATGTTATCACTGTGAAGCTGCTTTGATACAATCTGTATTGTATAAAAGCGCTATATAAATAAATGTGACTTGACTTCCCTCGTCCCACCTTGGTAAGTTGTCAATCTGCTTTCTGCTCTATTCCTCCACCCCTACGGCTGCAACGGACTCCTCCTTCCCTTTGGCTTCGCCTCTGTCCTCCATCAAACCGGCTCCGCCTCAGATGCTCGTCACTGTGGCATACTGTCCAATGTCGTTCAATTCCATCTGATCTCCGTATGCATCCTGGGATCCATCGGCTCTGCCTCTGTCAGTCGTCACCAAGATGTCATCAGCCACAGCTACACCTTGGCTCCTCCCTCCCCCAACTTCGCCATGGGCTGTCATCCCTGCTGAGCTCTGGGTCTGCTTTTCAACTAAACACAAAACTCGTTATGCGTTTTAGCCATTCGTTTACACGACAACGGCGCTTTGGGTGCCTGAAAACAAACAACGTTGCAACGTTGCAAATTTTTGAAAACGGTCTCCACTTGCCACCCCAAATGAAAAATGGCTCCACTAATATTTGACAAAAATTTTAGAATTTACTTTACAATTTTTAAAATTCTAATACACTGTTTTAGAAAATTCTAAAATTCTAATACACTGTTTTTAGAATTTATTCACCAATGAGAACAGATTCATTAACTGATATATCCAGTGACGCTTTGTGATCAATTGTTGACAAGAATGTTGCTCCAGGATGAACAAAGCAATGTTCCAGAAACGTGTCTTACGTCAGTAAATCACGTTGCGAAGACTTTGTGGGACTTCAGGGAATGCCTTAAGAAAATCAGATGACAATGTGTTGGGATTTTGCATCTAGCAAGTGCTAGATGTGTGTTTCTATATTAGTCATTAGTCATCTTCACTTATGAAGTCTCTTATGTAAGTATGTAAGTCACCCACAGCACAGTGGGCTATACTTGTCGATTCTGCACATAGCATGCCAGCCGTTTCAATCGGTCTAAACAAGAACATGTGAGAGAGATGTCTGAACTGTAGTTAAGATGAGATCTTAAAGAATTAAGTTCTGTAAAAAAAATAAACAATTAAAACAAACATCTTTATGATTCGAACACCAGTGTAGGCAAACGAAGAATGTTTTTCTTGACCATGTGGTGCTATTTTTACCCATCATGTTTTGTTGTTCTCTCGGTTCTGTCTTTAGCTGAGATATGTCATTAATGAGGTGATGACAAAAGATGTCATGCATAGCTAAACTCAACGTTTTCTCATATGACAGGCCTTTACACTCCCAGCCACAAGCCCTCACAATTCAATCTGAGATAGGAACATGCAGTCTCAGTTCTTCTAGAGTAAACAGGGTTAATATCAGTCATGATTTTGAAAAAAAGAACTGATAAAAAGCCAGTAAAATGAACTAAATGGCCTCCAAATTCAAGGAAAGGGGAAAAATGCCGCTGCTAAATTTAACTAAATCTATTTTTCACAATTAAAGTGAAATTGAATGAAAGTGTTGATTGCTGCATTACATTTATGTTTATTTCACACAACAATCCATCACGCTCTTTAAAGGTGCTATATGGAACTTTTTTTCTAAAAATTAATCTTTTTTATTTTCTGTTGCGACATTGGGTGACCCAAAATTGTAAATTCAACATCTAATTTAAATGTTAAATTTGTGTCCAATATCCGGATACACTGATTTAGGTTTTATTGATATTTTTTTAATAAAATGTCTGTTGTAAAAAAAATTATGTAATCTGTATACTAATTTAACACTTTTTTGTACAACTGTTAAGAAGTAAGATAAAAGTTATTATTCAAGTGTAACTGAAATATTGTAAATATCATAAAATATATTTATTTCATAAATATAAAGTATAGATGTCCACAGTGGTCTGAAAGTCCCAAGTACTGCAGTATTTTTCCTTATTTTGAGTATGATTTAACAGGTTGCTATAAGCTATCATGGCATGTTCCCAAAATTGGCACTAGGGTGCTGTAAAATGCCAATTGCTATTCCATCTAGAATTTATTATTAGAACATCACCCTTCAGTCCCTCCAGAAAAAAAAGCGATCAATGCATAATCAGCCAAAGTCTGAATATTTATGCGGGGCATTTTTTTCCAAATATGGCGCATTTCGCCACACAAATTGCTGATTTCCACGCAAAATATGCTGGGCTTGCATGATTTTATAATCCCAGCATTTTTGTTGCAGAAAAGTCACATATCTTAGCAGAAAGTCTGAAAAATGTTGCGTTTGCTTCACACAAGAGCAGCCGTTTCGCCCTGTTGCCATGGGAACGTTATGAAGTGACATAATTATGCGACGTGAACCTCATCGAAACCTGTAAAACTGGAAGCACACACATTTTTTTAGATTTTATTTATTCTTTTTTTTTTACAGAAGTTGTAGCATATTCCTTTTGTAAAGCTACATAACTTGTTTGACTCTCTGGTAAGTTGAGTCATGTGTTTATTAAGGTCTGAAATAAAACAAGATGAGAACTGAAATATTCCAGCACCTTCTGTAATGTAGTATAGGAAGTGATAAGAAATGACTCTTTACATTAAGGTAGTAGCCTAGTGAGAACAGGGTGTTGACAAATCACTTTCTCTCTTTCTTTAAGCCGCAGTTTTTGCAAGTTTCTGCAATTTCATTGCATATAAAAAAAAATCACAAACAACACTTTTATAACGGCTGCTACGCCCCTGCAATGATCTACTTGTCGGGTTTTGCTATTACTTTTCTGGTATTCCTATTTTTTTGTGAAGTCTCCGGGTTGGATTTTCAGCAAAATCCATCGGATGTGACATGCATGTGTGCTCCCGAGCCTCTCCGGAGGCGGTCTTGGGGGAGGGATGGAGGGTCAAGTCCGTGCAGGGGAATGGGACCAAGGCATTGCAAGGGCGCGCAGGTGGTCAGGGCAGAGCAGGGACTGCAGGCGACCAGGGCGGAGCAGGACGTGCAGGCGGCCAGGGCTGAGCAGTGCGCGCAGGTGGCCAGGACGGAGCAGACCCCTCGGGTGGCCAGGGCGTAGCAGACCCCTCGGGTGCCCAGGGCGGTGAAGACCCCTCGGGGGCCAGGGCGGTGAAGACCCCTTGGGCGACACCGTCTCAGGAACAGACACCAGCTCAGGAACAGACAACACACACACTGGCTCGGCAACAGACAACACACACACTGGCTCGGGAACAAGAACAGACTCTGGCTCGGGAACAGACAACACACACACTGGCTCGGCAATAGACACACATGCTGGCTCGGAAACAGACAACACACACACTGACTCGGGAACAGACATCACACACCCTGGCTCCGGAACAGACATCACACACTCTGGCTCGGCAACAGACATCCCACACACTGGCTCGGCAACAGACATCCCACACACTGGCTCGGCAACAGACATCACACACACTGGCTCGGGAACAATCAACACACACAATGGCTCGGGAACAGGAACAGACTCTGGCTCGGGAACAGACGACACACGCTGGCTCAGCAACAGACATCACACACGCTGGCTCGGGAACAGACATCACACACGCTGGCTCGGGAACAGTCAACACACACACTGGTTCGGGAACAGACAACACACACACTGACTCGGGAACAGACATCACACACACTGGCTCGGGAACAGACATCACACACACTGGCTCGGGAACAGACATCACACACACTGGCTCGGGATCCGACAACACACACACTAGCTCGGGAACCGACAACACACACACTGGCTCGGGAACAGACATCACACACCCTGGCTCGGGAACAGACATCACACACACTGGCTCGGGAACCGACATCACACACACTGGCTCGGGAATCGACATCACACACACTGGCTCGGGAATCGACATCACACACACTGGCTCGGGAATCCGACAAAAGACACACTGACTTGGGAACCAACAACACACACACTGGCTCGGGAACAGACATCACACACACTGGCTTCGGAACAGACATCAAACACACTGGCTCTGGGAACTGACAACACACACACTGGCTCGGGAACCGACAACACACACTGGCTCGGGAACAGACAACACACACACTGGTTCGGGTACAGACATCACACACACTGGCTCGGGAACAGACATCACACACACTGGCTCCAAGGCAGACGGAACAGACACCGGCTCAGCAACAGGAACAGACACAGGATCGGCCATCTTGTCCGGAGACACAGGATTGGCCATCTCTGTCCGGAGACACTGGATCGGCCACTCTGTCCGGAGACACTGGATCGGCCATCTTGTCCGGAGACACTGGATCGGCCATCTTGTCTGGAGACACTGGATCGGCCATCTCTGTCCGGAGACAATAGATCGGCCATCTCTGTCCGGAGACAATGGATTCGGCCATCTTGTCCAGAGACACTGGATCGGCCATCTCGTCCCGGAGACACTGGATCGGCCACCTTGTCCGGAGACACTGGCTCAGCCATCTTGTCCGGAGACACTGGCTCGGTCATCTTGTCCGGAGACACTGGCTCGGTCATCTTGTCCGGAGACACTGGCTCGGTCATCTTGTCCGTAGACACTGGCTCGAAGGAAGTGGCATGAACAGTCTCTGGATTGGCAGAAAGAACGTGAACAGTCTCTGGCCTGGCCATCTTGTCCGTAGACACTGGCTCGGAGGAAGTGACATGAATGAGACTCTGTATCGGCCAACTTGTCCGTAGACACTGGCTCTGTAGAAGTGACGTGAAGCGTCTCTGGCTTGGCTGAAGTGACATGGAATGTCTCTGGCTTGGAGGAAGTGACGTGAACAGTCTCTCGATGAGCAGCAGTGATGTGAACAGTCTCTGGTTCGGCCATCTTGTCCGAAGACACTGGCTCGGCAGAAGTGACGTGAAGCATCTCTGGCTCGGCAAAAGTGACGTGAAGCGTGTCTGGCTCTGGCAGAAGTGACATGAAGCGTCTCTGGCTTGGCAGAAGTGACGTGAAGCGTCTCTGGCTCGGCAGAAGTGACATGACAAACAAACAGGTAATCCAAGGCAAATGAACAGAACAAGAACTCAGGACACAAACTCAAAGCAGGGGCAAGAAACAGCTACACACAACAACGACTGGGGAACAGATGTATAAATACACAGACAAACAAGCTAAACAAGGTAACAAGGGGGCGTGGCTAATCAGAAACACCTTGGGAGACTAATCAACAAAATGGGGAACAGCTGACATGGAAAAACAGGGGAACACATGACACAATCAGACACATTCAGTACAGTAATGCTACTTCAAACGATCTTACTGTTACACTGAAATTGTTTAGTCTATTTCATCGTTTTCATTATCATATTGTACATTCACCTATGTTGACATTGCTGATTGTGAAAGATACACAAATAGTTAGTGAAATGCCGTATGATAGATAGGTATCACCTCAAATGTAACATTATCATAGTACGAGCATGGAGTTTTAGATAATCTGAAACATCAGTGATAGAGGCCACTAGAAAATACATATAGCACCTTTAAGATCACAAAACTCTGGGCTTCTGGTTGTACCTAGGATATCTAATTCCACTAAAGAACAGAGAGCGTTTTCACCTTTGGTTCCCAGACTCTGGAATAGCCTTCCTGATAATGTTTGGGGCTCAGACTCAGTCTCCCAGTTTAAATCTAGATTAAAGATGCATCTCTTTAGCCAAGCATTCACAAAATGCATCTCATTACCTTGTACTCCAGTTATATTAGATTGGATAAACATGATTATCTTTTGCTTGAAGTGCGCACACCGTCATTCATACATTCAGTGTGCTCTCACGGTTTTGAAGTTTACGCGGATATGATAACGTTTTAAAACAATTTTAATCACTTGCACCTTGGAACCTATTTCAAGGTTTGCGTTCTCTAGCCACCAGGCCCACAGCAAATGAGCAGGCCGGAAGTTAATAACTAATGATCTAATGACTAATGGAGTGAATCAATCAAAGCTACCTTTAGCTGGACAATAACTTTATTCTAGACCTGCTCTACAGCCAAAACAATCTCTGTTACTGTAATTTCCTATTA